>MU867105.1:0-310183 GCA_033725935.1 Cladorrhinum sp. PSN259 | reverse complement strand
ATATTAGGTTTCCAGAAACATGGATTAGAATTCTTTTCTTTACTTGTTCCAGCTGGTTGTCCTTTAGCCTTATTACCCCTATTAGTTCTTATAGAATTTATAAGCTATTTAGCAAGAAATATATCATTAGGTTTAAGATTAGCCGCTAACATAGCAAGGTGAGGTTAGGTGCTCATCCTTTTGTGTTCAAGAGCCAAATTCCGGGGAAGACCTAAAGCTCTAATAACTAAAGATAAGACGGAAACTTCTTATCCGGCCTCATTAATGTCTGAGGGTATAGTAATATCATTAGAGATTCGCCTTTTTTTTTTTTGTTTTTTTTTTTTTTAAGCGAGGCGCAAGCTCGGGTGATTGCGTATCTAAATCAGTAACATTAGAGTAAGCTTAGTCGCCAAAGGCGCGTAAGCTACATAACTAAACAATTACTGTAAAAGAGCAACGAGTAGACGGTTCTTCTATTACGACTTCACTAATGGTAAGGTGTACTCTAGTCGACGGGAAACCGGTTCTTGGACGAAACTAAGTAATTAAAGATTAAAGATATCACAATAGCCTATCCTTATTATATAACATTTCTTATTGATTGTCGGAAACCTTAGGTAACCTATATCCCTACCGCAAGGTGGGGATTATGGTAACCTGTATCCCTACCGCAAGGTGGGGATTATGGTTATGGCTTCGCTAGCAACCCATGAGCCTCCGGCTACTGAAAATAAGGAATTTATGTTTAATAGTATTATGTATATGAATTTAAGCTGGCTTCTATCCCATAACCTTATAAACCATTATCCTGAGTCCCCCTAGCCTTATAAACCTGTATCCCTACCGCAAGGTGGGGATTATGGTTATGGCTTTAGTATACGTGCGACAATAAGCACAAATTAACAATTGGGTGAGATTCCCACTAACCTATCCTATGGTTTGACCCTACTTGTACATGCTTACGAAGTAATTTGTTAGTGTGAAGCTACAAGGACAATGTAACAATTAAGCCCATCATATGAGAATATGGTCGGTGTGTTAGGGTAATTACGTCCTAGTCCCCCCCCCCGCAAGCTTGCCCGCAGGAGGGACTCAGAGAACGAAAGTGAATACGCATTGAGGCATCGTAAAAGGTGAATATTAAGTAACGTTGGTGATATTTAATATTATGACTAAAGGTATCTGTTTCTTATGCTGGCAGATAAATAGGATCAGAGTCCGGTGTAAAGCGTACTTCCTAAAGATGTAAATAACAGTGTTAATTTGTGAACTTGGTAAGTCCTCAATTCGCCTTCGTCCCTGTTTTTTTCATTTTGAGAGCTTACGCCAGCACTGGTTTTCTTAAAACCAGTAGCGCGCTAGTCCTTCGGACAACAAAATGAAAAAAACTACCGGCTGTAGCCTCCGGCTCCCCTTCGGTCCAGACCCATGGTCTTGGACCTGGGTCGAAGGAAGGAGTTTTTACCCTATGAAGTTGTTCTCGTAAGGTAAAGCCTATCTGTCAGTCAGGTCATACGTTAAGACCGAGGGAACCTTAACATTCCAGGTCTCAAAACAGAAACCCACTTAACCAGGTGTGAGAGATAAGTTGTCGAGAGAGACAAGGCAATCAAGGTCTTGACGAGCTTGCGCCTTGAAAAGTGGCTCGATTATCCTTAGTCGCCTAGCATTCTTCTCTTTATTTCGGATTTCCTTCAACCCCCCCTAGCAGGGGTTGACGTGAAGGATACTAACTACTTATAAGTAGCTAGCTAGTATTGGTTTACACAAATAGATAGAACCTATTAAAGCGAGTTGTTAAGAATTTAGTTACGTGGCCAGCCACACTAACTAGATTATTAATTTCTTTGTGGACCTTTAGTTGAAAGGTCTATTTCTTGTCTCCCTTCCCGCAAGCTTGCGGGGAGGGGAGTAGGAGGTCACCTATTTTAGGTCTACCTAAGAGTAAAGAGAGTTTCTGGGCGATTAAAATATGACGGCGAGAGTAGAAGAATCAAGGCACTGGGAGCTTGCGCCCCTCTCTTTAGATACTATTTCGCCCAATTTTTTTCATTTTGTTGTCCGAAGGACTAGCGCGCTACTGGTTTTAAGAAAACCAGTGCTGGCGTAAGCTCTCAAAATGAAAAAAACAGGGAGAGCTTGCGCCGTACTAAAAGGATCTAGATGTAATAAGTTCTAAGCATTTAAAAGGGACAAATAAGTTCACGAGAATTAAGTAGAATCACCGGGATTTGGTTAAGGTAAGGACCGATAATTATACGTTTACGTTTTTACAAAACGTTCTTACAAAACGTTCGAGGTCCCGGGTCGTGAGGTAAATAACTTAATCGATTAAGTTAGAGCCTCCGGCTACTACTGATGTAAGAAAGGTAGATTCACACACACATTTCTAACCCTCAAAATCTCTACCGGGGGTGCTTTAGCCCGGGTGTGTACGTAATCTATCAGGAAGTCGATTAATCCTTTATTTATCTTTCACTCTTACAAATCCCCCCATAGCAATAATAGAATCAATTAAATTTTTATTTATTTTAATTTATTAGTAGGGGGGGGGGTTAGAGCAGGAGAATAACAATAGGTTTGGGCTATACCGGAGGGGAAGGGGGGCGCCCGTGGAAGTATTTTGGGGCTTTGCCCAGCCCTTCGGGCTAGAAAATCTCTATACGGAAAAGGACAGTATATGAAGCGTGTATCGTATTTATAGATATATAACCAAGAAACTTCTCGGGTCAACTCGATGGTAAAGATGGCTGGGTCTTTACCTTACCTTTTAATATGTAATACTCGAAGACAGAACGAGCTTAGAGCTTTATGGAGAAGACAAGAAATATATATCTACGCGTAAGAAAGAATTTACGGAGGAGTTACCGACGTAAATCACGGTGGCGTAGACAAATGACTAGGGAACGGGGATTTACCTCCCCCTGGTTGTCTGACTAAATTTTCTCTACTTTAGGAGCCTCCGGCTACTACTTAGTGAAGATAACAATTTGACTGGAGGAGGGTTAATAGTATAGAATACTCACTATTTAGCTGCCATCCTCACCGATAAATGTTTCCCGTACATCTAGACCCATTACTGAAAGGTCTAGCCTCCGGCTCCCCTTCGGTCCAGACCCATGGTCTTGGACCTGGGTCGAAGGAAGGATTGTTTGAGTACGAGCTTGCGCCTACCTAAGAGATACACGTAGCGAGGCATCTCTTAGGAAAAAGAGACACATTTGGTAAGCAAATAACTAACTGCGGCTGGGCAGTCGGGTATTTGGTAGGTTCGACTCCTGCTGCCTCTATTTTAACTATTTTTATAAATAAGACCCGACCCTTATCAGCTACGCTACCCAGTACCCCCCCCCCCTACCTTTCGGTAGGGATTCAGGTGGTTCTATTTTCAAGGGTTTAGTATCTTATGTGGCATTCGCTCGCCCACTCATTCAGGCTCCCCATAATCCCTTCGGGGGTATCGGCGACGGAGGGAACCCTCATTTCTGCGCGAAGCGCGAAGCCATAGGGATCGCATCTCGGCCCGCGCCCAATTTTTTGGCATTTTGTTGTCCGAAGGACTAGCGCGCTACTGGTTTTAAGAAAACCAGTGCTGGCGTAAGCTCTCAAAATGCAAAAAAAATAGGACGACAGAAACAACCCTCCCCCCAACCTAGGGGGTACCCCCTTCACAAGACCGGTCTCTACGACCGTGGTAGCGGCGACTGCCTGCAGTCTGCCTTCAGCCACCTTGTCTAGATACTTTTAGCGTTCATTTGGGCGCTATGAACCGAAGCTCATGCTACTCATTTCTCTACTGCCAAAAGCATCCCGACTTACTTATTTGTACCGGTAATCTGTGTGAACTAAGGCCATTCGGCCTTAGTGAATCACTCAAGAGAACGAACTTGGATTTCATTTCATCATGGAAATTTAAAACCATAAGTCCGATTCTTCTCTCACGATAACTCATGGAGTATCTGAGTTCCATATCTCCGATTCTTCTCTCATGATAACTCATGGAGTATCTGAATTCCATATGTTTAGTAGAATTTGGAGTCTGTGTCCTTCGGGGACTGTGGTATCTGTTGTATTCCCCGCTATCTCTGTGCCCTTACGATCTTGAGTTGAAGGGATCGACTAGAGGGCAGAGCAGACACTACTACTACCGACAGTTTCTAATAGCTCTACTAATGGTAGGACCCTGCAATGGTGTTGAGTACGGAAGGCCGAGCTTGCGCTAGCCAGAGGCTCAGCCTCCGGCTACTAACAAGGGTTAGGACCCTAGGGTTAGGACCCTAGGTTAGGACGCTAATAGAATTAATCTTTTCCCGCTTCGCTGTTGTTTTTTTTCATTTTGAGAGCTTACGCCAGCACTGGTTTTCTTAAAACCAGTAGCGCGCTAGTCCTTCGGACAACAAAATGAAAAAAACTACGGAGGCTAGAAAAAGATTAATTATTTATAAGTATTCGTTAGGGGCGAGCCTCCGGCTACTAATAAAATAGTAGCCGGAGGCTCGCCCATTTTTATATTTTATTATATCTAGAGAATCTAATATATAATAAAATATATTCACTATACTTTAGTGAGTATACCTCTTTTTTTTTACTTTTGCATAATTAACGAAGCTTTTAGTAAGACTATTTTTGCCTCGCTCAGTAAAGCTAAATAGAAGAGTATTAGTTTTAGTATAAATTACTGGGGATAATGGGGGATTCTGGGTGAGGGATAATGGGTTAGGACTCGCGCAAGCGAGAAGCCCGGTTAGGATTATAATATAACATAACGCTATTATGAATGTAGAGGGGGGGGGGGGGGGAGGGGGAGGGTGGCTTAACATAACGCTATGCGGAAGAGGAAGGGTGGGTATATTAGGATTATTTTGTTATTTTTTTATAATCTATATGACATGAAAAAAGGGGGGTATATATATATTATTATATTCAATATAGAAAATCATATATTTTTAGTGATATTTTCTTATTTAATTAATAAATTGGGTATGAATTTTGATGCTCCTAGCCCTTGAGGTATATATTTTCAAGATAGTGCTACTCCTCTTCCTGAAGGATCTGGGAAATCCTTAAGGGGGAGTAAATTGCCAAACTCCGGGAACCTCCTAAAGCTCTTGGTACTAAGCCGTATATGAAAATATATGAGTGGCTGAAGTAATTACTCAGGTATAGTAACAAGCCAAGAGATGACCCTTCGCTCACCGCTCATTAAAGTGGTGAGCTGGGCTGGCCTACTACGTGGGCCTGTCGAAAGAAAAATGGACAATCGCGGATCTAAATCAAATATAAGTGAAAATATATTTGTAAAAGTGCAAAGAGTAGATGGTAATTGCATTATATCTCGTAATATAATGTTAAGGTATACTCTAATGGGCTTCGAAAGAAGTTATCGGAACAAAATCCCTACTACTCTATTGGTTAATAATATAAAATACTATTCTACATCATCTATTAAGGCGCAAGCTCTCGCTTGCTAAGGCTCCGCGCGCCTTTGGCTAAGGCTCCGCGCTAGCCCTCCTTGCTTCGCTCGCAACCAATTTTTTGGCATTTTGTTGTCCGAAGGACTAGCGCGCTACTGGTTTTAAGAAAACCAGTGCTGGCGTAAGCTCTCAAAATGCCAAAAATAGGGCGACAAGAGAAAACAATACGAGCTTGCTGTAGCCCTCCGGGCTCTTGTTTTTTTCATTTTGTCCGAAGGACTGGCTTTGCCCAGTCCTCCGGACCAGAAAAAATGAAAAAAACTACCGGGAGCTTGCTGAGCCTCCTGAGCCTCTGTAGCCGGAGGCTCTAAAGCTAATATGAATACACGAATAATATTAGAGAATTAGTGAAGTTTTATATTATTAACTAATAGAAAGTTAAATTTGATTTATTTATTGCAAATGGAAGGATTAGTTGAACTACATGGTTGTCGTGTATAAGAACCAAACTCCGGGGACATCCTAAAGCTCTATCTACCAAGGAATTAAAGGAAATTTTAATTCTGGCTAAGCTAATCACTTAAGGTATGGTAATAACGATAGAGATAAATTAGAGCTTGCTACTAATCCTTTGGATCAGCAAGCTCGTACTAAAAATGGACAATCGCGGATCTAAGTCAGTTTATTGTTGTATAATAATATTACTGTAAAAGAGCAACGAGCAGACGGTTCTTCGGAGAATTAAATCCGTAAGGTGTGCTCTAGGCGCTGGTAAACCAGTCTTTAGGTTAAAACAAAACATCATGGGGGTACTATTCTGTTGGTCCCCGAGCGAAGCTACGGCTACTGAAATTGATTTATGTTTATACCAAAGTTAAAGCTATTTATTAATAAATGACTCGTCATAGAAACTAAGGAGTGGTTGCTGCGAAGCAGCACCCTTTGGGCTCTAAGTATTTATTATTTCATAGCTTTTTTACGTTTATCTTTTATAATGTTAAACCTCGAAGGCTTAATAATACTTTACTATAGAAACCTTTGCGGCTTCGCACTCCTTAGATTTTTTTTTTAAGTCGATATTATTATCTTCGCAGAATGTAAATACATTCTTAGGAAGGGTTATTAAAAAAAAATGTGCTTTGTACCCATAGCCCTAACCAGAGTCCCCCCTTCGGGGTTCTGGGTTAGTAAATAAAAATAATCGAAATTAATAAAACGGGCAATAATAAGTTAAATTTATTCAGTCTAGGATGTACTTATGGTGCTCATTTATGCGGTTTACAGCAAAGTGTAAATGTACGGAAGTTACGTGAGATAAAATTAGGTATGAGGAATAAAGGAGTTTCTTACCAAGTAAACACAGGACACTACGCCAATTTCACTAGTTTGGCTGCACCCAAGAACCAACCATTAAATCCTAATTTCATTACAGGGTTTATAGATGGGGAAGGATGTTTTCACATAACTATGGCAAAAAAAACTGGATATAGAACGGGCTATAGTGTTAACCTTTCGTTCTCAATAGGTTTACACAGTAAGGATACAAATTTATTAAGGTCTATTCAAGAATATTTCGGGGGCATTGGGATTTTAAGTGTTAGCGATTCAACGGTGTCTTGGAGAGTTTTTTCAGTTAAAGAGCTTAAGGTCATAATATCTCATTTAGACGTATATCCTCTTTTAACTAAAAAATATCTAGATTTTGTTTTATTTAAGGAATCTTTCAGGTTATTTGTTAATAAAAACCACTTAACCGACGAAGGTCTAATAAACATGGCTAGTATTAAAGCATCTATGAATAAAGGTTTATCTGAAACCTTAAAGGCGGCTTTCCCTACATACGGAATAATAGATCCATTATCCTTATCTAAAGGGTTGATAGCGACACAGGTAGGTAAGTCTATTAATCCTTATTGAGTAGCGGGTTTTACTGAGGCAGAGGGTTGTTTTTTTGTAGTTATTCAAGAAAATAAATCTACGGCTGGATACCAAATAAAAATAGGTTATCAGGTCACTCAACACACCAGGGATCAAGCTCTTATCAAGAGCTTAAAAGATTTTTTTTGTTGTGGTAGATCAGAGCCTAGTGGTAAAGCTGCTATATCCTTTCGTGTAACAAAATTTAAGGATATTGCAGAAACAGTTGTACCTTTTTTCGAAAATTATCCTATTTTAGGTTCTAAATTACAGGATTTCTTAGATTTTAAGTGTATAGTTAAGCTTATGGCATCTAAATCTCATTTAACGCCAGAAGGCCTTAATGAAATTAAAAAAATAAAATCAAGAATGAATTCTTTAAGATAAATAGCCCCATACTTGATATCTCATATTGCTTTTACCTTACTTTAACCTGCGTCATGTAGCACCAAATAAGTACAGAGAAATACTGCCAAATTTAACTTCAATTTTCTTGAATAGTAGACTAAAACTGTTTCTATATTTAGCATTTAAAATATGGACAATATCATGTATTATTTAGTAATAATACTATTTTCTGTAGGATGAATTCTATTATCTATAATAAGAAATTACATTAGCACCAAAGCGCCTATCTCACATAAATATTTAAATCACGGTAAATGTGTGCCTTTTCAAAAGTGTTTTAAGTTTAAAAATATAAATAGTATAAATTATATACGTACATATAGTACGAATTCTTCTAATATTAATAATGTAATATTATATGAAGACGCTTTTTCGATGAAAAAGCAAATTATTAAAGATAATAAAGATAAATCAGGAATTTATAAATGAACTAATAAATTAACTAATGATATTTATATAGGTCAATCTATAAACTTATCTAAAAGATTTATTAGATATTTCAATCTTAGTTATTTAAATAATAGAAATACTCTTGTAATTAATAGAGCTTTAATAAAATATGGTTACTCTAATTTTTCTTTGGAAATTTTAGAATATTGTGATATAGCTAATTTAAATGAAAGAGAACAATATTATTTTGATACATTAAATCCTAAATACAATACTTTAAAAATAGCAGGGAGCTCTTCAGGTCATAAACTAAGCGAAGAGACTAAAGCTAAAATAAGTAAAGCGTTAAAAGGAGTCTATACTAAAGAAAAATCATCTTTATATGGTAAAATTGCTTCTGAAGAAACTAAGAGTATTATGAGTTTAACTAAGGCTGGAGTTAATAATCCTTTATTTGGTAAAACTCATAGTGAAGAAACTAAGGAACTAATGAGACAAAAAGCTTTAGGTAGAAAACATTCTGAAGAAACTTTATTAAAAATGAGTTCTAACAGAGGATATTCTGTATATATACATGAAAAATGTGATATAGAAGGATTTAAACTAGTAGGTAGTTTTGTTTCCATAAGAAGGGCTGCCAAATTTTTAGATATTAGTAGTAATACAATAAGATTGTATATAAATTCCGGAAAAATCTTTAAAGAAAGATATAAATTTACAGGAGGAACTATTCTTCCCTAACTATATAAAAATATTATAAATAAACTTAAAAAAACTATGGATAAAATTCCACTATATGCTGGAAACTCCTAAAGCCTTTAGGTACTATAAATTCAAATATTTATTAGTGACAACCCTAAAGGATGTACAATGGATTATCAGCAGGTAACCTATGAACTATATTAGTAAATAGGGCTCCTCAGAGACCACACGTGGAAATCTTATATAAAGTAAAAGCTCTATATAAGGTAAGATATAGTCCAGTTAAGTATGAAAGTACTTATGTTTGATCGACACTTATAGAATTAATATGAACTATTACTCCTGCCATAATATTAATATTAATAGCATTTCCTTCATTTAAATTGCTTTATTTAATGGATGAAGTTAGTGATCCATCAATGTCAGTTCTAGCAGAGGGTCATCAGTGATATTGAAGCTACCAATATCCTGATTTTTTAACTTCTAATGATGAGTTTATAGAATTTGACTCATATATAGTACCTGAGTCTGATTTAGAGGAAGGAGGGTTAAGAATGTTAGAGGTGGATAATCGAGTAATTCTTCCAGAATTAACACACGTTAGATTTATTATCACAGCAGGCGATGTTATACATTCTTTTTCTTGTAACTCTTTAGGAATAAAATGTGATGCTTATCCGGGTAGAAGTGGGCCTGAGAACCTCATAATTTAAATATGCCCGGTCGTGGGAGAAAATGTTCTCTCTCCCACACTAAATCGTCAAATTGCGGGAAAGCCTTAAAGCTATTTCAACCAAGTAAGAGTGGTAACACATCTTATGGCTCACGTAACGAGTTGAGGTATGGTAAAATCGAAATAGATGCACGTAAGGAAATAGGTAATCCGCAGCCAAGCACCATTATATTACGGTAACGTTTTCTGCTTCATAAGTGCAGCAGTGGTGTGCAGTTCATCGACTAAACGGCGGTTAGTAAATTAGCCTATATACTATATATCTGCTGCTAATTTACTTAAGATATAGTCAAACCCTATCCGAAAGGATACAGGAAAATATTTCTATCAACCTAAGCTTACCCTGTGAGGAGCTTTAAATTCGTTTGTAAAATGTATGCATTATGATGTTATACTTATAACTACCTACCTTTATCGAGCTTTGCGGCTAACTTATGCTACTTCGTTAGCGGTTACTTCTAACGAAGTACATGCACCCAGTGAAAAATAAACCAACACCAGGGTAAGACTTAGAAAAAGTATAGTTTATTATCCGTTAAATGGATAATTTGTGTTATCTTCTTTTATACACTCTTTATTCAGGGATAAGGTATCCTAACTCGTCCCTATAGAGATATAGGGCAAAAGGATATAATTGATATTAAATAAAGCATCTTCTATTTATACTAAGACAGAAGGTGGTGTTTTTTTAGCCCGAAATCTTAGCGTAAATACTCTTTTAAACCAAGGAGGTGGAATTCTTCCTTTAATTAATAATAGGTTTGCAGTAGCTGCTGGCCAGCTTTCGCCTTTTTTCTCACGCGGGTTTAGTACATCTTCCTTTAAACAACAGAATAGATCAAAATTGGATAGTCTTTCGGATTCTTTCCCTTCATTATTTGAAAATTTACACTCGTACACTACTACTAATATAAAAGAATGTTCTTTGGTGTTATCTAAAATGTATAATAGTCTTACCGATCCTGTTGTAAAATTATACATACAAAATAACTGCTTACATTTAATATCTTTAGATAAACATATTAAGGGGGGCGTTAACACTCCTCAAACAGATTTTATAGATTATGTGGTAGATGGTCAGGATAAACAAGGACATCCTAGTTTGTATACAGGGAAGGCGGGTTGCTATGCTTTTTTGTGTTTAAAGACTAATGATTACTATGTAGGATCCGCTGTTTGTTTAAATACTCGTTATAAAGCTCATAAGGTTAACAGTAGCAGACCTGAGAGAGGTGGTTCTAATTCTTTATACCTTTCAGTTAGAAAACATGGCTGACATAATTTTATTTGAAGACCTCTTTTAATTACTAATAACTATATAAACAACTTTACTAAACAAAATCCTGATCATGAATTAAGTTTAGAATCGTTATTTATATTACGTTCATTTACGCAATTTGAGGCTAGATTATACGAACAAATTTTGTTGACTCATTTTAGACCCAAATTAAATAGTAGTTATACTGTTGTATTTCCTTTTAGTAATTGGGAAAAAAGTGCTTATCTAATGAACGACGGTTCGAAACCTATAGAAGTAAGAGCGGGTGATAATTCCGAATTTTTAATGAAATTTGCGTCTAAGAACAGAGCGGCTCTTTCTTTAGGAATCCCTAAAACTACTTTAGATCGCTATGTTAACCTTAAAAATTTCACAATATATAGCCCTGTTTTAGAGATGGATGTTTACATAATAGATCCTTCTAAGCCTTTATCAGAAGATTCTCCTAGCTATACTACTACAGATGGAGTGGTAGCCATAACAGGAGTTGATTTATATGCTTTGGCAAAGGGTAAACTTTTTGCTCTTTTACTTGACAAAAAGTCTATTTTTGGTATTTATGATAATCCAAGCCAGGCAGCCAAGAGTCTGGATGGTAAATCTGATAGTCGGTATATTAGTAGATATATTAATCTTGAACGTCCCGTGGTAGTTGGGCAAGATAAAACACCTGTTTATTTTGTCATGAATCCCGATTGAAAATCGGATATAATAGGACGGATAGCAGCTAGACCTACTGGTGAACAGGCTAGAAAAAAATCTAGTAGATCTAGATCTATTGTTTTAGTAGATGTGTTCAATAAAAGTGCTTTAGTTTTTAATACAGTATCCGACATGTCAAGGTATTTAGGTAGAAACGCTCTTACGGATACAGGGTATGTTAAAAATTACATGAACCCTACTAAGTTATATAAAGGTCGTTATGAATTTCATTATCTAGAGGACTTTAAAGGGACTATTACTGGTAAGGGTCCATCATCATCATCATAATTAGCATCATTTACAAATTAATAAGAGTCTAGCTCTAATTTTATTAGAGAGTAGGTTCAACTAGTTTAGGTAGGGGGAGTTCCCTTCCTCTACCAATATAAAAACATAAAGGTGTAGATCTAAATTTTCTGCTAAATGGATAATGTAATATTATTGCTTTATTCAGGGAGAAGTACCCTAACTCGTCCCTATAAATACATAGGGCAAAAGGGTAGATTTGAGATTAAATCAAGTATCTGTTTTTATTAATAGAGAAGGAGTATTCTACGGTCAATGTTCAGAAATATGTGGGATACTACACAGTTCTATGCCTATAGTCATAGAATCTGTATCTTTAGAGAAATTCCTTACTTGATTAGAAGAACAATAGGGTGGTTACGGGCTTCGCACGTGCGCTAACCTAAGGTTCTATCCAAGCATAACCTTCGGTTTAGGGGTCTGCTAAACCGAAGGTAGCTTTCGGGCTTCGCTAACCTAAACCTAAACCTAAACCTAAACCTAAGCCTATGGTTATGGTTATGGTTATGGTTAGCGAAGGTTTCTAAAGCCCCCTTCCCTCGGTTTCTATGCTTGCAATAGTCCCGTAGGGACTTCCCGTAGGGACTCATAAAAAGTAAAAAGCCAGGCCTAGCGAGGCTAGGCCGGAGGACAGCATGAGTCCCTGCGGGATTATTGCAAGGTATAGCTACTAGATTTATTTGGTTTAACCTTGGTTTTTTTACCGAAGGTTAAAAAAAGTTTATAATGTGAAGAGGATAACATACTAAATGAACTATTTTGTAAAAGTATTCGGGAGGCGGTGGGTTTATATTATAAATAATATTAATAGCTAAGCTAGGATTCATTAGTGATTAGTTAGCAGTAAAGTTATTAATTTGCAAATTATAAAAGTAAAAGTTTTAAGTTTTTTACAGAAAAAAGGATGAGAGATAAATAATTAAATATTATATAATTAACCTCCAATTTGCGGACTTTAAAGCTATTGGTAACTTTTTGTAGATATCATAAGCATAATATAGCTTACGCTAGTCCAAATTAATGATTAATAATTAAAAATTTATAAGTGATGTAATTGTAAAATTACAACTATTACATCTTGACTGTAATAATTGTAATTGAAATTTCAATTACAATTATTACAACTTGAGTGTAATTTTATACTTACATCAGGACAGGACGAGTAAATTCTACTTGTATTCAGTGATATCCACTGTGAAATCAACAAGAAGAATATTTACGTCATCTTAATTGAGTTTGGTGATGGCTCTGATTGAACGCTGTCCAAGTACTTGACACATGCTAATCGTACGTTTAATTTAAGGGTGTAAGCTCTCTTTTTATTTCCCCAGGCGCTAGCTCGCCCGGGGGAAATTAAAATTAATTAAAAGTGGTGTACAGGTGAGTATTAGATTTTTTGGCCCGCCTCGAAGAAAAGGTAAATCCTTTATAAAAAAAAAATAAAATGGGGGGATAAGAAGATAACAATTCGCTTCTTTGATAGGATAAAAGGGACGCTTTCGTCTAGCGTCATAAAGTTTTATAATCATAAGGTAATATAAAGCGATTGTTACAAACCCGCTTTGAGAGGAAAATAAAAATCTTAGAGATAGGTAGTTGTTAAGGTAATGGCTTAACAAGCCCAAAATTCTCTTAGTCGAAGCTGAAAGAGGTTGATCGACCACATTGGGGATGAAAAAATCCCAAGGCAAACGAGTACAGCAGTGAGGAATATTGGTCAATGGCCGAGCGGCTGAACTGGTAACTTGGAAGAATGGTTCCGCCCTTATTTAAGGAGTAAGCTCTAAAAAATAAGGGGGGGGGGTTAATCGATTTATCGAATAACCCCCCCCCTTATTTAAGGAGTAAGCTCTTAAAAATAAGGGGGGGTTAATCGATTTATCGAATAAAATTCTGTATACATATTGATAATGACAATATGTACATATGTCTTGGCCAATTACGTGCCAGCAGCCGCGGCAATACGTAAGAGACTAGTGTTATTCATCATAAATAGGTTTAAAGGGTACTCAGACGGTGAAATTAGCCTTAAAGGGTACAATTTTGCTAGAGTTTTATGTAAGAAGATCGTACTTTAGAGTGTAGAGATTAAATTCATTGATACCTAGGGGACTGGTAAAGGCGCAGGCAATCTTTTATGTAAAAACTGACGTCGAAGGACGAAGGCTTAGGTCACGAAAAGGATTAGATACCCAAGTAGTCTTAGCAGAGAATGATGAATGCCATAGGTTAGGTTATATATTATATCTTTCGGTTAAACTTAGATTAAGGCGTAAGCTCTAACCCTCCCCCCCCCCGCAATAGCTATAAGCTATTGCGGGGGGGGGGGGGGGGGGGGCCCGCGCCCGCCCCCCCCCCCGCGCCCCGCCCCGCCCCCCCCCCCCCCCCCCCCCCCCCCCCCCCGATACTCTGGGCTTGGAATCTTTTTGGGGTGGTAATTTTGGTTAGCGAATCTGTTTGTTTTTGGGTTATCAATTAGGCACACTTTACGATTGAAATGATACAGAGGTCTATGAAAGCGACAACTCGAATTGTCATTGTTTTTTTTCAGAGAGAGAAGAGAAGTCTAGATGCCATAACCCATTCCCCCTGTGTCCGTCCATCCTGTAGTTTGTTAACCTTTGTAGCCTTTGTCTATAATACCCAGTTGTTCCGTCCCGTTTACCTTATTTTCCCAGTCCAATCCATTCCGAAATACCCTACTACCAGTCCATCTCAAGCTAACCCAAGAACAGAAAAGGCCTCCGTAACCCAAAGTTTTACCATACAATCCTGTAACAGGGAGAAGAGACACATAAAGAAAGAAGCCAAAAAAAAAACCCCCCGTCCTTGTCATTTTCCGAACAGGCACCGTTCAGGTATTATTTCTTCCCCGTGGTCCACGACAGGGCACGACTAAAGATGCCGGGGGCACTTGTGGGTTTCGGAGGTGGCTCGATCTCGTCGCGCTGGCCTGGTAGCCAGAGAGTAGACTCAGGGAGACGGCCAGGGGTGAGTGATTTGCCATCCCTGATAATCTGGGCAAGGTATGAGTAGGGAATCATATAGCTCCGAGGTAGAGGGAAGCAAACCGTGCAGAGTTTACAACGCTCGCCGAACTTGCCCACAGTATTGGTACATCGTGTCTGGGTCTAGTCGAGTTGTTAAATTTTGTTATACTCCTAGTGACAGGAGGAGTGGGGGTATGGGAGTTGAGAACATACGTAATAATTAGAGCAGTAGCAGCCGTTGAATGGTTGGCTCATGGTGGCGGATGGCGAGGGAGGTCGTATAGATTAAAAGATAACTACAGGTTTGTGCTTGTGTCTAGATGAGCAGACCCTGGATGCTGGTATGAATATGATGGAGGACATTTAAAAACAAAAATGAAGAGAGACCTGAACGAACTTCGGGGACGACGTCAGAGATATTAATATGCAGAGAGTCCACGCCGACTAGATACTGGGTACCTGGGATATGTGAAATCTCTTGTGCATCGATGGATCATGTATTTCCTCCGAGCCCTCCGGCATGTGCTGGACCCGTTAGAGTTCAGACGGAAAACACACACGGGAAGATGAAAAAAAATGATCAAATGTCCAAGCGGGTCCTCCTTTTTTCTTCTTCGATAAGTACCCAACCGGATTCAGGTCTCGACTCGGAATCCGTTATACTCGAACAGGAAAGCGAAGAGATAGATAGAAGCGCACCGTGATCATGTCATGACCCCCCTGCTTCTTCACCTCGTCCGTCCACTTAGACTGACCTGGTTGAGAAGACAGACTTTCCTGCGACAGTGACCGAGCGTCCAAGACATGCATTTGGCTGTATGTATGCTTGCGGTAGACGTAAACTGCCCCCGTCACACCGGCAGCAATAACCTAGCCAACCAGGCTGTCGGATTTTCCCGTCGTTCCAGGCTCCCCTCGGGTAGATGTGGCCCAACTCCCTTCTCTTTTCTCGCCCCTGTCTATTCACCAGGAGTCAATGTGCCTGAGCAAAGTAGATCGAAGGAGGCTCCAGAAACAATGCTTTGCTATCTTACGTGCCATGCCTTAGGTACCTTGCCTGTCTTGGGTGCGCTAGTCCGTAGCGTAACCGTCGCTAGTTAGCTGACTCAAGCCTTTCCCCACACAAGGAGAAAAACACACAGACGGCACACCCATCTAGCTTAACTGATTGACAGCGAAGCCGGCCAGGGGCTGTTGTTGAGAATGTTGGTGTGGCGGCTTGCTTTTTGGGGGTACCGTAGTGTAGAACCAAAGGACCGATTACGTCGGTACACAAATTTCTTGGACTTGGACAACTCATTCGACATGAAGGCTTGACCACTTTCACTCATACTGTGCCATCTGCACATATACCTGATGTGCCGTAAGTAGATTGGTGCTATATCCCGCTCATTGTCCTGTCAGTGGCGCTAGCGTTTATTCCCTCTCCCTGTCTGTTTTATACCTGTGATGTGAACGAGGGATGCACCCAGATTGGTCGCCAAGATGTCATGAAGTTCCGTCAAGGTTGCCGTTGGGCCCGCTTCCCGCTCTGCCCCACACAGAGTCTCCTTCCCCCCCGCAAAACTGCGGCAGTCCAGGACAGGGGATGACGGGATGCCAGGAAGACGACCTCACCAGTGAGCACACCCCTCCTACTTGGTCGGCTATGGGAGATTCGCGATCCATTACGATCCATCTCGTTCCTTGCACTGTTCGGATCGGGATCTACGAACGCCTCATCTTTTCCTCTTTCCAGCCCATTCTCTCTCTGGCGAATCCCACCAGGCAATTCATGAAGCGAAGCGAGTTTGCGAGGCCCCCAGCACCACCAAAGATGGGATCGCTATCCTGGAGTGTGATCGCGATCAGCCCACCAAGGACAAAAATGACATCTCAACTCTACTGACCACTCGAGTCACAGCTGTGAGACAGAAAGGCATCGTGATGTCTTATCCTCTCTCCAGAAATGGTTTATGATGTGGCAAGGAAAAGAAACGAAAAAACCCCTCCGCATTGAGGCTGGCTGGATCTCGGATCATTGGCTGTCATGACATATATGATGTGCCCATCTTGCAGCAATCACCTCCGCTCTCCCTCCATGCCGTATATACTACAGCATCAGCCGCACCTGCCATCACAGGAAAAAGAAAAGCAGTCCAAAATAAGAAATTGCCCAGAAAGAGACCTATCCAAAAAGAGACCGAGACCGAATCGAGAAGTTATCGGGCGGGTAGACAGACGCAACGTCGATCAATCTGTCGATCACGGAAATTCATCACATGCATACTCCCGTCAACCAACGGCAGACCCCTCAATAACAAAACTTTGGGGGGACGTCGATTACCCCACACGCTCGTTCGTTTCTGTCTCAAAGCTCTTTTGACAAGTCCGAAATCCGGAGTTGTGAAGCAAGACCTGGACTGTCCAAGATCAGTGCCCGGTTTGCAACATCATCATCCAACCACCAGAACCAGGCACATCCAAAATCTGGGTGTAAAGTAACCTGCTCTGACAAGGCCTACTCCATCTACACTACCTAGCTTTCACTCCAAAATGTAACCTTTCCTGCAAGACAGAGTAGTATCTTTCCAACGGCTTACTGCAAGTGCTTTTTTAACCGAGCCGCTGCCAGAAAAATGACATCTTCTCTGCCATCATCACCCACCCCATGTAACTTACAGGTTACGCACTAGGTTAAATCTTTGTGACACCCTTCTGTCGATCAACCCCAGCACATCAACACAACCCCCTGATTTCTATTCTTTTTTTCCTCTATCGAGATTGTCGATCCCTATTTCATCTTAAATTTCGGCTCCCTGAACCGAACAGCCGAGAACGCCTGCTGCTGCACGACAGTCCAGAAAAAGTGATCAGATGACCATTAGATATCACTTGGAACAACAAGACCAAGACATTGGATATTGACAACCTACCTCTCCCTCCCCTCATGGACACAAGAGTTGCACGTACACATACACCACAGATATACTCACTCACCGCACAATTAATCACTCACTCTCAGAGACAAATGTCAAAGTTCTAAGAAAAAATATGATTGTATCAAATTTCCATTTGGGTGATTTACTTTTATTCCTCCGCTTTCTCATCAAATGAAAGTAAAAGACCCAAAAAAACAAAAAAAAAAAAAGGGAAATAAGTAACCAGAATACGATAATACTACAATGCAAAAACAATACGAACCAAAAAAAAAAGAGAGGATGCGATGGTGAGAATGCCAAAAAGAAATTCGTGCAAACCATTTTTCTCTTTTTTTCCTTAGAAAATTACAAACTTGTCTCTATCCGTTTTTCTGCCTTACTTAGAAATACAGGAAATAATAACGCTCTCTGTTTTCACTCTTACTCGCTGGATTTGTGCACGTATGGGTTGTGATAATGATGATGATAATGATGTGAATGTGAATGTGAATGTGAATGTGAACGTGAATGCGAAGATGAATGTGATGGAAATGATGACGAGGTAACAAAAACAGCCAATAATTTCAACAAGAACCAATTCAAAGCCCGCTACACAATTTCATCCGGATTAAAAAAGACGAAGAAGAAAAGAATGAAGCAAACCCCCAACCCCACTCCCTCCAAACGCTATTCCAACCACACACTCTCTCATACAGGCAGCTCCCCCGTATCCTTTTCTCTGTGTTCCTGCCCTTTCCCCATCTGTGGCAAGAAGGTTCTTCCTAAACAACCCTTCCTGCTCCCTACGACAAACCAGTCAAATTACTTTTCCTTTTGAAGTGGACAGTTTCCCGGCCGAGAAACAGGCCACATATTGTGCGTGGCCAGCACACTTCGCGCATGTGGTGTTATTAAATCCGGCCCCATTACTGCTTTTTGAATTTCAAGTCAATCAAGTAGAGCTCCTGACCTCACGTTTAATCCAACCCCCTAATTGTCAGCCGTGGAGGCATCGACGAGGCAGCGGGGACCGGAGGCGGAGGCGGAGGCGGCGACGACGGCGTTGCTGCTGCTGCATCTGTAGGATACATGACAGATTTCCTCTGGTTGGTCCAGAAATCAATGGCTTCAATGACATCCTCGCCACGCTCATCTTCGTAGGCATAGATAATCTGTGGCAAAGGATTAGTAAAGTGGTAAGCGCAATCTGGAATCGCAATGCAGCAAAACTCACCTCGTGCGTGCTGCTATGCAGCATCCTGATATTCCTGTGCGGCACAATATGCACGGACAAGTTCTCAATATGCCTGAGCTCAATAAAGTTGGGCTCAAACGCCAAAATCCAGGGGTAACTGAGTGCAAATGCCTGCGGTGTACCCTCCCAGTCGAGACGCCAGTCGGGCCTTGCTCTCCATCCGTTACGATTAACAAAGAAGGAGAACTCGCTGTAGTTGAGCAGAAATTCGCCATTGAGACGCTCGATATGAATCGGCTTGACGCCGTCCTTTCTTGCCACGAAATCGAGCGACGTGTCGGCCTGGTCGAGAAGGGACTGCGTCTCGAGCGTCTCGAGACTGACGACTTCGAAGCCGCGGGCGCATGCAACGCAAAGCTTGGACTTGAGGAAATGCACCGAACTGGACTCAGTCGGGATATAAAACTCCTTGAACGGCTTAAGTTCATCCTGGCCTGCGTTGAACATTTTGCTGAGACCCTTCTGCTTCTTAGTCCTGGACATCGCATCATTTGGCTCGTAAACCTTGACCGTGGTTGAAAGAGCTGTTATCTTCATGCAACACACGAGGTGACGACCCAGGCAGATACCTGTCTTGAAGAAGTGGCAGTGAGTCTGGATCTTCTTCGCGCGCTTGGATCCCATGGGCTCGTTTGCATTGAGAGCGTCAAGTGGATACGAGAGCAGTGATTTGTTGGAAAGAACCAACAAGAGCTGGTACTCTTCCAAAACATCAACCTGCGTCACATTCGTAACCTCAATAACACGCTTGGGCGGTGCATCCTTATCTTTGGATCTGCGATCCGAAATGTAGATACCACTGTCGGTCCCATAGATGAGTTTGCGACCGCCGTCAAAGGGTGTAACACAGTTGACTTTGTTCTGGCCCGAGAAGAAGCTAGACGAGAGGATGGTGGTGTTGAGGAAGTCGGCACGAGCTCTGAGTTTCTGCTGCGCAGTGTCGATGAACTCAAGCCACTTCTGTCTGCCGGATTGGTTCGAGGCATACAATGTTAACTCGTAACCATTCTTGCCTAGATGCCGGAAGGTGATGGGCCAGCCGTCGCCCTTTTTGGTTTCGGTTGTCGAGGTACGCAATGCGGGCAGTAAACTAGACGAAGACCGTTTCACCGCCCCAGAAGAGGGAATCACTTCTTCCATTTCCTTGATGGCCAGTAGCTCCAACGGAATTGGCTGCAGTCATGTTAGCATCTAAACCCAAAAAAAAAAAGCATTGTTTGAGGTTGCAGCCCCTTACCCTTCGATAAGCTTTAACCTCCTCTGTCTTCCCCACTTGTTTAATTCGGACCAGAAGTACAGCATGGTCAAACAGGAAAGCTGTAATGTCTGGCTGTTCTGTTGGAGACTTCTTGAACTGGGTCTTGAACACGAGGTCTCGGCCCTCATCTGTAAGTTTCAAATCCACCTTCTCGTTGGGGCGGAACTTGAGCTTTTCATGCAACTTGCGCAGGTTGAAGCGATTCTCAGCCTTGCCGGACTCGGCATTGACTCGACTAAGCAAATCACGGATCAAAGTCAAAACCTTGGGGATGTCCTCCTTGTCCGGATTATCGGGCTCAGTATACTTCAATACATTCTCCAAAAGGAGCGGGTACCTTGCAAGTCTTGTGGTTGGCTTGGTGAGATAACCGTTGAGTTCCAGCTTTCGGGATTCTCTCCGCCGTTCAATCTCATCCACAAAAGTGGAAAAGTCTTTATTTAAAGCACGCTCATTCTCAAACTCAAATTTGGCTTCAAGTTGCTTCGAACCATAGTGGATAAAAGGTTCGAAGTGAGGCGCATATTCCAAAAACACGTCGGCAATGTTCTTGACAACCGGGGCCTTTTGTTGGCGCTCGGTGAGGGCCCTGGCAAACTTGGAGCTGACCGCATGGATACTTGGAGGATCGATGATGTTGCTGAAAATCGAGCGCACCACCTTTTCTCTTCTCTGCATCGGGATTGGAGACATACCATTGATCTTTCCCCTGAGGGGAAAAATCCAAAAGTCGCGCAGATACTCGAGATCTTTGACGAAGTCGCGCTCTGTGTAGCAGATTTCCGAAATAACCTCTTGCCTCTTCTTCTCACGGTCTCC
Organism: Cladorrhinum sp. PSN259; assembly: GCA_033725935.1. Lineage (NCBI taxonomy): Eukaryota > Fungi > Ascomycota > Sordariomycetes > Sordariales > Podosporaceae > Cladorrhinum > Cladorrhinum sp. PSN259. Next base: position 289,128 of record MU867105.1, on the reverse strand, counting down.
TATGCTGTCCGCGATCTCCTTCGGCACACTGTTAATCCAGAGACGCTGCTCGTCTGTCTGGTCAACATCATCATCGTTGACGGGTGCTTCTCCTTCCCGCTTAAGGCCAGGTCCCATTTTCAAGTTGAGTCTCGAAACCTGCTCAAGACGTCGTGGGCACGCAATAGAATAGCACAGCTGGTCCCTTGTGCAAGTGGGAGAGTAGCATTCAGAGAGCAGGACAAAAACACCGTTAACTGGGGCCTCCTCATCTGCCATGGTATCGCGAAATTGGTACATCTCGTATGTCGAATCGCGCAACCTATGGTCATATGTGACATCGTGAAAAAACTTTTGCGCATCAAGCGCACGACCCAAGAGAAGGGCAAGATTCCGATCGGTAGTTCTGATGATATAAGAGAGAACATCCACGGCTTCGGCACCGCTGAAGGCATCCTTGTAGGTGAGTTCGTTCTTGGTCCGGTCTCCAACAACAATCTTTTGTTGGAAGCACTCGGCAACACGCGAAAGAAGAGCGGGGTATACTATGGGTGGTCGGACCTTCGCGGTCGGTGGGCGTTCGCTGCCAATGGAATTGGTCATGGATGACCTTTGCACCAGAGTAGCATCCGTCCTGTCCGTCGGTGCTATCGAGGGAGTAATCGTGGATGCCATTGACATGGTTCTCTGGCTATCATTTCCAATCGAGGATGCCATGCTCTGAGTTCTTGTTTGGGATCCAGGAGCGCCGTAGCCCATTGCATATGCTTGAGTCGGCGTAGCATTGTTACTTCCACCGTAATGGTCAGAACCCGGAGGACCACCACCTGCTGGCCTCCTATTGGGAATCACACGACCACTCATCGTCTGATGCGCGTCCCTATCTTGCGAAGGATATCCTGTCATGCTCATGGAGCGGTGATCCTCCATATGTCTCTCGGGAACGACACGGCCTTGGGCGGTTGTACGGGCAGAATGTTGTTGCTGAGTGTACTGGGCGTGACGAAAGGCATTGGCCGGGGCTTGTTGATTCTGGTAGGATTGCGTCGGTTGTTGATACATGGGGGGAGCTCGCGGATAGCTTGCCAAAGACTGTGATCGGTATGGATCGGAATTCATGGCGGGCGCAGGTCCGCCTCCTTGATGGAACCTCTGGGCTGTTGAACGCTGGCCATTACTAGGGGGGTAGCCCTGCGGGGGGGAGCCTTGGGGAGGGCGACGGGGAGGGAAGCCCTGCTGTTGTGGTGGATATTGTTGTTGCTGCTGGTACTGCTGTTGGCCCTGGGGGGTACCTGGGAAGGGACGGCGTGCCTGTTGCTGTTGCTGTTGCTGTAGATATTGCGGGGATGGCACCTGTGTACCACTCGACACGGAGCGCTGTTGCCCCTGATTGTATCCATATCCCTGAGGAGAGTCGGTAGGCCGGCGAGGAGGGGGCACGCCCATACCGTCACCATACCCTCCTCCTCCTGCTGATCCCACGGGTGCTCGCTGCGGCGGCGGCCTTTGCATGTCCACGCCCGACATCGAGGTCATCGTCTGCGTGCGCCCCTGTTGCATCAGATCGGGTGGAGGGACGGACGAAGTCATGGTCTGCGATCGGCCGGGAGGTGGCGCGGCACCAAATATGTTGGAAAAGGCGGCATCCCGTTGATAGGTGTTGTTTGGCGATCCATATTGCTGCTGCCGCGTGGGCGGGACTCTATCGCGCTGGTACTCGGCCATGGCTGCTACCGGAACATAGTATGCATCAGCAACCTGTCGGCGACGAACAGAGAGGGACGGTGCAGGGAAGTGTTGAGAGAGGCGCGAAATCGCCAGGTCCAGTTCTCGCCAGGGGTATTTGCAATCAAAAAGTGGAGAAGTAGCAACTTACTCGTATCTCGGCGTCGACGAGACGTCTGCCGGCGACCTCTTTTTCCCTTTTAGATTATGGCAATGGGTGAATGTTGTTACTTTCTCGCTTTTCGACGACCGACCGCCGACGATGTTTCCGGTTCCAGTTGTGCCACCGCCTGCCCTGCAAGAGCAAGTGACGTTGTTATTGGACGGTATTGGGCAGTGCCCCGGGAGCCCCTAACGACAGTTTTTTGGCGTCGTCTCTCAGACCTGTAACCCGGACCCAATGGACAACACATCCGCTCTGGCAAATCGAGTTGTGTCGGGGGAAATTTGCATTTAGATTTCGATAATAATAAAAAATACCAATCAGATGAATATTGAAGACGATGCAAGTGCCCCATAGCTAGTATACTTAGCGGCATACAGCCCGCCTTCGGGACGTGGCGCAGCCCTTGCTGCCCCTGCCTGGGGACACTCTCTGTGTGTCTTTGTCTCATGAAATCATCCGTACAGATAGAAATAGCTACATTAATTACATCAGTTCTTTTCGTATTTGAAATAAAATAAATCAATAGTCTCTATGAGACTGAATTAGAATATGTCGCTATGCAACCCCTCCCTTAAAGGGCACTGTCGATGTCTAGCATTGAGATGTCCAAGTCATCTCTTGTCAATAGTTGAAGCAACTGCCGGTGCTGCAGGATAACAGAAGCACATGTGCAACAATATAATCAAGATGAAGCCATCTCAGAAGTGCAAACACAGTGCCCGATACGCGTTTCGGAAACGGGTCACCCAATGATCAGCTTGGCAGCTGGGGTGACACTGTGTTGAATGTTTTGTTTTCCGTTTCTTCTCCTTCTACGGCGCCATGCAGAACGGCAGCTAGAGCTGATCAGCGCCTTGAGCCCAAGCAAGTCGTTGATAACTCAGCACAACGGTTTTATTGAGTAAACTTGGAAGCTCTGCTGGCCGCGTGGCAGTTGAATTCATCGAAACTCCGGCGGATGTAGATTCACGTGACTGTCCTTTGGGGACCCCCCCCGGTTCGGTGAGCAGCGGAGCTCCTTGGTTGCTCATGCCAAGCAACTGCAACCTAGGAAAGCTGCGCCGTAGGCTGTTGTTACGGTTGTTTGTTGAACCTCGAGACAACGTCAACCAGCAACACATCTATCCACCAACACACAGGTTTTCATCTTCGCGCCAATCTCGGTTTGACTACTTCACCTGCATCTGGCCAATTGCTTTCCGAGTTGGAAAATACAGGACATTCACCATGGCCGACTCAGAGATGAGCCCCAAGTTCGCGCCGTTCCTCGGAATGGTAAGTCAATGAGCGTTGGCAGCTAGGATATTCAGGATCCGTCGCCAAAGAAGTGTTGACTAACATATTCCTCTTCTACATAGGGTGGCATCGCAGCAGCTATGATCTTTGGCAGTATGTGCAACCTCTCCTCTACCAACATCCCGCCATATCCGATCCAGATCCCTCTCATCCGTCCTGATGATGCCGATTACATCATTTATTCGATATGTAGCTGACAAGCTTCCCCAAAACAATAGGCGCAGGCGCCGCCTACGGTACCGCCAAGTCCGGTATTGGTATCGCTGGTGTTGGCACCTTCAGGCCGGATCTGATTATGAAGGTGAGAAGCACCATACTGGAAGACTGATACTTGCTTGGCTCTTTCGGCGATATGAACAAGGCTCAGTTGCTGATGTGGTCACGCCCATGTAGTGCTTGATCCCGGTCGTCATGTCCGGCATCATTGCTGTTTACTCGCTCGTCATTTCCGTTCTCATCGCCCAGGATCTTATGCCTCCAGAGGGCGACAACTCTCATTACAGCTTGTTTAAGTAGGTTCCCTGGAATGCCTGCAGATAGGCACGCCTGGTGCTAACATGTGGATGTAGCGGCTTTATGCATCTTGCATGTGGATTGTCGGTGGGCTTGACGGGCCTTGCGGCTGGTTACTGCATCGGCGTGGTTGGCGACAAGGGCGTCAGATCATACATGTTGCAGTCCAGAATCTTCGTCGGCATGGTTTTGATTCTCATTTTCGGCGAAGTTCTCGGTCTTTATGGGTAAGTTTGTCTAGCTATGGGTTGTACATGGTGGCCGCTGCTGACTGATTATTCATAGGCTTATTGTCGCTCTCATCCTCAACACCAAGAGCAAGGGCTAAACAAGTCTGACGGGCGGGGTAGTATGATGTGCAAGAGAGTGTGTACAAAAAACTGTATACCAAGATGAACTTTCGGTGTTTACGAGATGTTTATTAATAGCATTTTGCATGGCGTTGACGGATGTTTAGTTGATCCAATAGAGGCATCACGGACTAGGGGGTAAATAGGGCAGATAATCCTTCTATGCCGATCTGATTTCACGCTGGCCTCCACTTGATTCTGCAAGAGCTTTGCTAAGTAGTGTTGTTCTGTTTCAGACATATCTAATATCAGCACGTTGTGGGTTCGACATGAGATACTTCTCCTTTGGACCATATCGCACTTACAATCATTACAATGAGACTAGCACATCACAGCAAACGGGAAAACTGTCCGAAAATGACAGAATATATCCATTCTCCATAACCTATTTTCCAGAGCCTTCCCATTCCATGATACTGTTACAGAGAATCGCTCCTGTTACATAGGTGGAGCCAGACAAAAGAAAAGAACAAAGATGAATGCTAAATCATGCAACCAGTCCACTGGCTCGCAATCTGGGTGCGTCCAGTTCATGAAGATGACCTGACGCCGGGTCTAATGTTGTGAACAGTAGAAAAGAAGGAAAAGAAGGAAAAGAAGGGAAAAAGATGACGGAAAGAACATAAAGACTCATAGACCCATCAAATGAAGGCGAGAACGTAAATCCAATGTTGAGAGAATAGGGAGGAAAATCGCACCGTCAAAACCGTTAACAGTTTTTAAAAAAAACCAAATAGCCGCAGCAATCAATCTTCCCTTTAAACTCGCAAGCTTCCCACTCAAATCATCCCCGGCGGTGACGGCGGGACAGCTCGCCAAGGAACCAGTCCCAGCTGAGGTTCTCGCGAATGAGGATATCATCACCCCTCTCCCTGGCAAGCCGGCTCTGTCTTGCCCGCCTGGCCGCCTCTTCACCTACTAAAATTGGATCCTCAAGCGCATGGACGCGGCTGCGTGGCTGCTGTTGCTGGTGGTGCTGATCATCTTCCTCGATCCGGTCGAGGATGCCCCTCGTGATATCGACCTGGGACGAGTTGGTGCTGGAGAAGTTGCCGAGGCTGGTGGTGCTCGAAGCCGCTCGACGATTGGCTACGTTGTGGTAATGACGCGCCGTGGGGTTGGAACCGAGCCTTGACCAGGTAGGGATCCTGGGGATTCGGAACTGGTTGAGTGAGGGTTCATGGTGCCGGATGGGACCGCTGGGGACTGGGGGCAGCCCCCTTCTTCTTGCGGACTCGGATGGGGGTTCGGGGCCTAGGAGTGAGGCGACGAGGCTGGTGGAGGAGCCTCTTGGGGCTTGCGAGTTTGATGATGCTGGTGGCGAGTACGGTGGCACGGGGTCTGGGTGTGGTGCCACTGTGTGATAGGATGGAGCATCGGAGGCTTTGTAGGAGTGGTGAGCTTAAGGTCCATCACAAACTGGGGGAGAATATATGTCAAGTTACTTACTATAAGACGGAGCAGCTGATCGGATGGAAGCAGTCTCGAAATCCTCGGCACTCATATGTTCCATGCCGGTCCGAGAGTACGTAGGTACCTCATTGCGAATTGCGGTTGCCATCGCTGTGAGACTTGAAGTGTCGTCGACAGTGGTGTTGATGGTTGAAGCTCGTGCTCAAGAGCACGCGGCTACAACAGGCAAAGGCTGGGGAAAATAAAGAAAGGCAGGTTGGCGTGTGACACCAAGGATGCTGCACAATGACAACGCGGGGAACACGAGACTGGAAGAGACGAGAGGAAACAGACAGCTCGACAATCAGCGAGTTAGGATGAATTTGACGCTAATCGAGGTTAGACAGAGTTGGTGTTGAGCCTGACAAAAGTTTAAATCGTGCACTCAAGGGCCTTGTCAACGATGAGATCGAAGATCTGCAGCAGCAAGGAGGGGCCTTCCAGGAACTAAATATGTCTCCCTAGATACTATACAAAGTGGAGGAGCTTGGTAAGTTGGATCCAGGAGGAGAGGTTGGGCCGAGGGAGAGCTCCAGCTATGTAGGCACGGCAGATGGTGGGATCCTGAATTCCAAGGACCTGGTATGTTTTGGAAGAACAGGCACAAGACCCCGACCCATCTTTGGGTGTTCCATCCATGGATGCATGAAGGCGCCGCAAGACACACCGTTCTTCAGTGGCCGGCTGCGTGCACTCGCATGCATTACCTCGCGGTTCGGGGCAATCAGCTCTCAGCTTTCGATCTTTGGTGGTGGGTGGTGGGCACCCGATGGAACCGGGGCTCCATTGGGGGTGCGGGGTGGAAGTGCAAGTCTTCAATCTTGGCGCCAAACCTCCCCCACAGTTCGATCAGAAGCTCCTCCTTCCACGTTGGCCTTGGCGGAAACATACAGCATGCAGCTGCTTCCATTGGAGGCCAGGCACTCCAGACAACACCGGCTCACTGGGTCCATTTAGGCGGTGGCTGTGCCTGCATTCATTCCATCAGGGCTGGTGCTCCCGAGGTTCCCCTGAGGGCGTGCATCGTGGCAGCATGGAGGGTCTTGTGAGTTGTCCAAGGCACCCAATCCCAACTCGAAAGGTGGGGGTTCGTTCACTTGACACGGAAGATGTGACCTACACAAACCTGTGTGGGCTTGATAAGGCAGGTTCTAGATGAACACGGATCAAAACCTGATGTCGTTTCGATTTCACAGTGCTGCCCAGGGATACATCAGCCAAGTCCAACCAAGCCATGTCGTGGATAAATCAGCAGCGAAACAGGGCCGAAAAGACCGGCTGTGACGAAATCGCCAATATCTGCGGGACCTTCTCGGTGAAGCGGAATCGAGGGATTCGCTCATGGCAGCATGTATCCAGGGCACACATCCATCCAGCTCAAATTCTGGGCTTCCACTTTCCTAGTGTATCTGCGGACCGCTATTCAGACATCCGGTGAGGAGAAGCAGGACGAATATGTGGGCCAAAAAGACGCAGTAACCTATCTCCGGCGCACCAAACCTGTTCTAGCTGAAACCTAGTCTCACCCCTGTTCTCACCCGAGATCATGTTCTTTCGGTAATCAGTACCCTCTGGATTTTGAAAACACCAAAAAGGTTGCTCTTGCAGACGACACTTTCTGATGATGGGCTGAGATCGAGGAGGAGTATGATGAGGCTGGCCTGTGGTCTTGGCTTGTGGTGTCGTCGTTCCCCACATTACATCGTGGCAGGGGATCATTCAGGGGTCCCCTGTCACGAGCAGGCAACTGACAACCACCCTCCGAGCTTCGAGCTTCACCTGTGACAACGAACAACCTTGAGAGCTGGCGTTATCAACACCAGACTCTATCAATACAAAAACTTGGACATCCATCATAACCATCAATAGAACCAAAGTGATGGTGACCAAAAATGCCCTGATTAGCGGCGCGTTCGCAGCGCTCGCTGGTCTTCACACCGCATCCGCAGCGCAACCAAAAGCAGCGGAGCCTGTCCCAGCGCCCATGCGAGATCTGATCTGGGGAAAACTCAATTTCCTACATACCACGGATACCCACGGTTGGCACGCAGGCCATCTACAAGAAGGGCAATACTCGGGAGATTGGGGTGATTATGTTTCGTTTGCGCAGCACATGCGGAAGAGAGCAGATGACCTCGGCGTCGATTTGCTTCTTGTTGATACTGGTGACCGAGTCGAAGGAAACGGCTTGTACGATGCGTCAGACCCGAAAGGGAAATATTACTACGATATCTACCGCGAGCAAGCTGTCGACATAATATGCAGCGGCAACCACGAGCTATACCATGCCTCGACTGCCGATGCTGAACACCGCTTCACCGTCCCGAACTTCAAAAAGAAGTACATCGCCTCAAATCTCGACTACATTGACCCAGAAACTGGAAAGAGGATGCCAATGGCGCAGCGGTACCGCAAGTTTCAAACAAAGAATCAAAAGGTGGATGTAGTCGCGTTTGGCTTCCTCTTCGACTTCACCGGCAATGACAAGAACACTATTGTCCAACCAGTCAAACAGACAATCCAGGAACCCTGGTTTCAGAAAGCCATTCGAGAACAGACGGATGTATTCATTGTAATCGGACATGTTGGTGTGCAAATGCAAGAGTTCAAGGATATATTCAAGGCAATCCGGGACCAGAATCCGGTCACACCTATTCTGTTCTTTGGTGGGCATGTCCATATCAGAGATGCAACTGCGTACGATGAGCGGTCGTTTGCCATCGCCAGCGGAAGGTACTTTGAAACAATTGGCTGGATGTCAGTCGATGGCGTGGTCAAACAGGACGAGACACCCGCGATTGAGTCACCTTTATCATTCCACCGCCGGTATATTGATAATAACTTGCTTGGGTTGTATCATCACACAGGCCTCAATGCCACTACCTTTCCGACCGAACACGGCCACAATGTCTCGGCTATGATCACCAAGGCCCGCAAGGAGCTTGAGCTTGATTACACGTTCGGGTGCGCGCCGCAAGATTATTGGATGACACGAGCTCCGTATCCGAGTGAAGACAGCATTTATACTTTGCTCCAAGAACAAGTGATACCGGATGTTGCCGTCAACCCCACCAGGAAAGACGTTCCTCGTTTGGTCATTGCCAACACTGGTGCTGTTCGTTTCGATATCTTCAAGGGTGCATTCACAAGGGACACCACATATATCGTCTCTCCCTTCCTTAGCGTCCTCAGCTATATACCAGATGTTCCTTACCCGATCGCCAAGAAGGTAATTAAACTTCTGAATGATGCTGGCAGGATTATGGAGGCGCCCGCGCTTCTTGATAACAAGTTTATGGGTATTCCTGAACAGTGGGCTCTGAACGAGTCGATCATTTACAAGAGCCCAGGGCCTATCATCAATGACGGCCTGCAAAAACCGTTGGATCGCCTAAGTGAGAAGCCTCATCTCACCGAAGGCTACACTACAAGAGATGATATTGGAGATGACGGCGACGATTCAATTCATGCAAACATCAACTTCTACCTCGTCCCTAATTGCATACAGACCGAGCTTGCCTTCCCATCAGAAGGTGAGCCAGACACAGTCGATTTGGTGTTTGTCGATTTCATCCAGCCATTTGTGCTTATGGCTTTGAAGTTGTTGGGCGGTCGTTACGGCACTGAACACGTCCAGTCATATGTGGAGGGCACATTTACGGAGCTTTGGGCAGATTGGATCAAGAAGAATTGGCCAGCAAAGTGCTAGGCGCAGAATATATTTATTGACGGTACATGGTCACGGCGTAATTGGGGGTTTAAGGTACACACATGGAGTCATCAGACGTATAATGGGGTAATGTATACATGAATCGCGCGTTTGTCGATATTTGGAGTCTTTTATACCAGAAACACATAGCATATTTGGAACTCGTCGTTATAGCAGATTAATAATGTCTCCCTTCGTAATTCCAGTAAACGCCGAGCTTAGCCATGAAAATGCTACATAAACAAAGATTCTGTGTCGTCGTCGTGGATTTTTCCAATACCTAACAAGTGAAAACCGCTAAACCCAATTGACTATAACTGATCCAACAACTCTCTCCGCCGTCTCTCAATAAGCTCCTGCTGAACCTCATCCAGAGTCGGCAGCTCCCATATCCTCCCATCTCCTGTATCCCCGGGCAAGGGCTCCCATCCGGGCGGTCTCTCAGCCGGTCCCGCCTTCGAAAGCGCGTCGGAAGCTTCCATCTCCTTTACTTTCTCATACTCAAGCAATAACTCATCCTCCTCATCTGGCGCGTACCCGTAATAAGCAGCATCAACCTGCTTCCTCAGATCTGTCCTTTCATCCAGCGGCTTCTCGTTCTCTTCCTGCCTCGCCTTAGCCGCAGCCTCAAATAACTCTTTCACACCCGGTAGCTCCTTCGCCCTCCCAAAGTACCTATACCCTTTCCCACCGCCTTGTATTTCCCTCCCTGCTTCGTCATATACTTTTCCTGCACCGGCGACCCGCATGTAATTCGGGCCTCCCAAGTTACGGATTTGCACTTCCCACATGTGTTTTTCCCTCATGAGCTTGTTGATCTCGTCGTTTAGGTCGCGGATCTGGAAGTCGGAGAGGGAGGATTCCTGGATTCGGCTGACTTTGCGCGAGATCTCCTTGAGTACCTGGCCGCGCCATTTCTCGCAGTTGGGGATTGAGTCCTGTTCTGTGATTGCGCGCGGACGGCGCATTCGTCCCGCGTCGATGATTCCTAGGTCTGCTGCTTGGGCTTCACGGAAGCGGAAGAGCATGGACTGCGCTTTTTCTGAGTTGCGGGCCTGAAGAGGAACATGTTAGTGTATGTGCTTGTGTTGCTTGCAAAGGTTGCAGTAGGCATTGGTTTACCATTTTGAATTAAACAAAGGGGTTATGCTCGACTATGTCTATATCGTGCCTGTCTGGAGAGAGAGAGAGGGCCCAAATAGAGGGGCGGTTGTTGGGTTCGAGAACTATCTGTTGGAGTGGGCGGCGGGCTTCTATAATAATTCGGGAGCAGCCTGACGAGGATGTCTGGAAATTTACAGCCTTGCTGGGTTGGTGGAAGTTTGAGCTTCCTGGTTCCGCTGTGGTGCCGTGGCCCAAGCTTTACAGGGGGTGCTATGCGGGGACTTGGGGTCGTTTTCGGTTGACGCGTGCAGCGCGTTCCTTTCCATTCATCCCCAACTTTCCTCACCACGAACTTCAGTCGATCTTTTGAGCTTGTTCGCCATTGGAAAATATCTTCACCTATCAGGTATCCCAACATATCGACCAGTTAGCCGGCCACTTATCTGAAGCGCTGACATCAGCTTCATGAACAACGAAGCTGCCGGAATTCAGGTAAAGCTTTTTCAGACCGGGAGCCTTCTTCCACTTGAACGTTTTCTGAAGACATCTTCTCTTTCTCATCTCTCATTCTTCTCGTTCTTCCCGTCACAGCTTCCTCATATCTGGTTAGAGTTACTTTCCGGTTTTCACTTCTGAGACCTCACTCCCAAGCTGTATTGTCCGGAAGAATGACAACACCAGGGCATCCTTCACTTATCGCCAAGCACCTGCTGATTTCTTGGACCTTCACATCAAGTGATGTTGTGCACCTGCATGGCACACCTCGGCCTTGAGCCGGCAAACTACCTATCTGCTATGAGGAAAGCACATGGGCCAGAGCTAAAGCCCAACCCACTCAACTCAACCAGTCCTCTCACACATTTGAATTTTAAATGTTGTTAGGTTCCGAGACGAGGGTGAGGATGCGAGTCTAAGAACGGATATCTGAGCAGAACTATACGGTATTGAACTACGAGATTTATATATTGACGACATTTATGACACCATCTACCATCGATTCTCATCCCTATCACCAATATGATCCGAAACCATCACCAGCTCTTTATATTACCCTCTTCCTCAAACCCCTTACCTTCCCCCGTCCTTTAAACAGTTCAACCCGTCTTAGTCTCAAAGCCAAGCGGCGGTTTGGTCACTCTCATGCCGCTATGACGAGAAAAGCAACACCAGAGGTGCGCCCATGGCTAGCGTTCCTGTCTCGCTCTCCTTACAACGAGCGTGGATCTTTGGAACCAGCTTGGAGTCAGGTGGGACGAACAGGGAGATTGCGTGAAGAGCAGCACCAATGATGGTCAAAAATATAGTTTTCAATCGGAGCGGCGAGCATCGATCATCGTCGTCTTGAAATTGAAACAGCCAGGCGAGTGTCGAAGTTGTGTATCATTGCCGAAACAACACCGGGTGGTTAGCTCAAGGCAAGGGAGGACTGTGGGAAATCCGGCATGTGCATCATATATATCTCCGACCCTCTCTTGTCTTATCCTTTTTCTTTCTTTCTTGTGGAGTAAGACGAGGGGTAAGCAGCAAACGAAGCAGACAAACCCAGTGATGAGCCCAAGTCCATTAAGCCAAATTTGCAGGCAACCGATGGTCTTCGAGTCCTCCCTTGTCAGGGAAGGTTTGATTCAGTCGTGTTGTCAGTGAGAACCCAAGAGAGCTAATCTGAGGGTCACCGTCTTGCTTTGTTTTTTTCTCCTTTTTTTCTTACTCTTGCGGGAGAAAAAGAGTTGTCTGCTACAGGACTCGAATTTGGAGAGATGGAAGAAATACGTGAGCAGATGAGGAAGGAGACCCAGTAAGATTACGGTCTAGAGAAGACGAGCATGTCCGCCGCCGGCCCCATTTTCCCGTTCTTTACTGTCTTCTCATCTTTCTCTTCTACATCCTAAAGAAATTAATTTCGGGTTTATGCATACCATGTCCACATCTGTGAGGAGAGTTCTAGGGAAAGTACTGCTTGACTTCGTAGTCGTAGTATACATTTACGAATGCAACGATCCGAACATATCAATCTGAGGTGGCATTTTATATCTTAGTCAAAGACAAACAGGAAGCCCGGAAGCTTCCAAGTAATCTCTATGATAATGTATCATCATCACCACAAATGTACATAACAAGCTGGAAAAAGGAAAGGAAAAGTTGCCCTCTGCAGGATTTCGAACCTGCGTGGGATATATATGCATTCAAGAGGCATAAAGCTTATAGGACTGCAGGAAAAGGAATCTGACAGCTGTCGAGGATAAAACTTGTTTTCATCGTGGTCACCATTATCACACCGGGCAACGACAAACCAAGAACAATCAATCATAAAGTTAATCTGGTGCAGGAGAAACCAAAAAGAAAAAAAAATAGAAGAAAAATTCTGGGTTGCCTACTCCAGGATTCAAACCTGGGAATCTTTGCATTTATTATTGGCACACCGTCAAAGTTACTTTCGTAACCCCGAATCACCCTTCGGCCGCTACCTCTTAGTCTAGGGGAGGCGTCCCTGTTATCACATCGTGTCTTCTCTCACGTGTACTCATAGCTTGTTACCTATCAATAGATTCTCCGCGGGAGACACAGCCACTGCTCACCCATGCAACGCTGTCGGGCCAGCGGTTGACTGGTGGTCGCAATTTACAAGTGCAACCCGTTACCCCTACGCCAAGCAGGCTATTCGGTTTTTATTTGTTGGTGGTGAGGGCGGCAAGGTTGGTTATATACCCATGGTATCCATTGCAGGCACGAGTGGGTGAGTTGTGACGGTACATGAGGGAACGATCGAGACGAGCCTGTGGCAGTTCGCCGGTCCACTGTTCTCAGTGATTCCTTATCTAATATCATCTCACAGCAGGCATGGTACAGGATAAGGTATTATAGCAAATACAGCATATTCACAAGCTCCCCGTGGTTGCGCAAGATATCTACATGCATTTACAGCATTCCTGCCTTTTACACATTTTGAGATCTCACCTAACTTGTAGCCTCTCGGACACTGCTTCTGCCACACCAAGGAGCCTGGCATCGTCCCAATACTGCCCGATTAATTGAAGTCCTGCAGTCTTGGGACCGTCTTCAGAAGTGATGGACATCGGTATGCTGATAGCCGGAAGCCCAGCCAGACTTGCGGGGACAGTAAACACATCGTTCATGTACGCATCTACAGATGTCTGGTCGGCCACATCCGCCAGCTTGGGCGGCAAAGTAGGCGCAGTAGGGCAGAGCAGGAAGTCGACCTCCTCAGGTCCCCATTTATCCTCCATTTCGATGATTTCGGGCAAGTCGCTGAGCGAATACGTTTCGCCCTCTTGTAACGGGTTTATGAGGGCAAAGACTCTGTTGAAGTCTCGACGCACTAGCCGACGTACCCTCTGCGCCTTGATGAAGTAGTTGTCCATGGCTTCAGAGCTCAGGGTGTAAGATCCTAACAAGATGCGCCGCTTGACCTCTTCGCCAAAGCCCTTTCCGCGTGTGGCAGCATAGAGTACCCCGCCGGCGGCATCGCTTGCTGCGTCTTCATCCCTCTTGCCGTACCGTATACCATCGTATTTCGCCAAGTTTGAGGACGCCTCGGCCGGGGCGATAACGTAGTATGCCGCCAATGCTTGTTTTGTTGTCGGTAAATAGACAGGTACAATCTGCGCACCAAATTCTTGCTGTAGTATTTCTGCAGCCGCCGTCCAAGCACCCCGTATACTTGGATCGAGCTCCTCAATATTGTATTCGAGGGGAATACCGAACTTGATGCCATCCAGTCTCTTCTTCTCCCACTTTTTGGTGTATCCTTCCCTTTGCTTGGCACACCGCATTCTTGCTGACAGACTTAAGCTCGTGGGGTCGTTGCTGTCGTGCTTATTCCACAGGGCCCCTTCTCCGTCGGAGTCCTTTCCGGTTATGAGGCTCCGTATTGGCTCGACTTGTCTGCTTAGAAACCCGACAGTGTCCAGACTATTGGCGTAAGGAACCACGCCGTACCGCGATATCATGCCGTATGATGGCTTGTATCCTACTACACCAGTGTAGGCCGCCGGTAAGCGGACTGAACCACCTGTGTCGGTACCTAGTGCTAGATCAACCTCCTTGTTGGCCACTGCTATTGCGCTTCCTCCTGAGCTACCGCCTGCTGATATTGGGGCTTCCGGGGAGCCGTCCTGAGAAACAGCACCAAAGGCGGAATGCGTGCTGTGGCTACCCATGCCGAACTCGTCAAGGTTCGTCTTGCCTGTGATTTTGGCGCCTAGAGCACGAAGCTGGGTGACGATTGTGGCTTCTATTGGTGAGGTATAGTTGGAGAGAATGGTGGAGGCGCATGTTGTTTGAATGGGGGAGGTCGTGGCAATGTTGTCTTTTACTGCGAGTGTTAATTGGTTCGAGTTGGGATTTATTGGTTCGGATGAGGGGAGCTTGGAAATGAAGTGGTTGAGTAGTCGGCGCTGCTGTTGCGGTAGGGAGATTGCATGGCGGAGGCTTGGGCCGATACCGCTTCCGCGGAGCCGAGCTTTGGAAATCATCATGTGAGAACTGTGCTATAAGTCTAGAATTGCCTTGGTTTGCAAGTTGGTCGAGCTTCGTTGAGAGAATGTGATTCATCGTGGTCAAGCTACAAAGATAATCGAGCGATAAGGGTTAGGGTGGTTACAGATGTTACCCCTGTTTCTTTAGCCAACCGGCCCTCGGCAGTCGACTCCTGATTATCAATCATTGACTTTCACAAGCATCCTGTTTCACTCGCTGAAGCATCTCAAATAATTTATGCTTTTAAGTTGTATGTCGTCATCCAAATTATTCACACCATCAGCATTCCAAATGTCATCCCAAACCCAAATACTTGAATGCTATGGAGTACCGAGGTCCAAACCACATCTTACACTACGTTTGACCATATTGTCAATGCTATCCGTACATATGATCGTATAATCCTAGTCGAATACGCGCAAATCGACGCCTACTTCCCCGTCGGTAGTATCGTAGACTTGGTAACCGACCACACACCCACCTCAAAGTTCCAAACGTTCCTCAAGATTCCACTACTGAGGCGCAGCAACTTTTTGAGGAGCACTGGACCCTCAAATCCCCATCCAGAGGTGAAATGCCGAAAGTGTGTGTACCGCCGGTCATTCCATCGCATTATTTGGAATATCGCAGCCTTGTAAGTGCGATGTATCACCAGGTAGTAGAACTATATTAAGTTCCCTCTCCTTCATCTAGACATCACTCCTCCTTTCCCATCAACAGCAACATCATCATTATCTTCACTGTCTTCGTCAACAACATCGTTTACTCAGAACCACCACCACCAGCTTCTCCAAATCCGCAACGCACCGTCATCCCGGACAACTCACATCGTCATTCCTCCCACAGTCGCAGAATAAAACGGCATACATAACCACCCTCATTCTTCTATCATCCATAACAACCGCAGTCCTCTACCAACAACAATCCTCAAACAAAATGGGTTCATCAAAGCTGGTCCCTACAAATCCGGACGACGTAATGGTGATTCGCGACGTAACACCTAACGTCGTTACCTTCTCCGTCCCTTTCGCCCGCTTTGGGAAGATTCCAGTCGGAGGCCGCGGAACTGCAGTCAAGCTCTCCTCTGGCTCAATCGCTGTATTCTCACCCGTGGCACTCACTCCCTCAGCCAAAGCCAAGATCGCTTCCATGGGAAATGACGTTCGTTATTTAGTCGCGACGGATTTTGAGCATCACATCTTTTTGTCTCAGTGGAAGACGGCCTACCCGAATGCGAAGCTCATCGGACCAGAGGGGCTCCCAGAGAAGCGCGCCAAAGTGACTAATGATCCCCAAATCGGCCATGAAGAATTCGCAGTGGTTTTTACCAAGGCGAACAAGACGACTCAGAAAATTGACCAAGATTTTGACAAGGACTTTGAATACGAGTACGTGGATGGGCACGCCAACAAGGAATTAGTCTTCTACTACAAGCCAGACAAAGTACTAATCCAGGCGGACCTAATTTTCAATCTACCTGCCACTGAGCAATACTCGCGTGTTCCGGAAGCGGAGAAGCCAAAAACCGGGGTTTTTGCCCAGTTTTTCATAGGACTCAACAGTACGGAGGGTGAAGCCAAGGGGATGAAGAGATTTATTTGGTATGTGGTTTCCAAGGCTGACAGGCCGAGCTTCAATGAGAGCGTGAAGAGGATTAGTGGGTGGGGGTTTGATAGTATTGTTCCTTGCCACGGGGAGACGATTGTTGGAGGGGGCAAGGCGGTCTTTGAGAAAGTTTTTGAGTGGCATTTGACTGGGAAGAAGTGAAAGTTCGTTGCTGCCTATAAGGATAAAGGAAGGAGGAACAAGGTGGGATTTTTTTGAGAACTCATGACTGGCGGCTTCCATGTCTGGGGTTTGTATTGGAGAATATTTAATGACTTTTGGGTCTCTCTGACAGAATGCTGTCTTTTTGTATGACTGAGTTGGGTGGTATAATGCACACGGTACATGGAGTTAGTTTCCTTACCATTGAGGCTTTTGCATCAGCCTTTTAACACTGAAGAATTTTAAGTTATTGTTTGTCAGTTATGACTTTATACTACGAAAGCGCCTGAAGTTGTGAATTTGCCATTGATTCCATAGCGACAGCTCAGGGGCTAGTAAACATCAAGTTCAGGGGAACTGAGACATTGCAGATCATTTTAGGCGGATCCAAAGTGTTTTCCAAAAGGGCTTTCATTGCCCCAAAATAATAGTTACACGTTTGTATATACATCTTCCTCAGCTTTATTCATCTATTAAGTCCCCTTACCAGCAACCAACAGCACCACACCGCCGAACTGCCTCCTCACATCCTCCCTCTCAACATCATGCGTATCCTCAACCTCACCCCACCTAGCCTGCTGCCAGTCAGTCTCGACACTAACAGCCTTTGACGCCTCCTCAACACCAAATTTGCCCTCTCCAAGCCCTCCTTCCTTCCACTCCTCAACAAGTCTAACAGCGGTCAACAAACTCTTGCCCGCAAGCGTAGCCCTTTCGACACCAGCCAACTCCCACCCGCTCAAGCCGAGCAAATACCCCTGCACAACCTCCCTCATACCCTGTTCTTGCTTCTTAGGGAAGATGCTATGCCCATCGTCACCCAAAACAGGCACGATCTTGACGCCCGGCCATACCTTTGCCGTCAAGGGTCCCACTACTTCTAAGAATTTCTCATCTTGAACCTCTCTCATCGTCTTCCCCTCGGCATTCTTATAAGAATAAGGACTGTTCTCGTCCTTGGGGTCAGCATGAGGCGCCAGGCAAAGAATCGTATCCGTATCCATGTATCTCAGGAGCACCTTCACGATCGCCCGCCTCGTCTCCTCGTTTCCCGCCGCATCGTCCGCCGCAATATCTACCGCTCTGCACACCAGAGAGGTAAGCGGGATCAAGTGCGTCTTCGTAGCTTCCTGCACAGATAACAGCTGATCCCACTCGACGGCGAGGGCGTGAGCGAGCAGTGGTTTCGAAGCGGGGATCAAAACGGGCTGTTTGGTCGTAGGGTGGCGGAGTAATCTCGAGTCTAATCTGACTTCGAGGAACTTGGCATTGTCTTTGACGGGCTGGATCGAAACGGTCTGCCAGAATCTTTTTCTCGGCGACTGTGTGCCCGGGGGAGGACGGAGTAACTCGATCTGTCGTTTTCTTCGGTTGGGCCGAATGCCTTTTGAGTCCTGTGGCGTGGGAGGAGGCGGAGGAGCTGAGCTGACGAGTCCTGGAGCAACTGAGGCCGGCTGGGATGCCGAAATGTGTATGTGACGGATCGCGACCGCAGAGAATCGGGGGAGGGGTGCTGAGGTTCGGCGCACGGCGGCGAGACATATTCTCGTGGAGGCAGCCATTGTGACTAGTGTTTTGGCGAGACAATCACCAAATCACCGTTTTCGCGATGAGAGGATGAGGATTGACCTGGCGGGTTGGGAGAATTTCAGAGGTGGGTGGATGCAGATGTTATCGTCGCAGGCATAGAGGGGTTATCGAAAAGTTCAGAATTCATTTTTGTCTCTTGAAGTTGCACTGGGATTGGACCGCGCTAGCAGGGGTAAGCTGCCTCTTGTTAGCGCACCATGCCTTTGGGTTGGGTTTATGACATCAGACATATCCAGGCCATTGTTACAGACAGATTTATACCCTAGAAGCAGCATTTCAGAGATGAAAATAGTTTGTACAAAAGAACTGCCGTGAGGCCGTGAGTAGTATGTATAAAGAAATTGTAAGATACTAAAAAAAGTGCATTACATCAAGAGCTCCCGGTCAATGCAGTACCAATAACCGTTCCCCTCAAAACATACCGAGTCTGACCTCAAGTACTTCCCTAACTTTTATCTTCCTCTGTTGTCCAGCCAATGAAATATCTCTGTATATGCTGTTGCATTTTTCCAAACGTACAAAATGCGAAAATTGGTACATGGTAAAGTACAACCCGTCCGGATTAACTGTAAAAATTGCCCCTTTCCCTTCTAAAACCCTACCAGAATAAAATAATGGCAATCAATAAGGAGGCTTGGTTATGCTCCCAAGAGAATCATCAGCACCAGAAATATCAATACCATTCAAAAGCGCCTGTAGATCCATCACTGGTGGCTTCTCGTCCACAGTCATCCAGGAGGATGACACTGCCCGGTCAGCTTGTCGGCTCTTGAGACTCCGCTTCGAAGTCGAAGGTCTCGGTAGCGTAGCTGCAAAGTCTTGGGTCGACGTCTTGGGCACCTTACCGTCGATTCCGCTAGGTATTTTTGGCACTGGTGGTACAGCCGCAGCCTCATCCTCTTCATTGGTTGGATGGGAGCTCAAAGGCCCTCCAATAAGGGAAGATTTCCGTTCATGGTGAGTCGGTACCTTGTTCATCTCAACGCCTACAGCTGGCTCTCCGGTGGCAGGGTTAAACGAGAGTTCACTTGGTGTCAAATCTCCATAACTGACAAGGCTATCACTGCTCGAGTCATCGTGTTGTTGTTGGAATGCGGCGCCATGCGAAGTAGCAGGGGGCTGAACGTGACCAGACAAGACAAGCTTGAGCTGCTCCACCGATGTAACCTGCTCTTGTCCATCTGCTGTGCTACCAGTGGGCACAGGCGACCGTCCACTGCGGACGCTCGATCTGCGAATGCCGGGCGACGAAGAAGGGCGGAGATTTGTTCTGCTACCATGCGGCGACGCCCTATCTGGCCGCAAACCGGCTCCATTCGTTGCCAGACCGTTTGCCGCCGTGAGACGCGTGTTAGTAGTCCGCGACCCGGCCAGCGAGGCCGTCTTACTGGTGTTCTGTACTGCTGCAAGAACGGCTTCACGGGTCCAGTCACCCGACATTTGGTCGCGGTAGTGTGATGGTATCTCGTGTTCAGTCTCAATAGTCGGGATCCCGCTTGGGGAGGAGCCGAGCATTGGATGGGTGAAGCTACGGCCGGGACTAACAGCCGGGCTTGTAGGCGGCGAGACTGACTGCAGCTGATATCCTGTGCACACTGCATCCACCAACTTATCGCGGTTGTCGAATGGCAGGAGAGCCTCGGATTCAATCTCCTTGAGTGGCAACCTTGGCTGCGGCCGAGCCATTCCCGGGGTTCCAGTCAACTCCAAGATAGGGGGCGGGATGTTGACCCCTTCAACCCAGAAGTTCTTGCTGCGTCGGCGGACAATTTCGTTGTTTACCGCCCTTCCAACTTCCGATCCCTCAAACTCGAACTTTTCAGTCAGTGTCCACAGGTAGCCATGAACCAAGCTTCCGATCCGGACCTTCTGAATAGGTGTCTCGGCATCCTGTATATCTTCTTGAAGTCTAAAAATCATCGGAATGCCGTATCTTGCAGCATTCACGCCAAGCTGGTAAACCAATTTAGCCAGCAAGACGTGGAGCAGCACAATGTCCGTCTCGTAGTCGACATACTGAACAGCATTGTCGTAAACGGCCAAGTGGATGAGCTGCAGGAAGTGCGACCGTGATGATGCTTTCGCTGGCTTCTCTCGAGCAGTGGCGCTCGATACCGCTCGCCTGGCAAGGCTGGCATTCTTGTCGTCACGGCCCTTCTGCCCTTGTCGCGCCGTCTCGTCCTTCGCTTCTCCATCTTCCCTAGTTGTCTCGCGTTCCAGCCATGTTACGACTGCATCGACGTACGCCTTCCGAACCAATCCATCTGGGTCGCGCAACAACCACTGAGTATTATCCCACACCTGCATCGGTACATGATTTCTAGACAAGCTACGGTTGCTGCTCATCTTTGACCTGGGGTTGGCCACAAGCAAAATCGACTTGATGGCCCTCAAAGCCGCTATCTTTGCCACGGTCAATGCGAAAAGGGAGTCGATATGATGCTCATCGCCAAGGGCATTGGTGGAAGATCCGGGGGTTGGTTCGCTCGGCGGCGATCCAGCATTGCTGTTTGATCTTGCTGGCTTGAGTTTGGTGAGAATGATAGAAATCATATCCGAGATCTGGTCGGCGTAGTAAACATGCGTGGCTAGGTCTCCTATGCACTCCTGGAGGCGCCATAACAGGTTTTTGCGCTCAGCGGCAACTTGGTCCATCTTTTCTTCAAACTTCTGTGTGGTAGGTGATCGGGGATCCGGTTGGCCGGGAAGAGGAGGTTCACTCCTCATGCTGTTGGGGTCGCCTGGCAACTGGACAAGCCGCCGAATGTGCGCAATAAACTGCAAAAGAACGTCCATAACGCTTAGACCAATCAAGTTGATATCGGAGCGCAACAGCGAAGCAATAATTGCCGTCATGACAATGTGCTGCTGGAGGGTATCGTCGTTGAGGGGGTATCTGGAGAGTGTGTCCATGGCCGTTACAAGAATGGTAAACCGATCAGCTACCGGAGTCCAACGAGCTACTAACAGGAACACCTTGATAGCCCACCCGCTGTCTCTTCCGTCGGAATCTGTCCTCACCACCTCTTCTTGCTGGCTTACTCGCTCCTGGACAAACTTGAGGAGAGCAACAGTCGCAGCGTGAATTTGTGACCGGTTCGGCGCAACGAAAATCTGCTTTAGACATTGCATTGCCAGCACGCCAATGTCCTCCTCGGCCAGCTTGTCCACATCTCCAGCGGTTCCGGCAAGCGCAATGGGATTTGGATCTCCCTCGGTGCCGGCTGTTTGTACCGTCGCAGCGCTCGTTCGCCTCCTCAACAGCGCCGTGCCGCCCAGCTTGTCATCAACATCTGCTCGATGGTGCAAGATATCCAAAAAGTTCTCATTGTCCGTCCACAGGTTCTCCAAAATCATGGGCACGGCCACCTCGTACTGCTGGGTCGTGACCGAGGAGAGGGCATCTGACGAAGCGATGCTCCTGATGGCTTCCAGACCCGAGTTCCTCCACCGAAGTGCTAACGGCTTGCTCGGCTCAAGCTTTCCCGGGATAGCACGTGTCGAAGCGAGGGTCGCATACTGCTGCACGATGGAGATGTATTGCCTCAGGTAGTCTGGGTCTCCAAGAGATGTAGGATCGTGGTGTTCGCAAAATGCCTCAAAGGTTGGTATGGACGACTCGACCATGGTGATATCATTGGACTTGAGAATAAGCTCGAGGATCTTGAGGACGCATGACGCAAACAGCGGGAGGTCTTTAGGGGTCTTTTCGATCAGGGCAGTAATTATTTGGAGCGTAACCTGAACGTTTCTATAAAAACATTATTCGTTAGTCTCTTTGCCAGTGGAGGGTGATTGTTTATGATGTTTACCCTATCCTCAGACGGTATACATCGCTTGCGGTCTTCTTCTCCAAGAAGCTGCCAACTTTTTGAATCTTGGAGCGCCGTGACTGGGCGTAGAATAGCAGGTAGCTAAGTTCGCTCGAGTTCGGTTTCACATCGACGGCACCTTTAACTGTTCGGGGATAGCATTTCAGGACGAGGACCTGGTGCTTTGGTCGGCACTTCTCCTGAAGCGAATTCATGGTGGGCGAGGATTGTAACGCGCGGATAGGCAGCACGCGTTTGGTTGGCGGCAATGGCTTCTGTCGAAATCCTAGGTAGGGGGTGGTATGTAAGGAGGGACCCGTGCCGTGTTGGCGACAATTGATTCGAGCGACTCGCTATTTTCCCAAGCTTCTCGCAAGTCAGTCCGGCAGCGACAGCAACTTCTTGAAAGAAGCGTGCTTGGTGACAACACGGAGGAAAAATGTCATGGACGTAATTTTACTTGACGAGACAGATCGGCCAGGTAGGCAGCTCCGTCGGACTGGGGGGCTGCCCGCTCTCAGTGCTGCTCAGTGCTGACGGAAAGACCTGGAAGGGGCCCCAGTGCGTAATTCCCTGCTGTGGTGCTGCGGCGGCGGTGCAATAAACGTGTCCAACCATGCGATAAGGCTTTGTACCCACGCCAAGTAAATTGGCCCAAGGGGTACTTTCGCTGTTCCTCGAGAGCCCAGTTGCGTCGCAGTGTCAAAGGACTCGTATAATAAAAATTTTGTCCGTTTCGGGTCGACTTGTAAAGTGAGCAGGTCGCTCCCAATTTTGGCAGATCTGTTACCAACCGGTTGCGGCGGCGGGTGATAAAAGTGCAAAGTTGCCAGAATGCCCAGCAGCAATGTCTACAATACAATATCCAGAAGAGGTCCAATTCATCATGGCTGCCCAGCTTTGGTGGGGTATGTAAATTATGAAATGAGAAGACACCGCAGCCGAAGCCGACCGCAACGCAAAGTAAATGCGACAATGCAACATCCAAATCTCATCACGACACCCCCGGTCAGATGCTGCCACTCTTGAAAAAGTGACATCAGCAGGCCAGACCACTGGGACCGGGCTACGGGCGATCATCACGTGAAGAAGCACTAAACCAGACGACAGCTGACAGCTATACTCTCTTTGACAAATTTGCAGATGACAAATTCACAGCAGACATGGTTTTGAAGGTCTCAACGTCACCGAGACGGGTTGTTGCCGCTAGGACAAAAAAATAAATAATTCTGATCATTGTTGTACAACATTTGCAGCGTATGTATTGTACATGTACCTCCAGCACATCACAAGCTCACAACGTATCCCACGACCCCATCTTCAGGCCTCAAAAGTGGAACAAACCAGATGCATCAGGGCCTGCATCTCCACCTCCATTCCGGGCTCCTGGTGAGCCGGGGGGCCCACAACCCAATTATAAACAACTCCGGGTCCGGGGTGAACGACCCCTCCGTATTATTATTGGATCGAGACCCCACATCCACGGGCTAGATCTCCCCTCCGCCCCCCGAGGGCTCCGTGCCGTCCAGCCCTACCAAAGCCGAGAACTGCCTACCCCCTTCCCCCAGATACTCACCTCATCCGCTTCACCATCAACACCGCAGTGATATTCAGGTGTTCATCCCCCCAGCAACAGAACCAGGGGCTGGCCGCCTTACTCAACAGACGACAACACAACTCATCACCACACCACCACAAAACAAGACTCAAGCATTAATGTCAAGCATTAATGTACAATCCCCAATCAATTCCAATCATTCAATGCTCCTCACTACAACTGCACTACCTCTCTAGCAATATCCGTGGCTTCTTGTCTTCCCCTGCCTCCCAACCTAGTTGTATCTTGCCATCGAAAGCCACTATCCATATTTTTTGACCAAAACATGATGATGAACGGCCAAATCCATCCTTCAGCAACCCCTTCCTCCATCCCTGGACCTTCATGTTCTTGTTTCCTTCAATCTCGAAACTCTTTCTTTAAACAATGCAACAGCACTTCGAACAAACCTGATTACGCCACTTGCCCCTTTATACCATCATATAAAGGCCCTAGCCCCGTCATCCTCACCCATCATTGATCTCCCCTCACCGCCGTCATGTCCATGCCCATCAGTATTATTATCCCCCCAAAGTTTCTCCACCATCCGGTATCTACCACCACGCTCTCTACTACCACTCAATCGATGACCTCGCCCATGGCCAACATACCCATCACCACCACCAGTATAAACAGGTCCAAACTGCCGTTGAACCGCCGCTGTCAAACCAGGGCTAGATTGGGCGGACGGAGTGGTGATTGTCCTCCCACCAGCATCCCCGCCCAAAGTATTCAACCGTCTCGTGATTTTCAAGGGAGAAGGCCTTAAAGTGCTCTTGAGGGGGATCGGTGGAGGGGCCGCCAATCCACCCGGGCTATCATTCTCAGGCAGGGACGTTTTTCCTCCCATCGTCATCGGCATCGACGAAGGCGGCGTGCTCCTCTTGATACATCTCTGAAGCGGCGTCAACTTCAAAACGTTTGGTTCTACCGAGCTCAGTGGTTCAGTAGGAAGTGTCGGTTGTCGAGTAGAAAGTACCGGAATCCCAAAATAGTCGCCGTCATCAACATCATCCTCCCCATGTATCTGTGTTGCCTCCCGCACGTGTCCGCTTGGGCTAGGAAAACTCCGGGGCATAGTAGGCAGAGCAAACTCTACCTCAATCGGCATCGGTCGAGTTGGTGACGAGTCAAGCTTCGCAATATTAGACGACAACCACGTCTTCCAGTCAACTGAGCTTGTCGATGATGTCTCGCGATACCCAGCTGGTTGGTACGTCGCCGGCGCCTCCTCATCTTTGCTTTTCCCCGCCCCCGCCCGTGGCTCTTCATGCTCTTGGAGCTCTCCCAAAGCACTGACTCCTTGCCCTCGCATATCAAACTCATCTGTCGAGTAGATACTCTCAGAGTAGCCGAGATCCTTTGCCGAATCCGTATCAGACTCAGCAATCGGGTTCACTACACCGCTAATGCTCAACCCAGTGCCTTGAGCACCCTCGATGAGTGCAGAAGCATGGGGGGGCCGTTGGCTCCACGCGTTTTGCTCTTCCTCCATTGATCGCCGGAGGGCACGGCGGTATGGGCTTTCTGTTCTGAATAAGTGTGACGAAGGACTCCCAAAGAATGTGCCATTCCTGTCCGAGACCGCCCTTTCACCTGCTCGACTTGGCGAGATGGACGGAGCAAATAATGGCAGTCCATCGTTGCCCGACGGCTCGGGAACATCGTGGAGAGATCCAACGGTCCCGGTTAAGCCGGTCCGTGATCTTCCGCCCCTAAGCGCTGCACATATATCCTTTGCTTCCCTTCTAGCCTTCTCCAGATATCCATGGCGGGGGTTGAGAGTGGTCAAAGGAGCGGGGTTCTGCTTATCATTTGATCTAGAACCTCGCGAAGCTCTAGTTGGGGTGTCGGTTACGTCAGTCGACATAATGTCCTTGCGTTCCAATCCAGATAGCGTTGTCCTCGGCGTCTGCGGTGAAGCCTTCCGGACCAAAGTCGTCGATGGCACATCAAATTCGTCTACCTGAGGCTGGAATGTATGATTCATGCCTGATTCAGCCTGATTATCTTGAGCGTTCATTCTCTTCATCAAAGCAGAGTATAACCGTTGGCAGTCCACTGGTGGCATCACAGAAACTGGTTTGCTCGTCTCGCTATTGTCTGGACGTTGAAACAAGTCGGCCCCTAAAGCCTTTCTGCGAGCTGACGATGACGGAGCATGTGTGCCATTCTCCTTGATAATAGAAAGGCGTTGTCTTTCCCATTCTCGCCACTGCTGTTGCTGCTGACTTGTGAGTGTACTAGGTCCAGAGTGTGTCCAGGTTGTGAGCGACTTGTCGTCTGAAACCTGACGGTTACGCTCTCTCTCGCTCCTCAGGCTTTCCAGGCTCCCTTTGTTTGACTGAAGTAGATTTGTTGGTGGAAGTTCAAACGAGGGCATCTTGGTTTGTACTGTGCGGATAGGTCGCCAGCCATCATCACTCTGAGCTTCATGCTCAGTATCTGAAGATCGGAATGTGACAAATCCATCTGTCACATGGGTCCTCCTTGCTTTAATATGTTGAGACGGAATAGTTGATGTAATATCCTCAGACTTTGAGATGGTAAAGAAACTCTTCAATTTTGTCTTGAATGATTTAGAAACCTTTCTTGCCTTTCCTTTGAGGCCGTTCTGTTTGATGGTGGGAATGACTGGATTAAATAAGGGAGTACCTAAGCCTTCTGCAGAGGAGCTGCTGCTGCGGAGCGACTTGCGCATCCTTGACTCAGTGCCTCCGCCTACGCTTCGTGGCTCAAAGAGTGTTGTTGTCTTTGAAGTTGACTGTAAGTTGAGCTTTCCATTGGTGTCGTATGGGGCTTCTTGGAAATCCGAAGCCTCAGAGAATGTTGGGGCCCTTCTACCGTTGTTGGGGTTGGTGCTAGATTCCGATCGCAACAGATGTCGGTTTTTTAAAAAGCTCATGGATTTTGGAGCCCTCAGCTGCGGCAGACTCGGCTCACGCTCCATCCTCCTAGGCTCTGAACAGAACATTCTGCGCGTGTGCGATGCTGTAGTTGATGGCTGAGCTTCCGAGCCCACATTAGTTCCCTGTGCGTCAGAGCTAAACATTGATCTAGACCTGCGAAGGCGACGATATGATGATGGTAGCGAAGCGATATTATCTTCAGGGGTGTAGTACTCATCTGCGGCTGCCAAAGACGCAAGATAGCCTGTGGCCATCCCGGATAGGGGTATCGGGGGCGGTGCTCTGTGTGGGTAGCTAGGTGGTTGAATCGAGATGTATGAGTCCTTTCCAAGGATGCAACTTTGTAATCTGCTGGCATCATAATCATCATGTCTGTTTGGCGGCCTAGTATCTGCATCCAATCCCCTCGCTTCCTTGCCTCGCAAGGAACACGGTCCGACAAAACGGACGCTTTGCCGATGACGAAGGCCCTGACTACAGCTACGACCCTGTGATGGAGTAATATTGCTTTCTTGACTTGGCGTGATCTGTTGGAGATGCTGGCGTCTGGGAGACGACTCAGGCGTAGGTGGGAATAGCGTCATGTCTGACTTGGATCGGCTCTGTGCCCTGACATAGGCTTGAGAGGCCGCTATTTGAGCGTCACGCTGTGCCTGAGCCGCGTCTAGGTGCTCGAGATGAACTCCATGTGTCGATGACGTGGATTTTCGACGTTTCAGATCCGACGTGGACTTGAGGCTGCGTCGACGCAGCATCACAGCGGCAATCGTGTATGAGTAGATAACTAGGGGTAAAAGTTGCACGATTAGCGTGGTACCAGTGGGGGGGAAAAAATGAAAAAAGTGAGATAAACTAGCTTCGGCCTCACAGATGTCAAGACCCTCGTTAATGACAACAGTTGCCTGTAATCTCTCTCTTGCTGACCGTTGAAGATCGAGCAGTGAAAGAAGCTCAAGGAAGTCCTGCCGGTCACCAAGATTGCTTGCAAAATTCCAAATTTATCACAGTCCTTGTGTGGAAAAGGAAGGCACAATAGTTCCAGGCTTTGGAACCTTGGAGCTGCCCTTTCTTCCAGCCATGAACTAACCTGCAAGTCCACCAACGGACGGAAGGTGTGTCGGTTACTCTGAGAACAAGGAAAGCTTAGTCCTGACACGGCATCAGCATTCACCAAATCAAGTACGTAGATCCAAATCATTCAAGAAAACATCTTGATGAGCAAGAAGACCAAAATTATGTATTACTGTGCTAATGGCTATTGCTCTTATCCTTGATGTGAAAATGATATAAAACACTCCGTGCCTGCTTGCTGGCCCATGAGATTAACTCATTTCTGTCGTATCTCCTGCCTTGAAATTTTGCTCCTATTTCCGTGTGTATATAGCAACCCGTATTTTCTTGCCTGCAAAAAAAAAAAAAAAAAAAGAAGAAGAAGAAGAAGTAAACGTTAACGCCGCTAAGATTTAACTTCGCTGCTGGCAAGCTCGGCATCAAATGCTTGTGTATATATGCCCTTCCAAGCGTCATGTTCGCCAGCTTTTTGGCTCGCAAGTTGAAGTATTTTGATTCTTAGAGATCGTTGGCAACTGAAAGATCGGTGTGCTGTAGCCCCTTGCGAAAAAAAACCGAAAATATAAAGAGAAGAGGTAAAATAAGATAAAGGGTGCGATCTGGCGTATGGTGAATGGCTTCTCCGGAGTCCTGGTGGAAGGTAGCATGCTGGGTCTCAGAACCCATTGTACACGAAGTTCTCGGCATGCTTGGGAATTGCACCCTTGACGGCGGCATCGTCCTTGTCAGATTGTAAAGTCATCTTCTGCGGGTCAATATATCGCGCCGTGAGGGCGAATCTACGATTGCCCATTGGTTGTACGGCATGCTATGAAGTATGTTAGAGATAACTCGCTGGGTATACAGTTGGTGTGACTAACCTCGTATATGCGCTGGATCTCGGTCCCACACATCACCATCATGTCTCCGTGTTTCATGCAAACTTCCAGAACCTCCTTATAGACCACCTTACCCCTATCTTTTTGAATGGGGATTTGAAACCCCGTCTTAGATTTGGGCCGGAAGCGCATGGTGCACGGGGAACCGAGGGCTAAGGCGGCAACAACAGGGCCAAGCTCACTCTCGCCATCATCATGATACTGCAACATACTTATGTGAGTAATTGATCAAAAATAACAAGGGACGAAGTTCGTGACTCACGTTGATGCAATCATTCTCCATGTAGCCTAGAGCAAGCAGCTCGTTGAAGTCCTGACTCTCGGTTGCATGCGTGTGTTGACCGACATGACCCTCCTGATCCAGTGCATCAATAAATTTGTTTGAAGCAGATACCGCAATCCGCTTGGCCCAGATGAGGCGCTGCAACGCACGAAGAATGCAATCGGGGGCTTCCGCGAAGCCCTTAGACTGCACTGAAACACCGAACTTGTATCTCGCACCCTATGATGACGGTTAGAACGATTCACTTTCCAGTCCACTCATAGTGACTTACAAAGTTCTGCTGGAAATGTCGGGTTAACCCTTCTAGCTTGTCTGTGTGACAAAAGGATGTCAGCATGTTCTCTAAACTGAAGATATAGGAGACCACTTACGACCGGCAATAGCGGCCGGGTTGCGCCGCAGTCCAATGTCCTGAACTTCAAGAGCTCGAAAGACCTCATCGGGTCCACCGGGCTGTGCATTGATCTCCGGGGTGGACGAAATAATGGAGAAAGAACCGATAATTTTGCCCTCTGCGTCTGGCAGGAAGTACTGGCGCACCAAGTGTCCGCCCGAGTTCAGAGTTTGTGACTTGCGGATGTAACCACGCTGGAAGATGGTCGCAGACTCATCCATGATGAACATAGGGTTCTGACCAAAGTTGTTGTTGACCCCATACCTCTCACGTCGAGCATCGGTTAGTTGCTTGAACTTCTGGTCTTCCGCGTGCAAGACATCAAGCGGATAGGGATTCATGGGTGCCGGCACCCGAAAGCCGCAGTCCTGATTCTCGCATGCCCAAGTGTTCCAGAAAATTCGGCGGTTGCAGCAACCGCACTCTGGGCAGACAAAACCTCGACGAAGAGCCATTTCGGTACCATGCAGCCCCTTCCCGTTAGGCATAGCTGGGGTTATCGAGGGAACTTCCTGAGTGTAAGGTGATCTCTCGTTCAAGAAGTCAGAGTTATACTCGAGCGCCCGAACATCTACCTTCTCGCCGCCCGGAAAGCTGTAGTAAGCTGAGCATGAATGATTCAAGCAGAACCAACCGGCTGTAAAGATTCGCTTGCTGGGATTGTTGCACATGTTGCAGGTATATATTTCGGCCTTTACACTCACAGGAGTGACTGTGTGTGCGGGCATCCACCAAGAAGACTCGTTTAGATCGGCCTTTTCGAAGCGAACGCGCCAGATCAGAACCTCTTTATTCACCCCCTTAGGGATTTGCTTCTCTTTCCACATATCAGTAATGTGGAAATAAGCCAGGACAGCATAAGGGTGAGGCGGCTTGCATGGGTAGAGGGGGTGTTTCTCGCCTTGGTGATGCGTTAGCAGGCAATGGCAGGAAGACAGAGCAGAACAACTTACCCGCAATGATAGCCACAAGAGATTTGTCCTTGTATGCGTTCTTTAAAGAATCAACGTTCACTGCCGTGTCCGGTGCATCGACAGTCCTCACCATCGACTTGGACTGTGCATCACGGGTTCGACCACCACCACTAGAATTTCCAGTTAGTAACACGAAAAGAATAAGACGACGGGGAAATGATGTGATGAGGCAAAACATACACTGACGAAATAACGACTTGCGCTCCAAAGTAGTCAGCATGGTCAGTCTCGACGTCAATGAGGAAGCCTTGGGCAACCTTCTTTGATGTATAAAGGCTGCCTTTATAGGCACGGTAATAGGGCAACGACTCGCAAAGTCCGCCACGTTGGTTTGACCACACTATCGGCTGTGCGCTGGGTTCTGGGCGAAGGTCTGTTACATTAGGTGTAGTTGTTTCCTTCGGCTTCTTTGCCACACGCTTTCGCTTCAAGCTGTTGGTTTCCGCTGCATTGCCAGTGGTAGCAACGACAATTGACTCGGCAGGGGTCTCGGAGTTCTCTTGGGGGAAGTCTAGGTCGGCCTGAGAGCTAACCGGTGACGAGGCGCCAGTGGCAGCAACAACATCTTTAATGGTTTTCTCAGTAGCTGTTGTATCAGAAACAGCTTTGTTTTGTTCTGAATTTGCTTTGTTGCTGAGACGACCACGCTTTGGTGGCTTATCAACCTCGCTATCACTGGCATCACCGTCATCAAAAGTTTGCTTGTAGTTGTTTACCGTAACGGAAAACTGAGTGGGAGTCTCAGGGACCCGAAGTGCCCCGTCTATGATGAGGGCTTTGATGTTGGCATTTGCACGTATCGCAGCCGCCCGCTTTGAGGTTCGAATTGGCTGTGCAGTTTCGATGGGCGCTGTGGCCTTCTTTGGCTTCGTAGTCCGAGCCCGGATTGGAAGCGCGTCCTCGGGCACAGTGACCGGTGTCGGGGTAGTCTCCTTTACGAAGGACTCTTGGGATGTTGCTGGTGTGTTAGGAGTAGGTAGATACGTCATCTCCAAGTCAATTACTGGGGAAGAAGGCGGTGTGCTGAGCGGAGAAGAGCTCCTATCCCTCTCGCTCAAGGTTGGGTGATCCATCGTGAAGCTGCTGTGAACGATTGGAAGTTATTGCAGATGTTTTCGAATAATACTGCTGGCTGAACTTGCTGGACCATGTTAGTAAGATTGTCCCATGAAAGCTGAGAAGACTTTTGCCATCTTGGAAGTGTTAGATGATATTGAATGGGTGTTAAGTGAAGCCTGGAGGCTTGTGGCTCCGCCGTGTGAGGTTGTCGCCCCGCCGACCCAGAGTGACCTCCAGTAAACGGAAGATAGGGGTAAGGCTTCAATGAACTGGGTCATCGTACAGGCTGGACCCTGGCCAACTTCAGCCCAACTTGACAGAGACAACCATAATTTTTTTCAAAACAGCAGCATAGCACCTACCACTTGAAGGTGCTAGATTTCAAAGCCAGATTCTCACTCGGTAGTTCTGAATAAGAGAGAAAAAAGAGCCGAGAGAAAGCAAAGAGAAATCGCTGCAGCTGCTGCAGCTGGCAAGGTGGACAGAGTAGAGAAGCCAGAAAATCTTACCTTCATAACAGATATCGGGCGCCGCAAACCACTCGTGATTCTATAGCAGGAAGGAAGAGTAATCAATATGATGTATGTTGAAGTATCATTGCTTTCTGTTGCTTCTAGGTCGGTGTTTGAGCGACCTCGTCGGCTTGATGGTAGACTGGAAGACTGTTATTGATTAATCAGTTAGCATGACCGATTGCTTCTCCAAAAAAAAGACGTCGGTGATGATGGTAAGAGATTGAAAGTGCTCCTTGAAAGCTTTCGGAGAGAACTCGAACGGCCCAATCTTTAAGGTATGGTGACTGAACTTTGATAGGAAGAGGGAAGAACTTGCGTTATAGAAGAAAAGGAATTGGGGCAGCGTTTCGGGATCTCGCCCCTCACTCAAGAGAGAGAATTGTGGAACAAGGAAGGAATGAAAAGAGATAAGAGTGGCGTGAAGAGAAGAGAGTTGGGGTGAGAGGATCGCCTGAGAATGAAGCAGCGAATTGCGAGAGAAGTGAGAGGGATAGGAAAATACTCCAAGGCAGATATTTAAACTACTGCAAAAACGCGAAAAAACTTCTGGGTTAAAGCCCTCTGGGAAGGGCAGTCTGATAACTCTCGTCCGAACTCTGGAAGCTCGAGATCGTAAATTAAATCAGGGAAAGAACGGCTCCAGCTGTAGAATTCTGGACTTGGCCCAAAGAGGGTCTCTCCGAATAGAGATGAGAATGAGATAAAGATCAGAGAGGCCGGGAACAAGGAAATTAAGCTGCTGAGGAGGAACTCTCATCCTCTGCTGCTGAAGCTGAAAAGCCAGTGGCAAAGATAACTTGGAATTCGTATCGAAGAGACACTTGACTTACTTGAGTGATAACGAAAGTGCTCCCTGAGAAAGCACAGGTTCTAGGGTATCTAGCTACCTGGAAGTGCCTCCAAGGAAAGCCTGAGATGATTCGGGGTGCTAACAAGAGCTGACTTAATGTAAGCTTCCGTACTGAGTGAGCAGGTTCCTTCGGCGCTGATTTGTGATGAAGATGACGAGGAACTTACAGGACTTGGAGGATTTTTGGTTGTTAAACCTGGTGGTGGCTTGGGATTACTGTGTGGCGTGACGGAGGAGAAAAATATCAAAGTTTCAAACTCTGAAGTTTCTCAGTCAATTCTAATCTGGCAACTTGTGGAAGAGAAGGGTCTAAAACCCTCTTCCCCAGCAAACGGCCAAAAGTTCTTCGTTCTTGCCATCTGGACTAGGAATATCTGGTACTGCATCATGCGACACAGAATTGGGATGCTGATATGTTGAGGAGGAAGGAACGACAGTCAAGGTCTGATCAATGACCGTGTGATGTATTTCAGGGCACTGTAATCGAATGAAGAGAAGAACCACACTGCTCTATACACATCTCATCTATAGCCAAGTATACTGAGAAACAAACAGAGGGTCAATTTCACTGTGTTGAAGTCACTCAATCCCCATATTGCACACGGTGTGAAGGCTTTTTATAACACAGTATCAAAGAGCCGCTCCGTTCCATGAGACGAGTCAGTGCAGGAGGAAATATAGGACGGGATAGGAGAACTTTGAACTTTGAAGTCATCCTTTGCTCGGTCTCCTTCAAAGCTTGGAAAATTATGACCAGAATGCCAAATTCATATCCAGATCCATTTCGACAGGTGGGGCTTTTTTCGTCTGATATTTTATATAACATATTATGGGACGACGTTGACCGTTTGATCATGAACGATAAAATGACGTTAAGAGTCTGATATGGCGGACAGACGTGTGGACCTCCAGAATCCCGCTCAGGCACCAGGAACAAAGCCAGAATTCCAAATTAGAGGTCAAGGAGTGAGGTATGAGCGTGTCGGCAATGGCTCGGTCGCGTGAGTGTTAGCCTGAAGCATTCCGATGATTCCTAACCTGGAGTTTGGAGAAACAGATAGCCGAGGTTACAAGGGGGTTCTTTGGGATGACGGTGATTGGAGAACAAATGGCTGTCGAGCAGACTGCATTTTAGAGCAAGTAGTATACAAATTGGAGAAGTGCGGGGTTCTGCAGCAGGGAGACCTCTTGGCTAGCCACTTCTCCCATGGGGAAGCGAGCCAAGAAACGATAGCCGTTCCGCTTTACCGTTCTTTAGTCGAATGTGGGGGCGGAGTTGGCTGGGAATCTTGAACTTGAACTCCTTTGCAGCGCGCCCGCGGGCGTTGTTCTCGGTTCTCGTCCTTCTCTCGGAGTTGACGAGATCATTATTTCTCATCGAGCTGTTCTCTTCCTTTGCTTTTATTGTTTTGCATCTGTGCTCACCTGAAGATTGGTTGTATATATTATTCACATCAGCATCTTGCCGACCATCAGTTCCTCTGTCCGGCTGGCTCGCTGGGCCGTGTTAAATCCAAACCGTTGCTGCGATGGTTTTCTATCCTCCACCATGGGTTCCCAAACTTCCGTTCGGTAGGTCTTAAATAGTCGGATCACGTTGTTTGTGGGCTTCAGCTCTCTAACGGCTATGGCTACACAGACCCCCCTGACTCAGTCACCATCGGCGAGTTCATGAGGAACGAGATCTACGGCCGTTATCCAATCGCAAAGAGTCACAACCCTTTCACATGTGGTCTCACAGGCAAGACTTATACCGTGGATGAAGCAAACAAGCGCTCCGACCTCATCGCAAAGGCTCTGGCCAAGATAATGGGCTGGGAGCCAAATGTTGACTCCCCGTGGGATAAGGTTGTCGGGATATTCTCGTTCAACACTATTGACTATGTGTCAATTGCCAATGCCATCCACAGGTTGTCGGGCATTGCCACTCCTGCTAATGTCGCATACTCAGCCAGTGAACTTGAGCACCAGCTGCGCTCGTCGGGAGCAAAGGCGCTGTTTACTTGTCTGCCAGTCTTGGAGACGGCTCTCAAAGCCGCAAAGGCAGTCGGCATCCCGGAAGGCAAAGTCTTCATTATGGACATGCCTCACCACTCAAAAAAGGTTCAATACAAGACAGTTGATGATTTGGTGGAGTTGGGCCATTCGGTGCCCGAGCTTGAGCCCCTGAGATGGGTAAAGGGGCAAGGTGCACGTCAAGTGGCC
The DNA here is from genome assembly GCA_033725935.1 of Cladorrhinum sp. PSN259. Lineage (NCBI taxonomy): Eukaryota > Fungi > Ascomycota > Sordariomycetes > Sordariales > Podosporaceae > Cladorrhinum > Cladorrhinum sp. PSN259. Next base: position 254,433 of record MU867105.1, on the reverse strand, counting down.
TTTTTGTGCTACTCCAGTGGCACTTCTGGCTTGCCTGTAAGTCTACCATACCTTGCGCTTATTCCGAGACAGTCTCCCTAATATTTAGCAGAAAGCAGTCATGATCTCGCACAGGAATGTTATTGCAAACACTATGCAATTTTGCATTTTTGAGCAGCCGTCAAGGAAACACTTTGGTGTTGAAACACGAATTGCAATGGGCTTGCTACCATTCTCTCATATCTACGGTCTTGTCGTCGTTGCTCACTGCGCTATTTGGCGAGGTGATGGAGTAATCGTTCTGCCAAAGTTTGATCTTACCGAATACTTGCAGGCCATTGAGAGATTCAAGGTTAATCATCTGCCAGTTGTGCCACCAATTGTTGTTCGCATGTTGAGCAGCAGAGATGTGATGAAGAAGTACGACTTGAGCAGTGTCAAGCTACTCTTCACTGGAGCTGCCCCTCTAGGCAAAGAAACCGCTGAGGAGCTGCTCAAGCTCTATCCTAACTGGCACATTGGCCAAGGCTATGGTATGTACATGTACCTCCTCGAGTTTTATTCCGGAATATAGCAACTAAGCTTATTAATCTTGATGCAGGTTTGACCGAAACCGCGACGGTGGTCTGCACGACGAGCGAGCATGATATTTGCCCGGGAACCTCGGGCTCTCTGGTGCCGGGAGCAAGAGCCAAGATCATTGATCAGGATGGAAAGGAGATTACTGAGTATGGGAAGCCGGGAGAACTTCTTGTGCAATCTCCATCGGTGACTTTGGGCTACTTGAACAACGAGAAGGCCACAGACGAGGCCTACATTTGGGATGAGGATGGCAGATGGCTCAAGACTGGCGACGAGGTCATTGTAACCAAGGCACCCAGTGGTTATGAGCACATCACCATTGTGGATCGCCTGAAGGAACTTATCAAGGTTAAGGGTCATCAAGTGGCTCCCGCAGAGCTGGAAGCCCACTTACTTGCTCACCCAGCCGTTGATGATGTCGCCGTCATTGCGGTTCCTGACGATCGGGATGGTGAGGTTCCCAAGGCCTTCGTCGTTACACCGGCATCCATGGCTTCGCGGAAGGATGAGGAAATGGCAGCCGAAATCATTAGGCATGTCCAGGATCACAAGGCTCACTATAAGTGGCTCAAGGGTGGAATCGAGTTTATCGATGCCATTCCGAAGAGTCCTAGCGGCAAGATTTTAAGACGCCTGCTTCGTGACAGGGAGAGGGAGGCCAGAAGGGCGAAGGGCGCAAAGATCTGATGGGGGTCATGGACAAAGCAAGGTTTTTTCTTAGGTTTTTATATGGTATTGATCAAAGCCATTTGAAAGTTACAATAAGAGATCTACATGAGTGACAAATAATACCGCATCCTCGCGGCTTTGGTGCTTTTCATTACTAACATTCTTTGACTCTGACCCGCCGGGTTGATGAACTGCCAAGGAAAGGTCAAGCTTTCAAGGGATCTCCGCTAAAATCATGTCGTCATGATTATGGACGGCGGCCTTTCTTTGGCCACGGATGACCCCAATATTTCACCGTAAAAAGGGGGTATATAACACCAGTAAAAAGTGCCAAGAGCTTGACGGGCAATTGTTTTCTCTTCTGTTCTATCTTGGAATCTTTCTTCAACAGAGTTTGGAATACCAAGTATACAAGATTCGCGAACCTGTGCGAGCTTCCCATTCCTCTGACCAGCTTACCCCACACCACCCAAAACACTTACACCAGAAAACTTCCGCCCCACCTTCCTGATTCGGTCAATAAACCGTCTGGAAATTTAAAAACATGTCGCTGTCAAAGCACGTCAACCCGGAGGATATCATCCACCACCTCCAAGATCTTCGCGTCCAGCCACCCAGTTCATCCAATGGATCAGGCGGACGCGATAAAGCCGGCAAGGGGGCAGACGGCCACTTGACTGTATACTCGTCCAGGTACACATCACAGGCCGACATCCCCAAATACAACCTTCCCGATGATGGGTGCCCCAGCGATACCGTCTACGCCATGATCAAGGACGAGCTGGACCTGGATGGTCGCCCTAATCTTAACCTCGCCAGCTTCGTCAATACCTACGCGGACGACAACGCTACGAAACTCATGGTCGACAACCTTGCCAAGAATCTGGCAGATAATGATGAGTACCCCGCCATGCTCTCCATGTCGGACCGATGCGTTTCCATTCTCGCCAATCTTTGGGGTGTCCAGCCCAATGAGAAGGCGATTGGTGCTCCTACCGTCGGAAGCTCTGAGGCCATTCATCTCGGTGGGCTTGCCATGAAGAGAAGATGGCAGGAGAAGAGACGGAAGGAAGGCAAAGACACTCTCAAGCCGAATATCATCATGGGCGCCAATGCTCAAGTTGCATTGGAGAAGTTTGCGAGGTACTTTGAGGTTGAGGCGAGGATCTTGCCTGTCTCCAAGGAGAGCAAATACAGGCTGGACGTGAATAAGGTGAAGGAGAATGTGGATGAGAACACGATTGGTGTATTTGTTATTCTGGGGAGCACGTATACGGGGCACTACGAGCCTGTGGAGGAGGTATCCAATATTCTGGATGAGATTGAGAAAGAGAGGGGATGGGATGTGCCGATTCATGTTGATGCCGCCAGTGGCGGGTTTGTGGCACCGTTTACGCATGCTAAGGCTGGAAAAGGGTTGAGATGGTGAGTTGATTTATATGATCACGTGGCAAGGGGGCTATTTGGTGCTGATGCAGAGAACATAGGAACTTCGAGCTGCCTCGCGTCAAGTCGATCAACGCTTCAGGACACAAGTACGGACTTGTAACTGCCGGCGTTGGTTGGATTGTCTTTAGGGATGAGAGCATGCTTCCCAAGGACTTGATCTTCGAGCTGCATTACCTCGGTGGAACCGAGCAGTCGTACACACTGAACTTTTCGAGACCTGGTGCGCAGACTATTGTTCAGTATTATAACCTGATACACTTGGGTTTCAATGGATACAGAGAGATTATGGAGAATTGCTTGGCCAATGCCAGAGTTTTGTCCAGGAGTCTCGAGGCAACTGGGTGGTACACCTGTGTGAGCGATATTCATCGTCCGGTCTCTGATCAGCCCGAGGGCGGCAATGGCGCGGCTGAGAAGATCAAGGAGACAGCATCTGCGGCTGCCCAGAAGGTCACGGGCAACAACGAGGAAGACACATCCGCCAACTACGTTGCGGGCTTGCCTGTTGTCTCATTTCGCTTCACAGACGAGTTCAAGAAGCAATATCCCCACATCAAGCAGGAGTGGGTGTCTGTTCTCGCGAGAGCCAGAGGGTGGATCATTCCCAACTATGCCCTCCCGCCAAACGAGCAGCAGACTGAAATTCTTCGGGTCGTTGTCCGCGAGAGCATGAGCTTTGATCTGCTGGAAAGACTGGTCACGGATATTGTCCAGGTGACGCAGACCATGATGGATCATGATGAGATAGACTTGACCATTATGCACAAGCAGAAGCAGCGGAGAAGGCTGGTTGATGAGAAGGGAAAGCAGCAAAATAAGCAGCCTGGAGTTGGCAAGAGAATGGAGGAGGGTATCCATAGGTCGGTTTGCTAAGATAGTGGTGGAGAAGATCATATTGCCTGTTTGCTTTTAGAGTTGATCACGGGAGGTATCAGCAGCCATCTTTCTTCTGCGCTAAGGCGTGTGGGCATATCAAACAAGAGATGAGATGTGTGTTCTGACGTGAAATGAGATAACTATTATGCCCTTTAGAAAACATTTTGGCAACCATTTTCATCTGGGTAGGAAGATATTTAATCACCGGTAGCTCCAGATTCCCATGCGGAACTTCCAACTACTTCAACGAAGATGAACTTGAATGTGCTTTCTCTGGTCATACAGCTCTTGTTCACAATGCCGTCGTTCATTACAAAAGGGCTCGCTCTTAAAGCCGGATGGCGGGCTCTATCCGTGCTGGGGGTTGTGCATATGCAGCGGTTGCCAGCAGGCCCGTTTCTACTGCCTTGAATGTGCCTCCAAACGTAACAAACGGAATCTACCAAGCTGTGACAATTGCCGAACGAATCTTGCCAAACTCTGTCATGAACAGAGAAAACGAACAGGGTGGTGTAAGCTTTGCACAGATTTCAAGCAACTCATGGTCATGATATCTACTATTCAAATACGAAGCTGGATTGCTCGCGATGCAAAGGACTGAGACCAAAACACTCGCTGGTCAGATTCTGCAAGCCTTGCGAGGATTTTTATAAGGGCAGATGGCTTGAGAATTGCAAAGAGTGTAGTCATCAGCGGCAGAATTAGTTGGATGAATACTGTGCTGAATTTAAAGTGACCAACTATATCTTATGCACCAGGAAATCTAGATGATGATCATGGTGTTGATGATGATCAGCCACTTATGAGAGCTGCCGAGAAGGAGATAGTACCTGCATCAGGAATACTGACAGACAAGACTACTGGCCTCTCGCTATTGTGAATCGCGTATATATTCCTGAATAAGCCACATCTTCTCCTTTTAGACTTGCGAGTAACTCTACCGGAGGTGTGACGGACGTCAGAGAAAGGAAGCTTCTGCTAGGTTCTCTATTGCAAGCAATTTCCAGATCATGTCATATTGGAGTTCGCTCCAATAACTCTTCTCAAAAAGAGAGAACATAAAAAGAATAAAAAGCAAATACCATAGTAAGCCCATTGAAGAGCCCTTTTAACGCACTGTCATACAACACAATACTGCCCCCTGTTAGTGCATACATGAAACGCTCTGCACCGACCTCAACCCTTTTCTTCCCCCTCGCCAAAGGAACCCAAAACAACTCCACCAAGAGAAGTAAGCTAAACGCATCCATGCTCTTACACGATATGTCTGAGAAGCTTCTTTCATCAATGTCGGCAAGAGTTGCCCTGTACCCAAAGATCGTGAAGATCATGGCGTGTAGCATTCTTCCACCCTACCCGGGTTTTGATGTTACGGGGGGATCTACCAAAAGTCTGTCTCTTTTCTCGACCTTTGTTTCTTTCCATTCCTTCCCTTCTTTTTCTACTCTTCACATTGCAAAACTTGGAACTGGACTTCCAAGCACAATCCCATTCTTGAACCCCCCCTTTTTGTTTACTTTCTCCGGGCTGTGCCCCCCTTTAATACATTCTCTTCAAACATGTCTCCCAACCGCACGCCCTTCTCTTTCCTCGCCATCCTGTTTTCCTTCCTTCTAATATTCACACCCATCAGCGCGGCCCCCCAAAATCGCAACAACAACGGACGAAACAGAAACGGCAACAATCGCGTTCAACAAACCCCTCAACAACAAGCCTCGCAAATCCCTCAGGGAATCTCCACAGCCACAGATGGGACCTCAAAGATCCTAGACTCAACCGTTCAACTAAACGGCGTTCCCCTCCGCTTCAAAATATCAGCCCCAGCCTCAGAATTCACGACGCTCACGAACGTAACGGGCGCCTCCTCAGCCCCCAACAGCGCCGGTCAACTCGGTGTGAATGTCCTCCTCCACGGCGACGGCGGGCAATCGTTTTTTGACTTTCCCAACCAAGCAGTCGACCAATCCAATCTGCTGGGCGTAGTCCTCCTCGCTCCTTCCACAAATCTACTCTGGGGTCAACGCACCGGTCCGGCCCCCGGTTTGACGAGAGCAGACGGGGTGGACGACGCTCAGCTCGTAAGAGACTTCGTCAAGGACGTCCTCCCGCAGCTCGTCTCGTTCGACGAGTCCAACGTCTTTTTTACGGGCGTCTCGGGTGGCGCTTTACTGTTGAGCGGGTTCTTCATGCCAACTCACCTTGCCGAATTCACTTCCACTTCAGCTGGGACAACAACGGGGGTACTACTCCTATGCGGCGCCATGCCACCCCAAGTTGATGTCACAGGATTTACTGCCAAAAATACGAGGATACATTACCAGAGCACTACCGACGAGCTGCAACTACTTCAGCAGTCGATTCCTGACGCTATCAAGGCGTTTGAGCAGTTGGCGGTGGAGGAAGGATTGAGCGAGGAGGAGGTTGGGGCTTTACAGACCGTTGATAATACTCCTAATGGCGGGCATTGCGAATTTGACGAGCAAGGGTTTGTCAGTGGCATCCAGCTTGTGGTTGATAACTTTGATGGGATAATGCTGGCTGGAGGGGATGGAGAGTTTGGAGGGGTGAACGTGTTGAACAGTGTGGTTGGGAACGAGGAGTTGAGGTTTTCTGGCGGTAATGGTGCTAGGAAAAGGGGTGAGAAGGAGGAGGAGCGCATGATGAGGTTAGATGTCTTCTGAGAATGAGGACCTACTCGACTGGGTCTACATGCTGATTGGAACGTTGGTGGATGAGCATGTTTCAATGGATTTCTCCCAAGTTAAAAATCTCCCCCCACCAAAGAAGGGGGATATTAGACTAATGGTGTCAACTGAAAGAGCGTCCAAATTTAACCTGTGGCCCTATCTGGAGCCAGGCTGGGAAGCATGAGGATAACCGGTGGATTGTCCAAAAATAAAACCGACCTGGGGTCTGATTTGGGAGAAACACAACTTCAAGAGCTCTCTGTCAAAGTCTGAAACGCCGCCCTTCTATCCTTCTCTTCCTTGTTTTGCCTTTGAAAGGAAAATGCTTGACACCGAATTCAAGACCCCGCGTACATGTACTTGCCCCCGTATATCGAGGACTTAAAACATCATCGAATCGAAGACACAGATACTCACCTAACTGCCCACGTGCTGCCCTCTATTCCCTCCAAATTACCTAATTGAAGACCCTGGAGAAACACCTTGATGACCTAACGTCCCCACATTCTCCATCGAATTTGTTCTCAATTACCACATCCCCCCATGAGCACCGATTAACTACACTTGCAATTTCGGCAGCAGAATGGAAGAACGGTAGCGCCGAAGCACCGGCGGTGGGAACCCGCTATCCCAACTCCCAGTTCCACATTTTATGGTCTCCATCCGGCTTCGGTGGTGATGGGGATATGTGGGGCTTTGAGCAAGTAAACAGGAACCCCGTATCCGTCTTGAGCCGGAGTTCGGGGGCCCCGGCGAATGACTTTTTTGTGCACAAAGCAAAGTGCACGTCAGCGGTAAAAGCGGCTTGTGTGGTTTGCTGACGGGGACGCTGGCAATTGGATGATTGGAAAACATGGGTAGAATGGGGGTCAAAAGGGAGAGGATCCAACCGTACATTAGTGGAAACATGAATGGTAACAAGCTGGCTGAACACAACACTGTCGGTCCAGAACTATCTACCCTGTCCCCAGAATTACCACGATTACGTACTGTCACACTGGAAGTCTAGAAGGAGACGTGGGAGAAACTTCGTCGATTCGTCGGTTCGCTTTCTCCCCCGTTGCCTCGCTGTTTGAAATGGAATTCATATTATGTATGAGATTGTTGATAAACCTGATTTCCCCAATACCGGGTTTTGGGGACAAATGAATGCCCTTCCGAACCCGAGACACGACGTGGAGTACACTACCCAGTGCAGCATGCATCCATCTGGGCGTCATTGGGAAAGGAAACCCCCTTTCCGGTCCTGGGTTCGGAAAAGACGGCATCCGGGAATAACAACAAACACTGGAAAAGGGTGCTTAACTACAATGCCGGCGTTCAATAAAACGCCGCCAATCCTATCACCCTGCGTCAAATGTCTCTATTCCACCTGTCGCGTCATCGAAGAGACGTGTTATGACGGCAGTCAGAGTATCGAACGTCTTCCGGCTCCGTGTCGGCCAAAAGCCAAAGTGACTTTAAGAGGTATGGGTGATCTGGATTGGGTTTCCAGATCAGCCAAGATTTATTGACTCTTTTTAGGGTCTCTCCAGAATTCGGGGTCTTGCCAAGCAGTCGTGATACCAAGTCGACGATTCACAGTATGTGCTTTCGGCTGCAGGTACCGAGCGAACTTCTGCTAGCAATCGGTTGTTCTTTGGTGTTGACGACCTAGAAGCTGAAGGGTGGGTGGCCATGAAAAGTAGTTGGTACTTTGGTGCAGAAACACAGACCTCCTTCTCCTTGCCTTCTGGTCCACGCCCAAAAAGGAAAGGAGGTTGGTTGTGTACGTGCAACATGCATGAGGGATTTTGATGCTGGCTGGATGAATGGCCAGCGCTTCACACGAAGCCAAGCGGCCACTGGCTGAACCTGAGCCCGCTGATATCAGGCCATGGGATTTTTGGGGCCTTGAGCTGCAGGTGGGTGTGCTGGTAAGCCACGTTTTGAACAACAACTGGAAATGCGTGTTCTGCTTTTATCGTCGACGGAGTTTGCCAGAGCCATCCCCTTGCCTGAAGCTTGTCACGGCCACATCGTGGGGCAAGGCTGCAGACGAGTGGATCGTGAACGGAACAAATCCGTCTTAGCATTGCCAAGAGGTTTCTGTTTCCATAACAAGAAAGTCATCACGGGTAAGATGGTATCAACTGGTCGCCAGGTTGTCTCTTGTCAACTGAAACCCTGAAAATCTTGACGATGAGAAAGGATCAGCAGCATGTGCCACTGTCTACACCGCTGGTCCGCGGACTTCGACGAACCTTTGTCTGACCGGGAATTTTGTACTTCCCGAATGCGGGGAAGGAGGCTGTGGTTGTGTCTACGGAATACAGCCGTGCGGCATGATTATGTGCCTCCCAACGAGAGAACCCCTGCCAGCAGGATGGATGGTGACCCGATTTGATGAACGTTTGCGTGGGTGTAATGACAAGAGACAAGCATCGGTGGAAGAAACAAGCCTTCTAAGCAACGAGGAGGCGCTGCCCAGACGGCAGATCGAAACGCCAAGATGTTGTGAACATGCCTGTGAACCTATCCACGCTGCTCGATTGCTCTGCTTGTGTTGCTGGAGTTGCTGTTGCCTGCGTCCTGCGGAACACGGATTGATGCTGCCAAGATGGCTTCTCCCTGTCAAGCACCCGGTCTATTCCGCAGGGTGGTGGTGTTGTTATTTCTGCGCACTCTCGTCCCGTGAGTTTAGCAAAAATACGCCTCTGTCTGAAATCCATCCATTCGGGGAGTGTTGCAGATGCATTGGAACGTGGGGAAAAAGCAAGAGATAACAACTGTCGATATTACCGCCCCCGACGGGATTCCATTTTGGACTTGCCGTAGCTGCTGGCTCTATGCAAAAGTCAGGAGATTTTAGAGGCGAAGGCGAAAGCGAGGATGGATTGAGATAGCGCGTACCTGTCTGTTGGGACAGATACATACGGTCTACAGAAAGACGGCAGATCGGAGAAACAGATACGACGACGGGGACGGTTGCCGGAGGGGTGAGGGGTTGGCGACAAGGGCGACACGGAATATCTCTCAACCACAGGAACACAGGTGACGAACGCCGAGCCCTTGGCGACGGCTGCTTGCCTGAGTACCTGGCATACCAAGAAAACGCCTCTTGAGAAAACACTTGAGCATATAAAAGAATGTAAGTTTGCTTCCTGTACACTTTTCCCGGCTCCCATCCAAACTTTATACATGTTTTTCTTGTGCCCATCAAGGTGCCTCTTATCGAAACAAATGCATGAGCATGCTGCGGATAACCGTTGACCCCGCACACGGGACCACTGCGGTGATATCAGCGAGCCCCCGTGGCCCCCGTGGGCCAGCCTGGAACAATTCGGTCGAGCACGGAATATGCGAGGGGGAAACTTAAACCAGACTCGCGGTGGCAGAATCAGGAATGCGACACAATGTAACCCGTCAAGTGCTCACACACACGCGCCCGCTGCCATTTGCCGTGCGACCGCCCTGTTCGTATGAGAGGCTGAACTTTATCCTAGCTGGCGGGTCATGTCTTGAACGTCGCCCCAACCGAGGTGTGATGATCATTGCGAACCCCAGTTTCTTTGATTACCAAACAACGTTAAAATGATGCAATTCCGCGAGCTCGTCTCCTGTTTTTTTCTTCTAGAAGCAAGTGATCTTCATGTGGATCGGGGGTAGTTGAAATAACAAACGTAAAGGAAAGATTCGGTATCATAAGGAGAACATAAGAGAATGCCCGATGACGCAGGAAGCCTTTCCGGGCGACCGCCAACCTTGGCAGGGATTCACAAAAAGTCGGTATCCATTACTCTGGTTTACCTCATCGACCCAAAAAGTTACACGGCCGTGACGGACTAGTTATGGCGGGCCTTTTGAAACATGCAACGTGCTACCTGTTGCCCTAGCACGGTTGATCAGCTCGACTGCGTGTCTGAAGACTGAATCGCTGGATGACGGGCTGAATGTGATGCTTGGCGAGTTACAACGGAGACCAAGATGCGGAAGGTGGAGGAGGGGTTGTCGGCAGCTCGCGTTTAGAGTGTTCCCGTCGACAAGGAGCAAAGGAGAAACGGAAACCCCAATCTCACCATCCTGACCACCCATACCCTCACACCCTCACACCCTCACCATCCTCATCAACTTCAAGCTCCGCACCGCCAAGCCGTCGATCATCGTCATTCCAGTTCACCTACAGCTCGATCAACAAGAGCCGACATCAACGACATCAAGCGCTTGATTGCGGCATATTTGGAGGCGGGCTTGGTCATTCCTGGAGCGCCTTGGCGACTGAGGGCGATAGGACGACAGGAAACCTCCCAGCAGCCGGCTCGGCGAAGAAGCACCGACTCGCTCCGACACGGGCCATGATAATAAAGAGAAAATACCACAGAGGACATGCAGCCGTCCCAACGCGTGCCACACCTCTTGTTGTAATAAACGCAATGAAAGAGAGGCAGATGAGAAATAATTGACTTTCTAGAACAGCATCAAAAAGCGCCCACCCACACCCCCTCGCATCTGTATCCACCATCTGCTCTTCCACTTAGCCAATCACTTTGCCCAGAAATTAGGGTCCATTCGATCCATCCTCGGCCTCTCGGCGGTTGGTGGGGGTGGAGTTCATCCCGTTCGCTGGAGCGAATTTGTTCGATTTGTACCCGGTACCTGTATGTGTAAGTCAATGGATGCCCGCTCAGCGCAAGTTGGCGATGGAAGCAACCAAGCAGCCCCAATGCTTCTTCACGTAAAAGCCAACGTGCTCCTTGATTCATTGCATTCGCAGCCAAGAGTAGAAATTGAAGCAAACGCCAGATCTTGACAAACAGCCAAGATTTTCACAGTCATAATGAGGAGCTTCCAAGGCACTTTTCTGTTTTGTATTTTTCACTCCGGCGGTCAGTTGGTCACTGACACAGCCGCATCCCAGTGCAGACGGCCAAGCCCATCTCAGGATGCCCGCTTCCAGCTGCCATGACCAGTCCCGTCCTTCCCGCCTTGAAAACTCTGGGGCTTCCATCTCAAATCGGTGTCGGGCTTCTGGAGATATCCAGCTAGCCGTTACGCAGTAGATTTGTCGTGCTTTCCTTGGCATGTCTCTCTCGTCCTCCATGAACTGTGAGGTTCACTGATGACTGGTCGATGCAACCTCCATCTCCGTTTCTTGTAACCACACAGATGCCTACGTGCAAAATTCAGATGCTGGGTGGATGGGCTCGGTCTCAAAGATGGTCTTGTGGAACTGCTTGGCATCTGCAATCTCAAAGTGAAGTAAACTGGCTGTGTGCTGACCCGCGATTCAGGCGGTTCTCCCAACTCAGACAGCGGTGCGAGGTACTGGCTACTTTTCAGGTTCTGGGTACCTGGATGACAAAATTGATAACAGCGGCCAGTGCATGAAGAGAACGTGCAAAACCAGAACCACGAAGCGGCGATAAAGAACCTATCCCGGACTTACAATGGACATTGACCACCTATTACCGTCGAGTTATCTTTTATTACCGTTGAGTTACTTTCGATTGTCCACGAGGCTCAGGACTCCACGTTCCCATGAACGAGTGAAGGTGAATGAATGAAGGAAAGAATGAAAGATGAATTGAAAATGCTGGAAATGCCCTGCTCCGCTTCCGCATCCCGCAGCCTGCTCGAAATATACCTGGAGCCCCGCTCTCGTTTGCTAGCCCACTACTACCACTTCCGTACGTGCGCTAACTCCTAACACCCACCCCCCACTCCCCCCCCCAATCGCCCCAAAAACCCTCAAGATTCCCCCCGGATCCAGCTTTGGATGTCGCCTTCCCCCAGCAGCCCAGACCTGTTTATTCCGTGCTTAACAAACGCACATTTCCCACTCTTTTTTCCAGTCTTACTTTTTCCCTTTTCACACTTCCACCATGTCGTTATAAACTCTCCGCCCACGGGCCCTCTCCTCCAAAACCTCCACGCCCATTTCCGGATTCCTCGCACCCGAATCAAATCGACTGCCAAGAGGACGCGCGAGCCAACCGGTATTTGAACGTGTAGATCTCGGCCGTTTTGGTACCGTCGACACAGCGCCACGCCTGGCTACACCTCACACAGGGCTACACAAATCTCTCGCCGTGCTCACCCAAGACGTCTTGGCAGGGAACCATTTGTCGGTCGCAATACGTTCTGCAGCAACGAGATTTCGTCGAGGGTCAGATATATATAACGGCAAAGCTGTGCTCTTTACCGTCTTTCTGGTTGTCTTGGTCCGACCAGATCCCGCAGCATCCAGCACAGAAGCCAGCACAATTGTTGAAGAATTAGGTTGTGCACATTTCCAGCTTTTCAGACGGTTTTCGGCGGAATAAACAAGGCAATTGGAGATTGTCGGATTGTTCAGCCAAAAGGGTCCAGGGGCTATCTAGCCGCTGTCCCGTTCGGTCATTGTGCAACCTCAGTCCCTCAGTGCAGTTCGCTGGGTCCCCTGACGTACTGCCCGCTGAAGACAGGGCCACCAACACCACAAAAACACACTCAGGTGGTCTGCTGCTGCTGCAGGTGTGATTGCCCGCTTGCCCGCTCCCCCACTGAAGAGGAAACCACCCCACCATCCCGTCACTCGCCGCTCTCGCATACCTAATCCAACAATGGCCGTCTCTGTGCTAGCTGCTGCGGCGACGCAGACCTCATCTTTAGGTATCTTGATTCTCACTCCTTTTGATAATTTAAGCCATGAAAGGCTGCCTTCCTCAGAAACCCCCTTCTCACACTCATATTTACACCCTCACTCCCGTCCTCGCTCAAGCCGCAAAAACATTGCAAAGACACTTAACTCAACGTTTTTCTCTCTAGACTCATCGACACCATCAAATACCGCTACTTCCTCGTCAAGTCTCTCTTCTTCACCTCGCCAGTACCCAACTGAGCTTACCCACCCAATTCTTGAAGAGGGCGATGAAACCGACAGTGAAGCCGTAAATGAGCCAGTCACACCCGTGAGCGGTCGCCAGTCTCAGGATTTTCACACCCTTGCGAATCACGAGATTCACCCAGGCGTATCTCAGGAGCATCTTGTCAGTGACGCAAACACTGCCTCGTTTTCGGCCGTGCCGGCCGGCACCACACCGGGCTCAAAACCGCCTCTTTCCCTCGCTACTGGGGCCACGCCACAACCTAAAGCGCCAAAAAGCCCCGCCTCGTCCATTTCAGAGTCTCAACAAACCCCTCGCGCTACTGGTGCCCCCTTGACACCAACGCTTACTAGCCCATCCATTACTGACCAGGACTCTACAAATCCCGCTCCCTCCAGACGGCCTACCTTTAGCAGTTCGAATCTGCGCCGCAACATGTCAAGCTTTATCAAGCGAGTCGCTCACTTGGACAAGGCACCAGCGGACTCTAGCAGCATCATAGCAGATCCAAACGAGGGCGGCCATCGCAAGATTCCAACCCGCAGGTGGTCAATGAACAGGAGTTCGGCTACTACCCGCTCCAACACACCACCTTCAAACTCTCCCCCCTCACCAGGATCACCAATAGAGATGGCTATTCGCAGTAGGGAACAGGCATCAAAACCCACACTTCCCAGCTCAGAATCATTCCTCAACAAGAAGCCTCGTGCATCAACGAGCTTCCTTCGCTCCCGGCCTCATGTTCCCAAGGGTGGAGACCAGCTTCAACTCAGACGGCGCGCAAGCAGCGTTGACTATTCGAAGCAAGAGGGGCCCTTGGTTCCCGCGGCTGCCGATGGACAAATTGACGTCACTCAAATCCAGAGACAGTTCTGGGAGATGCCTGCAGAATCTGGCACGGGGCTCAAGGCTCGCCGGATGAGTTTGAGCTTGCCAGACGACTTTGTGGTGGATGTAGCTGAGTTGTTGGCAGAATTTGAGTATGAACACCACAAGCTCCTTGGGCGCCATGGCAAGTCCCTCGGCAAGGGTGGCCAAGCCAAGGTCAAGGCGATGGTGAGGAAAGGCTGCCCCACCGAGGTCGTCGCAGTCAAGGAGTTCCGCAGCAAGACACGCTCGGAAACCAAGGAGGAATACGAAAAGAAGATCAAATCAGAGTATACCCTTTCAAAGAGCTTGAACCACCCCAACGTTGTCTCGACAATACGACTATGCATCGACCATGGCCGATGGAATCATGTGATGGAGTACTGCACGGAGGGCGATTTGTTCTCCATGGTCAGAGACGGCCATCTCAAGGGTGAAGAGAGGGAAAAGGATCGTCTGTGTCTTTTCAAGCAGCTCGTCCGGGGCGTCAACTACCTTCATGCAAACGGCATCGCACATCGCGACCTTAAGCTCGAGAACTTGCTCCTCACCAGCGACAGCGCTCTCAAGATTGCCGACTTTGGCGTCTCCGAAGTCTTCTCGGGCACCCACCCAGGATTGAGGGAAGCTGGAGGCCAGTGCGGTAAGAACATGGGCGAGGTACGTCGTTGCGCGCCGGGAATATGCGGCAGCTTACCGTACATGGCCCCAGAAGTGCTTCAGAAGGGAGGCGACTACGACCCCCGCGGCGTCGACGTATGGAGCTCGGCTGTGGTCATGCTGCACTTCATCTTTGGGGGGGCTATATGGGCAAAAGCTCAGGTCGGAGACGCCGGCAGTGCCAACTACAGCGAGCTCGTACGCGGGTGGGAAAGATGGAATGAGAAGCATCGGGACACTGACGGCGCGGTCATATCCGAGGCTGATTATCCCTACGTTAAGCCCTTTGACCTCATGGTCAAACCACCAGCTCTCCGACGAGTTCTTCTTCAGATGCTCAACCCCAATCCGGATAATCGCGTCACTATCGCTGAGGTCGTAAATAACCGCTGGGTCAAGAATATCGAATGCTGTCAAAAGGCTGACAACGAAGAGCCCGACCCCGCCACGACCATGATCGACGCAGCAAAGAAGGCCTCCCTGATGCGCGGCGGCCAGAAGCTTTTTTGCCATAACCACGCACCTCCCAAGAAGCAATTTTCGTCGCATTCTTTGGGTAAGATGCCAGGGCAACCTGGCTACTAAAGAACTACTACCTTTCTACCACCCATTCTTCATAAATGATCTTTTCTGCGATGGTTCAGCGAGGAGTTGCTTGAATGCGCACACGAAACATACATCGGCGTTACACAATCGGGGATATAAGGGACCATAACCATGACGGTTGGTTTCATTTGGGCGGCACTCTTCCTTTGGGGAATAGTTTTTCTGTTTCGGTGGTGGATATCTCTCTGTTCTTTTCTTTGGAGAGGGGGGAGGCAGAGTGGGTGGATATGTCTTAGCAATAAGTCGTCTTTTTTCTCTCCCCCCAAGCAAGATAACCAGCAACGGTTTGAACGCAACGTCTAGTTTCTCTCACGTCCCGCAACCCATGCGTGCGTTATGGATGACGTTACTCCTTTTAACACCCTCAAAGCCTTTTGTTATTATTTTTTGGTCTTTCTTATTTACTTTTCTTTAATCAATGCATCACGAAGAAGAGACACCCCGGAGAACAGGAGGGAGAAAGTACATAATGTCTGATGTTTCTATTTGTCTGCTTTCTACATAGACATGAAAGTAAGGAGAGAGAGTAGGCGTGAGCAGGGTGTGAAGGATTCTTGTAGCATGTCATGCCTTTCAAGGTATACGGACACAAAAATTGGTGATTTGCGACCGTTTGGAAAGAGAGCGAGGGGCAGACGAGAGATATCAAGGAATCCAAAGAAACGTTTGCACATATTTTACCGCCTTTGCTCTCTCTATCAACGATGAAGTTGTTCTTACAAATGCTTAACATCAAACTGATACCCAAGCTTCTTGAGTGGTGTAAAGATGGAAGGTAGTTATCAAATTGACGCCTTGAACCGAGGTAAACCGAGCTTACTATACCTCCGCCGGGGTTAGAAAGACTAGCGCTTTTCAGCAAAAAATGAAGGCTATGTATGGATGGTACCGCACCAGTCAGTCTAACCCCGATGGAGGTGTACATATAACAGGACTCTGGAAGGATTAGATCTATTGTAACGCTGTCGATTTGAGCAGGGGTTCTCAAGCTTGATCATTGCGGGGCTTCTTGCGGGGAATGATGGGAGGCAAAAGAAACAAAGCGTCGATGATGATGATGGAGAAACGGGGAGCAAGGGGAAAGGGGACGGAAGGGGACGGAGTCGCCGGCCGGACCGGTTGATATTGTGTTTAAGGTCGGTGTAGGGAATTCAAGAATAAAACCGACCTGACCGCAATGGAGCACTACCACAACAGGAAGAGCAGACGCATGTGATCTTTTCTTGTCTATGTTTTTTTCTTGTTTTTCAGATTCTGTTGTTCTCCTGCTCGGCGGTATTACTCGGTGCCATATTTTTCTTTGTCACGTTATCATCAATCATCATTATGACTATCAACAATAATCACAGCTGTATGAATAATCGAGGCCGAGAATAAGCCGAGCCTGTAGCTCTGATCTATCATATTTTTTTTCTATTTTTTTTGTTCATTTTATTACCGGCTTTGGGGAATTAGGATACGAAGAAAAAAAATATGACGAATGATTCGGTGACGGAGTGTCCGTAAAGTTGGCTTTTTGTCACCGGTTTGGGTTTTCTTGTCCGAAATCCTTCTCGGGTCAACGGCGCGGGAGAGCGAACAGGCTTCAAAAAGACGTCAAATCATAAGACGGCGTAAACTGTAACAAAGGAGGGGGAAACCGGAGATGTATTAGCGGGGGTGGGGGGGGGGGGGGTGTTCCCGGTTGTTCGAGCAGTCATGGAATATGCCCCTGATATCTTTTCCTCAGCCCATCTCATTGAGCTTGCTCAGTTTTTTCTCTCATTTTCACATCTGGGATTTTGCGATAGGTCACAGCTCGTGGTCGGGTTCACGGAGGGGCAATGTACGTGTGAGTGGCTGGCGCACCCAGGGATTTGTGCACTGGATAACTTACCGAGTATGGCTGGCGACCGGGTCGTCCAGTTCCCGATGAACGACCTTCTTGGTAATGCATAGAATTATACTGGATGAGATGTCTTTGGGTGAGTTGGCTTTGTTGTTGGTGCAGAGGGGAGTGCGGATGGATGGATGGCTGCTGCCCCGCCATGGCGCATTTGGCCTCCATCACCAACGAATCAGCTACGGATGTATGCGAGTTTTTTCCCCTTCCCCTCCTGACATCTTCCTCCGTTGTCCATCCCGACGCCCCGTGAAGGAACATCGTTCGCATGCAGCTTGAGCACTGGCCAAGGCTTGGTTGGTGAGAACCAACTCGGTTAAGACACTGCAACCATGTTTGGTTGGGGTGTTAACGGGGATGGGTCCTATTTTGGGTTTTGACGAAGAAACGACAAGATGGCACTTCTTGTCATGACTAAATTTACGTCGTGATTATGTACACAATACAAGTACGGTTCCTTATCGACGAGAGACAGGTGTTCTAGGAGGCTAGAACCTCATCGTAGCATGTCTGTGACCCTTCTAGAACTCCCCATGCAACACCACGTCAAGTAGACACAACAGCAGATATCTCACAGAGGTCTAGACGAGTCTGGGCAATCAAAATCTTTGGCCTCCCATTCACCGGTTTGAGAAGGGGGCGCGGCTGATAAAAAACCTTTGGACAGAAATTTTCTTCCGCCTGCAAGTCGACGTGAATGGATGCTACGCTGCATGTGCTCCGTGGGGGTTCTAGCCCCCCTCGCTTTCGATTTATTTTCATATGCTCATGGTGTTGTTCAGAACACACACCGAACCAAGGTACCTGTCCGTGGTATCAGGTACTTGAGTTGTGAATTCTTGCAAGCTCCAAGCCACGGTTGCGTTTCGCTTTACTGGTTCAATTTCTTCTCGCGTTATGGGTTGTTGGGCCGGACTTTATTTGTGTTGCCCGCAGAGCATACACGATAACCTCAACATGCCCGTCGTACTAGGTCTTCAGACAGGCAGGGAGAAGTTAAGATTGGGGTTTTGGTCAACGTTTACCAGCTGGGTGGCGTTCAACCTTCTAGGACTTCTCACCAGCCCTATCATCGTGCCCAGGACAGGCCGGGGTGACGTGTGCTTTCATCATGAACGTCAGTGGTATCTCACATACCAAGCGGAGGCGTCAAGCACGTTCTCTTGGCCCACGAGGTCTGCTTGGCATGAAACATGTGGATTTGAACTTGTACTGGAATCATCTATTTGCTTGGCTTACCGTCCAGTGGCAACGGTGGATGGAACATCGGATGCGAGTGGCCCAGACGTTATCGACGTTTATCTCAAAGTTGTTGTGACAACCCATACGTCCGGCTCTGACATGATAATCATGAGTTTGAACAATTGATGTACTGTGATACCTCATCAAGAAGTATCTGCCCGTTTCTCATCATCATCGTCTTGCCACATGCTACATACATCTGATTGGGCATTGTAACACTACTGGTTAAGGACCTAACTACCTACTTGATACTTGGGGCAACTTTCTCCTGTTGTACAATCTCGATCTCTATCCCAAGAAGGCATAACGGTGCTATATCCTAAGCTTCGGTTCTTACAAAAAGCATCTTCCGGGAACCCTGAGGTCACATGATAAAGCCCATTCCTCAGAACCAGATGCGCTCATTGCTGGGGACAAAATTCGATTGACATGGCGATCTGTCCAACAGGATATCCACATGTCAAGTAATAGTTAAGATAGAAGGCGATAGCAAGATGCGCGACACTCATCACTGTTCTCAATCCGAATAACCGGTAACAATACGTTTCCTCACGGCAATCACGAATGACGGAGAGAGACACACGATTTCCAGACAACTTTGACACAGAGTGAAAATTCACAAGGGGTTAGTATAGCTGATACATACACCTATCTCAATAACTTGTTATGTTTTCCCCTGGCTCATGACCCTCTTTGTCAATAATTCACACCGGGCAACCAGAAGAACAAAGAAAGTGGGGATATGACCTTGGTTTTCCCAAAGTCTTCACACCTCACATCATATCGATGTCCTCTTTTTAACTCATTGATGGCAGCAAGAAAAACAGAGAAAGGAACAGACAGCGAAATCCTAGATGATAGCAAGTACGTATCACGTTCCAATAGACACAAGATCGAGAACCTTTTTTTTTTTTTTTTTTTTTTTTTTGCAAATAATCAGACCCCTCCTCGCTCTCTTTCACACGTTCCTCTCTGGTGCTATCAATTCAATTCGTGGTACTGATAGGATCATGACAACAATCTATGTACAAGAAGTGCATAAAAGTTCCTGTCTTGAATAAAACTAATTGAGTCTGACGGGATCCATGATGTATTCGTTTCACCAGGGAAGTGTGGTAATAAGCCTCCCGGATCTGTTTTTGTCAAATATTTGTGCACGGTTGACGACGTCTAGAAGTAAAAACTCCATCGTCTCATGATGAATTTCGATGCTACTACATACAATGGTTCAAACGGACGGATATCTATCTGATACTTCAATTTCTTATGCTTGTGTGCTTTTCAAAACTACCTAAATACTTATGGAGCACTTACTCGCATCAATCCGCTTCTTCTACTTGGGTGTACAACCATTGAGGCGACGGTATCAAAGTTCCTTTTCCCTCCCTCCTTACTCTAGAGTTTGCCTTTCCTTCCTCCGCTAACTTCCCCCCTCTCCTGGACACAAAAACAAAACAAATCGACTGACCGACTATACTCCCCCTCTTTTCTTATGCCTCTTCACAGATGCAACACCAAATTCAACATGACCTCTCTAAGACTGTGATGTGACAAAATCATACGATTGGGGGGATATGAAGTGTAGTGACCATGAGCAAACAGAACACCAGAAAACCAAGACTCTGAAGAAGAAAAAAAACCACAAAGCAAGCAGCCATGCTCATATAAATATAAAGCCAAGTCATACCATACCATACCATACCATACCATACCCGTACTTCATCCATTCATCGTCTCCTCCAATTTCGGCTTGAATCTTTGACTACCTTCCCATCACCCTCTTTCCTTCTTTTTGTTTAGAGACACGAGTCCTTCTGCTGTGACTTGTAGAAATGTGCTGCATTTGCATGCATTTCTCTTTCTCAAACCGGCCCAAGACAGTCACAAAACAGAATTCCGCTTTTCCCCAGGTTGTCTGATCCTTGGCCATGTCACCGCTCTTTCAACAGCTCAAGGGCCATGGTATCATCTATGCCACGTAGTGGCCTCTTATAATAGATGTTTGCAATACGTTGACGGAGTGTGAATCGAAACGCCTCTATAAACTCGCTCGTTGACCGACCCTATGCAGCCATACCGTGCAGAATAAGCCTTTAGCTCGAACCATTCGGCGCAGAGGCGGCCTGCTGTGCGATAATGTCGGCCTGTTGGAACACATTGGTGATGATGGCTTGTTCTTCGGCAGCCAAGTGTGCTGTCAGGGAAGCATAGTACTGAGGTTGCTCTTGTTGAAGTTCTGCGAAAAAGTTAGAATATGAGGTGCAACTGGGAAGGCAGGAGCATGAGAACATCAAGATATTTTATAGCAAATCTCGTCAGACTATGAAAGAGGGCCTGGACTTACTGAGAAGAGACTCCTTGAAAACATTGTACGGGTCGACCTTGTCGAGAGGCGACTCAAGCAAAACGCTATCCTCACCAAGCTCGTCATCAGAGAGATCAGCGTCCACGGAGCCGAACTTCTGTGCCTATTTCAAGATGCATCAGTAATCAGCTTCATACTCGAGCTTTATGTAAGCGCCTTACCTCGTCGTTGAGGAATTCTAGATATGCTGTGCTCTCATCCTTGTTCTCACCAGTCTCCTCTTCGAGCTCCTCGGCGGCGGCATCCGCTTCATCCCACTCGTCTTCCTCCTCGTCGAAGCCATAGTTGCCGCTGTCAAACTGGTAGTCATCCTTTAGAGCCTCTTCACGGTTCTGCATAGCTGCGGGAAGCGTGTGGAAGAGCATAGTAATGCCCTGGAGAAGTCTTGGCCACCCAACTGCCACGCTCTGTGGAACTTGATCGGCGCGAATGCTGAGAAGAGCAATGATGGCCATGATGCAAAGCTTCTTGTCATGAACGCGGGTAAAGGATTCCATGCCACCAAACCACAGGCTGAAGAACTTGTTGGTCCATCCGTTGGTCTCCAGAATCTGGAGGGTAAGGATCGGGTTATAGTAGATGGCATTGATGACCATTTCCATGAGATGAATCTTGTAGGCCTTGATCTTAACATCTTGGCCAGCCAGCACATTCATCGCAATGGTAATGAAGCCGTGAACATAGTTGTCAATGTGGCCGCGCAGACTGAGCATCATGGCCTCCGCAAGTTTGCAAGCGCAGATGCGGTCCACGCCGCCAACCTTGTTATCAACGAACATGTCCTTGACCATGGAGAAAAGGGCCTCAAGGTACTGCGGGTTCTCAATAAGCTGAGGTGCGCCAAACTGAACGAAGTTGTCCAAAGCGGGCAGCATATCCTCCAGATACAGTTCGGCCCCAGATTTGAAGGTGGCATGAACTAGCTCAAATGCCTTCCACATTGTTGGCGAAATGCGCTTGGCAGAGAAGGTGCAGCTGTCGATAATCTCGAAAACTTCATTGTAGAGGTCATAGAGCTTGTTGGCGAGCGTGATCTCAACTACGGGCATGAGAACAGACTCGATGTGGTGCAGAACCTCAGGCGAGCTCTCCAGAGTAAGAATAAGCGTGCCGATGGTTTGCAAGACACCCAAGGCCGTGATGCTCTTGTCGTCAAGGTAATCACCATACTCGTTATCCAGATCGTCACGGCCGGCGTTATTCTCCAAGAGCTCCCGAACGATGCGCATATAGGTGTCACGCAGCTGTTCGCTCAGAGCCACAGCAAATGGTGTAAGTTCGGCAGCGAAAACTTCAACAAAGTCCTCCATGACATTTGCGAGAGCGTCAATATCACATTCGTTGGCCAACTTGAGGAGCTGTTGCATGATGGTTGGGATGCTCGACTGCATGCTGGTTCTGATCGCATCGTGCCTAATCAATGGCTGCAGGGCAAGGGCAGCAGTGACACGGACGGGCAGCTTCTCGTCGGCCATGCAGTCAAGGATCTGACGGTAAATGGTGAGGAGATTCTCCTGGTTCTGGAAATTGAGCTGCTCAAATTTCTCAACCGTGTCGCAGGCACGAGCACGGAGGAAGCCCTGGGAGCTCTTGAAGTCTGGGAAGACATAGCGCACGAGAAAATATTCCACCTGGTCGGCGATTGGCGACTTCTTGCCCAAAATGACTGGTGCCAGTGTTCCTATCATTCTCAGAGCACCTTCCTTTGCAATATGATTCTTTGAAGGCTCTGGCTGTGTCTCGTAACTGTGGACAACCTCATTGACAAAGCTCAGAATCTCAAACGTTTGCTTTCTCCGTGCTTTTGTCAGGGTCACCAAGAAGTTGGTTGCTGAAACGTCTGGCGATGTCACCTCTTCGTAGAAATTCAGCTTGCGGTGGAGGTACTCTTCCGGCTCATCCTCAAATTTCTCAATGTCTTCCTCTGTGAGACAGAGGACGGGAAAAATGAAGTGGGTGACCAGGTTCTTCAAGTGCGGCTTCAGGTGCGTCCACATCTCCTTGGGACGGATACACTCGTCCAAAAAGACGATAGTGTACGAAAGGCAAGGCCGAGTGAGGAAAATCGTCTTGGAAACCCATTTTTCAACCTCGGCCAGGTAATGCTTGAGAATTTCAGGTGCAACCTGTGCCGAAAACTCCTTCGCAAATCTCTTCTGATCCTCGGTGGACTTATCAATCAAGACATTGGTGTTGCCGTATCTGATGTACAGGCGGTTCAGGTTGAAGTATGCCCACTTCTTCGCCTTCCACCAGTGATGGCGCTCGCGCTCGAGAGCATCATCTTGCATCGCACTGGCTGGTATCGGTTTCGCCACCATGTGGAGGAAAATCGTGCACCATCCGAGGCTGCTGGCATTCTGTCTGAGATAAGGGGAGAGTTCGAGCTGTGATCATCACTGTCAGCCTCTTTACCCTAAAAGCTTGACAAACCTTTGTAGATTTTTTTTTTAAAAAAAAAAGAAAGAAAAAAAACAAGGGGGGGGGGGATCAGAAGACGCACCCAGGTGGCATGCTTGTAAGCCTTGAGGGCGATGTGCAGCATCTCGGCAGCTTCGTCGCTCTCCTGGTTTACTAGCTCGTTGCATATTTCCATAAGACGGGGAAAAGCGGCCTCGACAATTCTGTCGAAGGGGGCTCTGGTATCGCTATCGCTAGCCTTAAACCTGTAGGCACGGCAAATAGCCAGCAGGCACTGCAGGCCAGCCAGAACTGAAGGCATATCATTGGTGTTCAGAAGCTGAATCGTATAATCCATAAAGCTTGGCCATTTTTCGGGAAAGTCGAAGTGCAGGATTCGTTGAAGAATGGGCACGAGCTGGTGGCGCACCAAGGTTGGCGAGCCAGCAAGGACTGGCAACAGCCGCTCTCTGAATCGGTTCTTCGCATCTTCGGGGATTTCAATATCGTTCGGATAGTGCTCCTGGTGCTGCCACGCGCGATTCACTCGGTTCTTGAGGTAGATGACAGCTAGAAGACGTTCTTGTATCAGCACAAGAGCTGCAGGGCCAACAGGGCAATGCAGACTAGGGGGACTGCAGCAAGAGTCGAGATCGAGTATCTCTCGAGGCGGGATATGGTTGACATACTGGGAAGTTGAAGTTGAGAGTCTTGCTCCGACTGGAGAAGGTCCAGGAGGATGTCTGTAAAATTCGAGTGTTGCTCAGCCTGGGTATAACAAGCAGGTCAGCAACTACTTCTCGGGGGGAAAACAAAAACAACAATAACAGTGGCCAGCGTATCAAACACACAACCCGCTGGCCATGCTAAATCCTAATTGTTTGGTGTTTGTGTACGCCCTCCCCTCTTCCACCTCGACGACAAATACAGCGATAGCAACAGGACAACAACAAGGAGAAGTTGCCCAGCCCCAACCAAACATACCTGTTTGAGCTGAAGCTCAGCGGTTCTTCGGACGTTGGCATCGGCATCGAGGGTTGCGACGATGTAACTTCTAATGGCGACGGCATCCATGATGGGCAACCTGTCAGACCGAATATTGCATCAAGAACCCTTCCAAGGACGGCTAATGAATGTGGCGGGCAGAAAGGGAAGGCCGGCAGCCGAAGTGGTTGTGGTTGTCGAGGGGCCAAGCAATAAAAAATTTGGGCCAAAAGGTTCGCAAGCAAGTCGGCAGGACCCCCGAAATGGCGGGGCTATGAAGTTAAGAGAGGGTTCAGGTTTGCTCCTGCTGTGTAGCGCAGACGCCCACCCACACTTGAACCGCGCACACACGCACCGCGCACACACCTGGGGCTTTTTTGGGCCAGGGAGGGGGGTTCGGGAGGGGGCCGGGACAAGGATGGATGATGCTGCCCATCAAAGTGATTAAATGTACACGCCATATCACTAATTGCACGGTGCAAAATACAGATCTGAATTTATCTCTTAGATCATGGGACGATGTCTGGAATGTTGTCAAAGAGTTGTGCATATATTATAATTAGATGTTACCTCTATGGCTCTTCCTTAAGGCAAAGCAAGCATTCAATAATTGTCGAGTGTTCTCGATCAACTTATCCTTTTTCTTTTTCCTTTTTGGCTTTCTTGAGCGAAATCAAAACATGCTACACAATGTGAAAATATGCAGCACCTCGTGCACATAGTAGCATACTAGGTGCATTCATCCGTGGGTTTAGTTTCCTGTTGCAGCAGGGGCAACCATGGAGGGGTACTGCTGAAATGGAAGCCGATGGACCTGCCAGGGTTCCCATCGACGCAGCAAACATGAAATCGAGGAGCACAGAAAAAGAGAAAGAAGCAGACCCCTTTCGAAACAGTAATTTTGGCTTGACACAACACCAAACCCTCAAAGATGCCTGTGATGCCATTTGTGTTGCTTCAGGTTTCAGTGGGCCGCCGCCGCTGCCGCACGTCCCACTCAGGTGTCAACACACAACGTGGAAATTGCAATTGACGCCACTATGCAGATAGCGGTATCGCTATCGACAGAAGGACGCTAAAGCGCATAACCCCTCCATCTTGTCTCCATCTCTGCCCCTCTCGTGCCTGTTTTCGTTCTCGATTTTACTGGGAAGGGAGGGATAACGTATGCAAACAGGGTTCATGTTCTTGTTCTCGTAAACTGGTTTGCTCCCGTTATTTGCCGGCCTCGTCTGAAGCAAACACTTTTGTTCCAACAATCAACAAAAGAATCTCAAATAGCATAGTCTCACATGCCAATCGACATTGTTTCGTGCTCGCGCTTTGTGGGCATAAATTATAGAGTAAGAGTCATCGACTCTAGGGATGATTGGCTTGACAAGAGACTCTTGCAAGCAAAACTCTTCAGAATCCCACAGCAACGACGCAAAAAGAGTTCAGTATCTGCATACGATCAAATGTAATTGATGAAAAAGATATAAAAGTATAGGACGAAACGTGATTTGAACACGTGACCTACCGGACTGCAGCCGGTTGCTCTACCCCTGAGCTATTCGTCCTGGTAGAGGTCATTATCTTATTGCGCAATTTTTGGCGTTGTATATCTGCGCCAGAGTTGGCCGGGAAAAGACAAGAGACCAATAACCAACCCCTCGGCCTAATGTTTGATAGACAACCCATGATGACTGCGAGGAAAATTCGTAGCGCTTGGCTACACACTGCCAGTCTTGGCATGGATATGGAGGGAATTCAAGTGGATGGCCGGGGCAGCTCCTTCCTCTGTTCTTACCGCTACTCTTTTGGACCAAACTCAGAGACGCTCGACCAGGGCAATTAACACGAGCCCTTCAAGGACCGCAAATCATATCTCAGTTTGCGAAATCTTCAGGTGGCTACGTGCTGTGAAGGAACTCATCAAAAAGCGGTGAGCCCACACCACAGGAAATCAATTGGACTACGGATACCTCTCCTTTATTGGCTTGCGTACTTGGTGGCCTCTTGTTGTTGCTTCTCACTGGAGGTTGAAGATGATGGAAACGGAAGCTAACCCATTTGGCTGTCTTTGAGTATCTAAAAATTCAGAGTCCATCAACGAGCCGTCGCGCTCCGCTTGATACTCGCTGCACCGACGTTGTACATTTGAATGTGTGTGCATGAATCAAAGTCATTGGGAAGCATGCATTCCCGTCACTTCTTCGCGCTCCAACGGACGACATGCATAAACACAATGCAGGGAACGAAGCCATCTAGAAGCAGGGTCACACTATCATGAACGTTGCTTGTTGGTTCACAAGCAATGCATCGTTCACGAGATAGTCAGTGACTCCTTGCAAACCCGAGCATACACACAACCCATCTCTAGTCGGCTTGGATGTTGAAGGGAAGAGATTTCTGACTTCCAAAAAGAGGGGGGGGTTTATACTTCGACGTGCATTCCCAATTTGGCAGATGCTCTGTCGTGCCTGCCAGGGGACACACGGGCAGCTACAGAGAAATTTGACTTCGTCTCATGCTTTCCCCACGACTTGGAGCACTCAATCCACCTTGCCTGCCCGACGGCACTCGCATGAGTGTTGTGTTGGGTCGTTCGGCTCCTACCGTCTAGGCTCAGCGCATGTCCTAGCACACACACTCAGAGGGATAGAGCAACCTGGACGCCGAGCATGAGGACGGCACATTCTCTGACAGTTTTGCCTGTTCAAACGTCTGCTGCTGCTTGAGTCCGTCCCGAGCCCTGCGGATGAACACAAATGCACAGGTGCAAATGTGGGAAAGAGCCTGAGTCGTCACCTATGTGAGCTCCTCTTGCCGTAGGTTACAGAGCATGCCCATCCGGTGTCAACGAAACTTGCTCCTATAATCTAGGAGCAGCGTTCATAATGCTTGAATGGCACATGTGCTCGTGCTACCCGCGTCAAGAGAAGCGCTTCCCTATTTCTACTGATTCCACAAGTTCCAGGTTTCCAGTTAAGGACCACAATTGTCCCAAAGCACCTTCTCTCACTCTCACGCATTCCTCCATCATCATCTTCCACCGTCAGCATCCCCTTCCCCGATCACACACCTTCGGCCACGACGCTTCCATGAATACCATCAACTTTGACCACTAGGTACTTATCATTGCCTTCTTCGACAGTTACTTCCTGTCAGTACCATCACCTTCGTCCTCCACCGGGAGCGTCTCCGACCATCCACCACCTCCCATCACCACCATTCCTACCTTCTCTCCTCCCATGACCTCTGCAACTATGCTGTGATAATTTGGGCACTCAAATCGTACACATCTTAAACCATCAGTCTGGTTCTTCACGTCATCCCCGAATTCCCCGCCGAGCCAGCCCTCACAGATTCACACCAGGTTGACATTCACATGGACTATCACCTCCAAAGCCAAGACAAAAAATGAAATACGAAAAAGGCACCGCCAAAGCTATTTCAGCCAGCTAGATAAGCATTTGCGCGCGCGTGTGTATTTGTAGACATTCACCGGGAGAAGTTGTATCTCCTCCATTTACAACCAGACCTGATCTTTCTTGCGCGATAGAAGTATTAGAGGATTTGCCCTTTACAAAAGGGTGTAATTATAATTAAGAAGAGTTTGATGTTGCCCCATCACTAACCTTCTTTTTTAAACATGTTAAACAGCATAGCAAGAATAGCACGTTGTGAAGAGGATCTCTTTCAAGGTTCAACCATGTCACACTGCTGAAAGGAACATGCCACAACGATAAATCAATTGAGCCATCAAGATTGATTGCAGAGACCAGTTTGGCCAAAAAACCTAATTTGAGAAATAGAAGAAGACACTCTCGTAGCCGAGAACAACAACGATAAGTTCCCCGAACCCATTTAACTCCCTTTGCTCATTTAAGTACTTGCTCCCTTTCGTAAGAATCAACCCAACGACAAGACTGACATGAAAAGCTCAAAGATGAATAAGTAATCAAGGCCAAACAATAAAACTAATAATAAATGCCATGCTTTGCAAACTCAGTAACTGTGTGTTTGGTGTTTTTTACAAACCAACCCCCGCTGCAAATGCGCACCCACAATTGTAATGATGATACAGGCCAGAAAACAAAGCTGGAGAACAAGGTTAGCTGGTGATCATTATGTGATTAGTTTGTAGCCATCAAGCAGAAGCCTCCTTTCTCAGACCTATGTGTGACGAGCAAGAGAGATAAAAAGTTGAACTGGTAACTAACAGTAGCAATGAGGAGACGCCATGATTTGTCCTTCGAAGAGATCCAGAGGGGCATACGATAGACAGACCCCCGACAATTTGGTCCTTAAAAGACTCCTCTAGTCCATTGGAGAAATACAATCCTGGTGAGTGATAGTGATGCTGTTCCGAGTGGTCCAAACGAAAGTAAAAAGGTTGCAAAACTGATGCTGTTTGTGAAAACGAATCGTTGGCTTCCTGTAGGTGTCCTCAACTGATCCTTGATCCAGTAGGTTGAAAGCGACATCTGTGTCCAGGTCCTGAACGTCCAGGCATGGATGGCTTGTGGCTGTTTCTCAGCAAGTGCGTCTTTGATTGATTGCAAACAGGGCGGCTGCCCCAAGCGGAAATCATCCATGGGCAGGTTGTGTTGGAAGGCATGAGAGCCGTTGTGGTCCGGATGGGAAGATACAAGTGTTGACAGGTCCAAGATATAAACCGAGCCATTCCAAATGGAGAAAACCGCAAGAAACCCTGTCTTACCATTGTGCTTTCGTGACATCAGTCACCTCAGCCCAAGTTGGAGTAACAAGCAACGAACAAGAGGTTCAGCTCAAGTGCCTTCTCAGTGAAGAGAGGAATCCACGGAAGTTGGCTGTCGAGACATTTCAGTTTCATGATAGCGTTGTCCTGAGATGTTCCCGATAAGGCAGCAGTCCAGTAGTCCAGTATGACAGGGTCCAGCGGGTTGATTCCAAGTCCATAGGTGAGGTTGAGGTCCAGTTGAAAGAAGCCAGGGGGTGAAGAAAGTAGAATCCTGGGGCCAGTTCATTAATCCAGGAAGTGTAGTCGAGTCCAGAATTTGATAGGATCCAGATATCAGACTGTACCGTGTTAGTTGGTCAAAACTCGTTCACTGGGCTGGCGGAATGTCGCGGGGCTGTAAAGGTGTAGCGAATTGTGATCCGACAAAAATGCCATCAAAAATATATACACTCTTTCTCGAGCTTTTACTCACCTTGCTGTCCGGCCATGGCCAAGTCCCCCAGTGATTGCAGGGGCAGAATACCAGCTTGAAGCCGACATATCAGTAGGAACGACCTCGCTCCACAGGCCTAGAAAGGTTTCACAGCCAGATGCAAGAAATGCATAAACGAAAAGAAGTTGTCCTGACAGCCGATCCGGACAGCAAGGAAGGAAGCCTCCATCGAAGAAAAAAAAAGATAAAGAAAAAAGGAAAACAAAAAATAATCTCCCTAGCTCGATTTCCGCTCCATGTTGCAGTGTACTCCCAATCCGTGGTATCAATCTCTTCTCATCGTACCCTGCCCTCTTACATAAAAACACATCGATGAATAGGGGAAAAAAGCGAAAAAGAAAAAAAATTGACACATAGCGGCTGCCATTCCGCTGATGCTGTTTGTCCAGAAGGGTGTCGAGTCCACTGGGAAAGGATTGCCGGCCGGCACGAGAAAACTAGGGTCCATTTGGTTGAAATCTTTGGCAGGTTGAAAGCATCCAGAGCGGGAGTCGATTTTGTCGAGCGAGAAGTCATGATCCAATATTTCAAAAAAGGTGCAACTAGCACCTCTCCAGGTTCGTGGAAACCTTTAGGTCCATGGTCTATCTTTGGCCGATGACGAAAAGCAAGGCGCAGGCAGCCGAGTCCGGGGAAAAAGGAAGAGAGGAACAAGAAAATTAAACAAACAAAGCAATGCAACTTCCCAGCCTCCCATAAACATTAATCAGCCATTAAGTTGCCGAATCAGGCTTTTAGAATCAGTAGCGATCATGGACGGACCAGCCGACGGTCAACGATTAGTTGTGGGGGCGATGTCTGTTCCGGTGCCTGTCATCGCCGCGATCCTGGTCGCGGCGCGGTCGTTGGTGATCTCTGGGCTCCGAGTCTCGGTCGCGTCTCCCGGTTGCTGATCCAGTGCTTGAAGGAGCGGGGGCGGCAGCTGGTGGGACGGAGCCCGCGGAGGTGGGCACGGGGCTCGAATGATCGTCAAAGGGGGGTTCCGGAGCGGCCCCGAAGCCTTGCCGGGGAGTTGTACCTGCAGGCGAACCTAAATCATCAGACGACGCCTGGGGTGGATTTGTGGTTGTTGTTGTAGTAGCATACGCACCGCGGCCGTAGAGAGGGTCTGACGGGAAGGCTTGGGTGGCCGGATGGTTCCCAGCGGGTGGCGGGTAATAATCTCCTTCTGAACCATAAGGGGGACCTGACGGGGCAGTGAAAGCAGTCCTGGGAGGAGCAGAAACCGATGTCATGGGCAATGGCGGCATCCTGGGTGGGCCTGAAGTAGCATATCCCGAAGCGCTTGAGTAGTTAGATCCGTGGACAAAGCCCGTATCCTGGGGGTGGGGGGCGCCAAAAGATCCGGGGATTGGAGGAGGAGGGCCCATCCCGAAGCGGTCGCCGGATTGTGGTCCTGGGGAGTATTGCTGGTTGGGAGGGTTTGGCGGGTATCCATAACCCTGGGGTGGTTGATACTGAGGGGCTGAGGGATGAACTGGGGGTGGGTAAGGCGCCTGTGGGTAGCCAGTGGGAGCAACTCCTGGGTATCCCTGGCCCGCGTTGTAATGTGGGTTGCTAGGTTGGGGAGGAGGAGGAGGAGCGGTGTTGTAATCAATGTCCATCGCAGATGAAGGGTACACCGGCGGGTCGTACTCTTGCTGTTCACGCTGGCGGTTTTTCCATGAGCTGTAGTCAGATGGTCCGCTGCGAGGTTGCTCCCGAGAGCCTGATGGAGAGTTAGACTTTCTCACAAAACCGCCATTTGAGTGGCTGGAGTGCATTGTACCTCCGGCCCCCGGAGCCGCATTTCTAGACGACGCACGCCGCTCCTGCTCCCACCGAGCAGAGTCTGCTTTGAGATCCTGAATCATGGCCTGAAGAGTGGTGACCTGTTAGCCGATGATCTGGCTCGACAACCAGCAGAAACAAACAACATGGGTGATGCTCACCGATGTCAGGTTCCGATATGCCGTGATGAAGTAGCCTTGTGTGACGCGACCGTCTGGGGACTATATTCGAGTCGTCGTTAGAGATCGGCGCACAAGATGGACGCGAGATTAGATGAGTATGGGCATACCTCGTAGGTGCCGGGCCTAACAAGCGCATCGTTCCCGAGGTATCTGCAGATGTCTGATGTGATTACTTCGCGATCGATGCCATCGCGGGGCACAAAGTATTCATTTTGACGCTGAGGAGCTGGTGGCACATTCTGCCCTTGGCTGGGTCTGTTGGGTCTCCCCGCCATTGCAAGTGAGATGGGAAGATGGGAAAGAAGAGAAGAGATCAATCGACGGAGGACTGGACTTGAATAATCGACACTTCTATTTTTCGCTCTTTTTTCGTTCTGCAAAGTTGTTGTAACCTGGGCAGGCGTCGCTCGGCGGCTAGACGGGCACGAGAAAAAAAGGAGAGGGGAGCGGAAGAAGAAGATGGAGGGTCGAGGGTCAAGGGCGGGACGGAGGGGGAGGGAAGCGGGCGGTGGTGGAAGAAATGGAGAAATGGAGAAGTGGACAGCGCAAGCCTGGCCTCCCTTGGCTGGCCCTGCCTGGACCCCCTGTCCACGAAGCACCCGGCGCTTGGGGTTGGGTTGTCAGTGAGTGGGCCCCAGAGTCTGGCAGCACCGACGCTGAGTGGGCAGTTCTTCAACGGTAGTGGGTTCTGGTGATGCCTTCGCCTCCGTTGGGCATGGCAAGGCTCAAACGGAGCCATCCCGTTGGCTGCGAGGTCACCATGTGCCCCGTGAACTGCCATTTGGTACCTGACGGATATCAAGTGCAAAACGTCCCGTACTTGTTCGGTGGCAACGAGCATGAGGGGGCGGGGCGTGAGGGTTGCGTTGCACCACCGTGACCACCAAGCAACTGGATGTGAAGACAGACTGGGCGGACGGGAGGGAAGGGAGGGGCGATGACGGGCTTTGCAGCATTCCTATGCCGCGCACATTCGCATGCAAATACCACATGACTGCAGTCTGCAAAATGCAGGCTGCAGACCGCCATTGCGCACAGCGACGACGGCGAGGTCCATAACGACAATAACGTTGGTTGCTGACAACGAGGTTATTCCGAACCGTCACTCCATCCGCCCGGCCCAAAAGCCTCCATCTGGAGCCTGAATTCCATTGCCGCTTGATTAGTTCGAGTTATGTGGAAGTGATGCAGGCGGCGTGCAAGCCAATTGAAGAAAGCAGGAACGTTCCCTCATGCGTCGATGGCGCACAAAAAACACGCAGGTGGCATTCAGGCAGACAGAGATTTCGAACAAGTCGATTGGTGGCCCTGGTGTCAAGCGGAGGCTTGCGTGGGACCGCTTGGTTGGCTGCCGAGCACGCCCACTATTCCCAGAAACTCCTGGGTTGCTGCATTTCGGCCTTGCAGACTTCTGCAGCCAAAATGACTAGAAAGCCGACTGCCGGCCAGTGAGAGAGCCAGAAGTCGCTTGTCAAAAACCAACACACCACAGCAAGGGTGTGGCGAATGCATGATAGCACACGATAAGTAACGGAGACGTTTCGGTGAGGCAAAATAGGTGAATGGATAAACCAGGTAGGGCAGTGACTCCCTGGGCTTGGGCTGGCCAGAGTGAGGTGTCACAGGAAGAAAAAAAAACTGAAAAAACTACACTTGATTGGGTCTGCGCGCCGCCGTCGTGTCAAAACTGTCAATGGCCAATGTGCAGCGTCGATATGAGCCGACGCCTGAAAGAGGACCGAGAGGGAGGGGCTGGTTGGTTGCCTGCAGTGAGTGGTGTTACCTCTCTGTCAGACGTGATCCAGATTTTGTCCGTTTCGGTGACCCGTTTTGTCTAGCATCTGAGTGTAAAGAGAAAAGGGTGCATTCTCCCAGTCCGACGAGCAACTCGCTCGGCTTGACTTGACATATAATACTTGGATTAACAACCCAAAACTGCAGCGCGGACCCAGACACACCCGTGGGTTGCACGGGATGACGGTTTTTTTCGACTTGAACCTGGGGTTGACGACGTGGTCGTGCCATGGTATCACCTACCGTCTTGGCCTATCAAGAATGGTAATCGTGGATTTCCGTTTGAGAAAGTAGGTTGAGAGGCGCACCGGATAGGGTGGGCTTTTGAAAGGTCGGGTATCAATGCATCACTTGCAGAACCCAACGTGGCCCGCATGAGAATGGGGGAGGTTCCCTATCAGCCAATCACCGCGATCCAAGGACCCGAAGTCGAGGTTTGAGCAACGAGCAACCATTTGCCTCATCCAAAGACGTTTCCAACCGCTTGGATTTTGCCCTGGCATCTGCACGAATAGCATCCACTTGCCATGTTGTTTAACAGGCAAGAAAAACGAGGTAATCCATCTCAGTCACCGACATCTTGAGCAGGGTCTTAATGTCTGCAAGAAATCAATTCTCTCAATGGAATCCAAATCGACCACAACAAGCAACCAAACCGACAAAACCGGAGCCTAGCTGAGAGCCACTGAGCTGATACACCACTCTTTACAGAGGCACCGTCATAGAGTGGCATCAGTGCCAGCTGTTGTTGAAGAGACGATTCGGGCCGTGGAAGGCAATCGATCTTGTGGCTCAAAAGAGCCAGTCATGTCGTCGGTCCATGATGGACCCTCTATCCCGGTTACATGCCGGATGTTGAGTTCGAATGGGCCGGCCATTGGCCTGGCCATATCTCTCGTATCCGTCCACTCTCCCAAAGTCCCCCGATGACCAGCATGCCTGCTCGGAAAATGTCGAGCATGACACGCATGTCGCCGGAATTGGCTGTCGTAGCTGCCGTTGGTCCTTGCTTGGGGAGTAATGGCAGTCTCCTTGCAGTTGCAGATGGTTATCGACGCACGACTGTCTCAGAAATGCATAAATGCCCTCACCCAAAGCTCAACTTGCTTTGACCGCGTTCCGTACCCTTTTTCGGTCTTCCTGGACGCTTGGGTCCTGCAGACGCCCCTGTTCTTTGGCCGCTTGCGCGTGAACTTTCTGCAGCGGCAGCGTGCCGGTTGACAAATGTCTGGTTGACACGTTCTTCCTCAGCAAGATCTTTGGCAAAATGCCAATCGGTATGATTTTGAAGTGCTTCCGGGTTCTCCATGTTGGCGTTGCATCGCGGGCAGACGTGAGAGGTAATTGGTGTTTCCCCAGAGTCGATGATATGTGATATATCCTCCGGCAAACCCGTGCCTGATACGGCATCTGACGTGTCACGGTCTCCCATGCTCAGCTCCCGTTTCGTCAGAAAACGCTCGATTCCGCCGGCATTGTCTATCCGCCGTCTCTTGGCCGTGGGGGTTGGTGTTTCTTTTCTCGCTTCTGCCCCCACGTAAGTTCTTGACTCGTCCTTGAGGGCTCGCGCATCATCACCCTTCAACAAGAACGCATTAATATTCATGTTGCCCGAGACACCCTCTTCAAAGCCAGCAACACTCAAGCTAAGATTCACGCAGGGCCAGACGTCTTTGTCGAGCATGATCTGGTTCAGCAGAGTTTTGGCGAGCTCAAACAGAGTTTTTTCATCGAGTGGGCGGCCTTGCGGTATGGGACATGAACGTGAGCGAGTCTGGTACTCATGACGATGATGCAGATTCATGGTACGAGGGCGCCGCTTGTTCTCCAGGACACCCTCCTCGACCAATCGCGAGAATATATCAGCCGCAAAGATCCTCAGCCACTTGGTAGCCTGTTCACTCGTGTTGATACTCGGACGAAAAGACTTTGCCGACAGCATGGACTTGATTTGAGTACCCGAGCTGACTTCGCTTGTATCAATGCCCCGTAGAGTGTTGTGAATCCATATGCCTGTCTCATCCCCGAGTTTGAGCTTGAGTTGCTCGAGAGAGACAGCGAGAAGATCCGAAACGGACTCTGTGCCAAATGCCTGCTTGACTTGCTCGCCCAACTTGCCGCCAAGATTTCGAATCTTGGTGAACTTGAAACCTGATAAGAAGCGTTGCACTGCCCGGTTACGGATGACAGTTTGCATATTCGGCTTTTTGTAAGCAGAGCCCAGCTTGCTCAGCAACTTGTTTCTTGCAACCCCTGCCGAGCAAGTGTATCTAAGCTTGCTTCTGATTCCTGCGCGGACATCACGCATAATCTCAGAGGCTATCAGGAGTGCCACGTCGTCCCAATCAGGGTCGTCGAACTCTGCCTGTTCATCATCGAGGTCGACTAATGCGTCGGCCTGCCAGTCCAGGGCTGTAGTTGATGGCATTGGAAGCTGTTCCGATGCATCATCGTATGGAGGAGGGTTGGTCAATTCAGGAAAGCGCGCAAGGAGAGTGGCGTGGACATGAGCAGAGAGGTCAAGAAAGACCTCATCGATGCTCGCTTTCTCCACTTTTTGTAACTTGGGAGGTAGTTGTTCCTTGATGGTAGCCATGATCCTTCTCGACTCGAGTCTGTAGGGGTCCAGTGACACTTTGTCGGTGGAAATGTTTTCAGCGGCATCAGGGTGGTATGCCCATTTCTCGTCACCTTCCCTCCAGGTCGCAACGTGCTGATGAATTAGTTCGGGACAAAGGTTCTTTGCTTCCGTCACGGTGCAATGACGCCCAATGCCAAACTCGCGGGCGGGATAGTTGACGGCGATGAGGCCCTGCCTTTGTCGAGTTAGTCGGGGCTGATCTTGACGAGAATCAACATAGGGTCAGGTACCATTGCTGTACAGCGAGGGGCTTGTCCTCTGGGATCCCAAGGCGGACCATCTCGACTTGAGCATAAAAGCAATCGAGGTCCAGGTGACCTATCACTCTGAGCGGACATGAGGTGGTGAATGTGGCCATCTGATTAAGGTGGCGATAGGTGAAGCGTGATCGTTTCCGGCCCGGTGCGCCCGCGGGGGACGATTCCCGGTGCCGAAACGACTGCTGCGGCGATGATGACATGATGGTTGTTGTGGAAGGTGATCATTGTTCAGCCAAATCGGAACCCCCTCAAGACTATGGACTCTCGGGTTCTGCTTTCAGCATTGGTGTCGGGTTTGGCGTGCTGACTCTTAGACATTCAACTGAAGCTTCCAGGTTCCCAGGGTTATGGAATTGATGGAGGTCGGTGGTGGATTCTGAACAGGGAGTCTTTCTTAGCGCCGATCAATCGGCATCGCAGACCCCACACGGGGCGGCCCCGCGAAAATTGCAGGCTCTAGGCAAGGAGTTGATTGGCCCACAGCCATCCGCATTTTGAGCTTCATCAACCTCCTGGATATTGATTCATTGTTTTATGATCACATTTGGAATCCAAATCCAAACTCAATTCAGTTCTGGTCCCAGAAAAGCATCATCATTATTTGTTTGCATTGGCGTCATTGCACACGAGTTATGAACGGTGCCGGCACCCGTGAATATACCGGTACCAAACCCTACCCCTCACTCCCAGCCCGTCCATTCCCTTCTCTGTCACCAACCAAGTCAACACAACCACCCCCTCTTCCAACGTCTTTTTGCGGACATTTATCATTCTCATAACGAAATAGTTGCCACCATCACATCCACCTTTCGAAGACACGCCATGGCCCAGCAATATTTCATGATATATCCCCATACACCTTCCCCTTTTCTCCCTCACCCCACACACACCAACAACCAAATCTAGACACGCCATATCCATTCCATCCAACTATTTCTTCCCAAACCGGCCAGCGGCATGATCAAATTTATTCCACTCTCTCCTCTCCCCCCCCCCACGTTCACGGGTATCTACAATTGTGTATGCAATCTAAACCATCCGTCCGGGTGATTGCATCCTGCGGCTTCTCTTCTGTCTATTTCCCTCCCTACCTTTCTCCATGACCTACTTGTACATGTACATCAATAACAACTTATTATCTTGATTAGTACTGAGATGAGTTAAGTTGCACCACATTGACAAGTGGACAGAGCCTGCAGAACGCAAGAACTCGCCCTGGCATATAATCTGCAGTGTGACTTGCACCACCAACCACTCCCACCTCTTCCCGTCTGTACTTCCAGACCACAAGACGGGTAGATACATGCTGCATCACTTCAGCCAGCCACTGACAGTCTAATCTGGAAAAGCAGGGGTGGCAACCAGATTCAAGGGAAAATATATCACATCTTTGAACTTGATGTTACATTGTTGACTTGGACCAGAATATTATTCCCTCATGTCATGAACCCCCTCAAGAACGCACGAAGTGTCTCTGAGTATTTTGGTGTCTATTTCATCGGGCTGCTTTCCGCGCTAACACGTAAAGTAAACCCCACTTGAAGAAGCCATAATAAATAAGGGGAAATGGTTTTTGTTTTCTCTGTGCTTGATGTTTCCTGCAAATACATGAAATTTAGCATGCCGACCAAGTCGTTCCGGAGTCTATCCCACGATATCCACACCCGCCAGCTCATCATATCCTGTGGCGCGGTACGGATAATGGAGATGGTGTGTGGCTGGCACACACACACACACTAAATAGATCTTTGGCTCGTTTATTAGCGTGTAACCTCATGTTCAACAGGCGTCGTTGAGAATGAGTAGCTTTGCCTGGATATGAGAAGTCCCTGGCCAACATCGCCGAAGGTGTGGGTTGTGTACATCTACCCGTATTCCCCGCATCATGACACCACCCTTTCGGATAGTTTCTTTCTGCTTGAAGAAAAGTACGCGGGGAATAGTGTGTGACGGAGGCTTGCAACTAGTTGAATTGTGTGATCAGTCACAAGCGTTCTCTCTCTAGCGCTGAAGGTACATACCTCCTTAATGACCACAACATGATGAAAATAAGAACCATTCAGCATTCCGGAGGGGTTAGTGTGACATGAGAAATCAGCTATTCCGTCTTGCTCACCTCTGCACATTCGTAGACGGACTCGGAGACTATGGATGTGTTTTTGTTCTTGTTATCTTGACTCTGAAAGTAATCTCGAAGCTCTCTTCGAAGATATCTCCCCGTTATTTTCTCGGTTTTGTCCCTGATTGTCTCATACTCACTCAGAATCGTAGTTCCCGTTGCTCCCCAACCGTCTGCCACTAACCCAGCGGCGGCACACACACCTGTACGTCGACAGATGGGGAAGAGATGACGGAGGGTGTGGTGGCATACTAGGCGAGCGGGAACGTGTCCTTGGTGCCGCTCTCCCGCTACCCAGACAGGAGCCGCTGTACAAAGAGATGCAGCGCATTCAAACCTGGAATAAACAAATCGACGGTGTGGACCGCTCATACCCAACCCACGGAGGTAAACCCAACGACTGAAGTAATCCCTTCCCTCTCCATTTCAAAGATGACATGCCTTTTGTCCCTCTTTTCTCTGCTCTTCCCTCGCTTTTGAAAGTATGGTGACGGAAGTCAAATCAAGCTCGAAGCAGTTACCCGCCTTACAGAGTCACACGAGCCCTACAAGCCCCCATCTTGGTCCCCATCCCTCCCAAAAGCAAGACGCTGTCAGCCCTTCTTTGCCTATTATCTTGCTTGGGCTCACAGCCACCCCGCCCTCGTTTCAAACTCTATATTGCCCGTGTGACACTTTACGGAGTGGCGAAGTTGGCAGTAAATAACATAAACAACATTTCTTTAAAATAGGGGCATCATCCTGTTGAGCAAAACACTCATGATCAGTGCCCGACTTCTACTCTTCTCGCTCACATACCGCTTTTCCCTGTTACCCCCAACCTATGGGGCTAGCCCCGTGATTATATGCATCGGCTGATACTCTGGACTGCCTAGTTGCGTCTCTTTGAAGCGTACTTAATACGGGAATGACGTCGAGTCTTGGCCGGGCCCCTCATTCTGGCCAGAAGGCCTTCTCTCCACAATCCGCAGCCTGGTCGTCCATATTGAATCCAACAAACATGAAGTGATGATTCCCTGCTGGCTGCTCATCTGGAGCGGTCAGTAAGATTACATCACCGCGCCTATCTCCAAAAAAGAATCACTGAACGTCGGTGAGCGGAGCAGGAAAGGGCCGCCGCACATGGCCCAGAAACCTTTCGCAAGGCTGCAGTCAACCCTATCTCGATCCCAGTCACTTTTCCGCCTCCACCTCCGATAGTCGGTTCTCGGATGAAGGTGTTCATCACCGGGCCTCGAATCTCATTATATCCATCTCGGATACGCCCCTTGCCCAGCTCCGAGTTATTCTCCGGACTTGGATCTAGAAAAGGATGGTGCGGTGGAAGAGGTGCAGGGCAATTTTGCGGCCGTCATCCGTCGTCTCCACCTGTGGTCTCACATATGCAACCCGGGATCCTCAACCATTGGCTGTTTACCGGTCTGGTGCTCGACCTTGGTACTGGATCTCCTGCCCGGAATCACTGGGGGAGGCTGTGTGTTTCAAGCTCCACATGCTATTTGGTGTACTTCGCCTCTAGACGGGGATAATTCTGGTGTTTGCCTCTTTGGACATTATCAAGATTTGCTGTAATACACTTCTAGCGCCTGCTTCGCGACTGGCGTAAGCCGGAAAGAAAAGGGTTGGCGAGACGAGGCTGTATTAGATCGGCCTTGATGCTTGACCGCTTGGTATTGTTGTACGTGGACCTGGAACTAGTTAGTATATTCAGTTTTTCAGGGTTTCCAGACAGAACCGAGTCTGAGACCTTTGCTGTCAAGAGATGTACTGTGCAGCAATTTGCCGGAAGCTTAACTTTACCATCACCGACGGTGAAAAGGAAGGTGACGGCGACACGCTCCTCATTTACCCTCATGCTTACCCAACAACGACCCCTCGAGAGATTGTAACCAGGCTTGCCCGGGCGCTGATAACAACAATGAAAGGCTTTGCAACAGAGCTCCGGCTAGACCTCACCGTCAAGGGCGTGCCGTGTGCCCGAACCCGTGTACTCTCTGCTTCCTTGGTCGCCATTGCTTCGATGCCTCCAAGCCACCACCCTGGACAGCACTTTTCATCAGAACACCAGGACTAGTAGGGCTTACCCCGAGAACGTCAGTTGCGATGCCTTATCACACGGGCGCGGCTCTCCAAGCCCCTGCATCCTCACGGGTTACACCGCCATGGGATGACATGCTCATTTCGACTCTCTACCGATATCATGAAAGTGCCGGAAGCATAGTAGCCGTGGTTGACTCGAAATGGCGTTGCTCAAAGTGTCGTAAAATGCGGCTCCTCAGGAAGCCGTCGTAGGTTGTATAAAGGGACGCGGCGAGTTCA
Organism: Cladorrhinum sp. PSN259; assembly: GCA_033725935.1. Lineage (NCBI taxonomy): Eukaryota > Fungi > Ascomycota > Sordariomycetes > Sordariales > Podosporaceae > Cladorrhinum > Cladorrhinum sp. PSN259. The sequence goes on along the minus strand of MU867105.1, from coordinate 214,054 downwards.
TCTCGACGGACTACTAAGTTTTGAACAGTATCAGCTTCAGTGAGTTGTTATTACACATCATCTTCTTCCCCTCTCCTTCTCGACGCCTTGATCAATATACCATTTCATCCAAGGAATCAGTTCCAATCCTACTGCCCAAAATGTTAGCGAGCATCTCTTCATGGCATCAATATACAGACTAACTCGTGACTAGGGCCAACAACGTCGTTTTCCTTTACAACGTCGTTTTCCTTCACAACGAAGTCTATAACTGCTGTAAATGCGGTGAAAAAGAGAGCATTAGCGATGGATCTGCCGACATTTGCACCAACACAGACTGTCGTCACGCAAAGTGCCCGACTTGCACCAAAGCTTAGTCTTACCTGTGACCCAACGAATGGACTCCCAGACTTCAAGACCGACCTCGTGACGGAAACCGATACCTATGGTAGACATGCTATGACATGTCTTGGACCTCTGTTGACTCAGAACACGCTCTTTTCGGTTTTTTCTTTTTGTGGTGAAGGTGGTGGTGAATTATCGTTTCGTTTTCTCATTTTGGCTCTGTGGTCCCCTCTCAGGGGGTAGTCGCTCGCTATGTTACTTCGTCTCCTTTGTCGTTTGTTCAACTTTCTATATTAGACATCTTCTCACGAAGAGGTGATGGAATTGTGGATATTGTGGCGGCAACACGGGATAGAGCTTCTTTTCTTCTTGTCAAAGATCCCACTTGGGATCAGTACGCACTCCTTTTTTAGATCTCGTTAGTCTCGTTGATGGTACTGTATAGGTACAGTTAGACTACAGTTAAGAACCATTTAACCATACCTATCACCCGTTTCTGTTTGTGTTTGAGCGCCGAAATTTTCTTCTGCCTGTGACCTATGGTCCCTTTGGACGTGATGGGTGGTGCTGAGAGTTGAAGGGCTTTTGGAGAATACCATCGGCTGGTGGGTTCTGCAATCGTGCAAGTTCTTGGGTCTAGAGTATTCTGTATAAAGCTCTTGAGCGTTAGATATGGCTTATGACTACGAAGTCTTGGTAAGTGCCACTTCTGGCTCGGAGACAAGCTTATTTGTCGTCGTCGTCGTTGTCGGTGCAAGTCTACAGCCGCCCGGCAAGCAGGAAGACGGGATAGGGGTAATTATCCCCAGACATGCATGTGTGACATTGCGTGCAGCTAAACACAGATAGCCTAGGATTCAGGAGAGGGAAGATGTGTGTGGCTGAGCTTGCTGAGGGGTAGTTATCGACGTATCAGAAAGCCGGATGGGAATTGATATATCCTAATCAATAGTTAGTTAGTTATAAGGCAGTAGGATTGCAGCACGATGTATGTTATTGGGGCCTGCACTCTTGATTGGTAGTGGTTCTGGGTTGCTCATCAATTTTAAAGCAGATGAGTGGACGGTTGGTCAATTCGCCATCGTGAGTCGATCCGGCGGTATTCTCGTGCGGGTTTCTTTCGTCCCAGGCAGATGTGCCCTCTTTTCCCGATGCACTGGGATCCTCGTTTTCTGGCCAAGATGGTTTGTAGCGGTGAATCCTTGTGGACGTCAAAAACCGAACCAGCAAACGTCTAACCCCTGTTCATGTTTTGCCCTGTGGCGTTCTCTTGCCGAGTTCTCACAATGTGAGAAACCAAGAGCCAAGATGGGCCCCTGGATGCCAGTAATTGCCGACAAAAGGCGGAAAAATGAAATGAGAGAGAGAGAGAGAGCCAGGATAGCTTTGGAACTTACGGTTCTTGAAGTCTCGACTTCCACTGGAAGGCTGGCTACTTGTGAGCATGGAAGGAGGGACTGAGCGTATCATTTGATCTAGAATTTCCACCACCTCCAAATATGCCACCCTCCAAAAAGGTAATCTCATACCATTAGTACCAGGTACAAGACGAGCAAAGCCGTCAATTTCCGACCCACCATGATCATTTATTGAGCTCATGTCTCAACTTGTGGCGCGCTGGTTGGAAGCCTGAGGATGGATTCGGCCAGAAGAGAGAAAACAAAAGAAAGAAAAAAAAAACAAGCAAAGATGACATCTGTTCACAACCCCGTCATCTGAATTTCAACCGGACACTAAAACCCATATCGGGAAATCATGCCGGGTTCGGATCCAGAATAGAAAGCCTGCATTTGATAATGTGCTCCGAATAGTATTTGATTATGTATATTGTATCCCACCATGCCATGCCTGCGCTGTAATACCTGATAAAATATAATAAAGACATGATGAGCAACAGCTCGAAAATAAAATAAAATAAGAATTAAATCCACGGGTATCACATCCAAGCAACATCATCAACTCTGTGTGCTATTGGTCCCATTACCATGGCGCTGTTTCGACACCTCTCGCATGTCTTTCTCCTCGCTCGATAACTGAGGAAGATTGAATCTCTCCCGTAACTGCTCGTATAATGGACCCATCTCATAGAAACTCTCGTTGTTCTCAAAGCTTGCGCAGGGAGAGTGTTTCAAGGGCAAGAACCAATCAAATATGTTGTCACCCATGATCGACTTCCAGTTTCGATAGGTTCCCAGGTCCCACGGGTTCTCACCCATTTCGGTTTTAACAATAGCGAACGTACGTGTTGCAAGCTGATCTCGAGAAGACTCTGGGCCTTGGTTTGCCGATCGATTTTCGGGTTTGGGCAAAGGGTAAGTGATAACTCCGTAGTCTGGTCCTCTTGGTGTCCCTCGAGGGACTCGAATGGCCAGTTGGTGGACCACCCTCTTCGACTTGACGTAATCGACGTTTGTCAGGTTCATGCAAGCGTACCGCATCGACGTGCACGTCATAGTGAAAGTAAAGAGACCGAAGAAAGCACTGAGAGCCAGAACCGCAATGACAACTCCGTCGGCGCCTGCCCCGCTCTGGATTTTTTGTGTGAGACACATGATAGCCCCTATGATAACAACAAGACAATACACGGCAGTGTAGAAGGTAAATTGAATAAAGAATTTGAATGCTGAACCGGCGCTTGGTTAGTTCGCGTCCCAACCATGAACCCATCCAGGTATGGGTCAAACCACTTACACGTTTCGCTGACAACACCACCCACCCAGGGACAGAAATGATCCATCTTTTTGACGCATCTTTCTAGCTCACTGCAATGGTGAGCCCTATCAACCTTCCAGTTGCAGCAGGAGCTGCACCAAAACGGTCGGCCATCGGCGTTGCACATAAAGACGTCCTTGCTGTAAAAGAGCTCGAGCCCCGGGCTGTCGGGGTTGCTGTCGGGGCATGACTCGTATCGTTCACCAGCTTCGAGGTCGCTTTCGGCCCCTTGACTATTTTTTTTGCGCGTTTTCGCCTGTTCCCTCAGCTGGATGGCTTTAGGTCCAAGAGGGGTCACCCCAGGATGATGTTGTATCACGAAGAACACGCGGAAGTATGACAACAGCATCAACAAAAGAAATATAAAATAGAAAACTAGGAAGGGTGTCGCAGTGCCCGGCCGACGTCGAGTGTGAAGGAAGTAGTCCACTGGCGAAGCGATCAGTTAGGTACACCAATATCAGTAGCATGCATCGGCGGTCACCAGAACACGTACCGCATATTCGCTTGACCAAGACATATGTCGCAAAACCAACACAACCGCCGAGTATCAACGGAATAATCCGGACCAGCCATCGAGTCGATGCCGTACGAGCCGACACCATCGCGCAAGTCCTATCCTATCCTGCCCTCCTCTACACATGAAATAAACGCCAATTCAGATTGCGCCCGCGGAAAAAAAGGGGGCGCCGAAAAGGAAGGAATCGGAGGCGACGGATGAAATAAAGTCAACGGTACATTGAGAATCGACAAGGTTTGCGGTATGCCGACGCCTTGATCGGCAGCGCGACGGTTCCTAAAAGTTTGTGATGGACATTCAGTTGGAAGTTGCTCGAGGCTGTTTGTTCGGAGAACCGGGATGACGTTTTATGGAAGTTGGGCGCTGCCCCGGTCTAATAAATGAGACCAGCTCCGCAAACTTGGAAGATGGAACTGGAATTGGCATTGCAACACTGGACCTGGGGGTGTCTGCCGAGCGATCCCCGCTAATTATTAAGGTGCATGCAGCTCAATTCCATGTGCTGCAGAATAAGCGGAGCTAGCCGCATTCCTGGGATGGTGCGACCAGGCAATCAGAAAGTGACCCGTCTCAGGAAGGGGGCTATTCCGAAACGAGATCATGCAAATCTGTCTTGATGCTCAGGAAAAGTTAAAATTCCATTCTTTTCTCCAATCCCCCACTTTCCAGCTTATTGTTATTGTTAGTGCTATCTTTACTTGGTGAGTCGTGTGGTGTGGAGATGGAAATCCCGCCCAGATTTGCGGGGGAACATACAACCTGGAAGCTGTCATGCCATAGGTTTTTACAATCTTCGGTTCATCGGGTGGGTATGACCACTGAGATCAGACAACTGGGTAATCATCTGCTAACCAGTCACATTTTTATGATATGCCAAAATATGACCGCTTCCGGGTCCGAAACTGAGTATCGGTGCTTGGCTGTTGATGCCTGATACAATGCAAGCCCTCCTCCGTATCGAGACCGACATACCAGAATCTTGGGAATCCCATAGCTTCTAACCTAAGGCTCTTGCTTCAAGCTTGTCATCTATTTCGATTCGTGCTGCTGTTGATAGTGACTAGGCACGGAAGGTGTGGCTGGTACTCTAATATATGCAGGCAGCCTTCCCAGTCATTTCCATGTCTCTGTAAGGCTCCAGGACTTCTCAGAGTCTGCGTATGTCTCAGACACGACGCCCAGGTCAAGTCATAGCCTGGTCATCCACTCTTATCACAACTACCTCGCCATCTCGTGCCATCTATGGCCAATGAAAGCCACACACCTTCGGTTGACGGCTGAAGAGGCGCTCACCAACCTCAGCAAGGAGGTCACTGAACCGATCACGCACCAGGCATCTCTCGCATAACACTTCCGTGATGAATTTCATTGTGTGTGAGCCCACACTTCGGAGGCCTTTGGCTGGCCTAGCAGGTACACAACCGCAGAGCCTCATGCCCAGATTCCCTCCTGGGGAGGTCTATATAAGAGGAGGAGAAGTCCACACCTCGCGGAAGCTCAGTTCACAGCCTGCTGCAAATTCATTCTCGACACAGGAAACACTGCTGCCTGGATTACGACAAGCCAAAGCACCGATGAGAAGCATTGGAGAGAAGCAACGATGTGGAAAATACGACTCACACAGCGCGTTGAAGCGATGGGCTGGTGCGAATACGCCAATGACATCAACGATACGAACAACATCTTGACGCCTCTGACAGCACTAACGACGCCGACACCATCAACGACACCAACATTACCGATGCACTCGGAATCCCGATGAAGTGACAAGACCAACGACACCGACGAGAGCGGCGAAACCGTTGGCATATACCACGATGATTGTCTGTATTGCAACGTTGCTGTTTTTCCACTTGGAAGTCTTTGTCCGAGGCCATCTGAATTCATCAACCATGGTGAACACTTGTCTTCAGCTTTCCCGCCTAGGCATGTACTGTCGATGGGACATGATCGCCTGGAACACCTGGTGGTATCTCCATCTCACGGCAATGGCGAATCAGTCGCACTCTGATATGGAATCAGCGAGCCTGGTGTTTTCTTGACCTTGCAAGAATCCGTGTGGCGTGGGCTCGTACAAGGGTTTGTGTGACCTACCTGGACTGGTAGTTTCAGTATCAGTGACTGGAATTGCTTTCTGCCTGGGTCGGCCAGGAGACTTCTTTGGGCTCATATGTGGGAACGAACCTCATTGACTCGACACCAGCCGAAAGTTAGTTCTTTCGCTTACTTGTTTTCATCTCATTCCTCGTCGGCCATAGTGTTTGGCTGTCACCTTTCCTCTCATAAATCAGGTACGGGAGAGTTTCATTGAATCCCCACAGCACTAGTTCGGTTGCTTTTGGCGCCGTTATTGTTCTCGTCGTCGTCATTTATTTCTAGGTACCGATTTAACAGTCGAACCCCAAACCCCACTCGATGATCGAAGAGCCAGACTCAGCAGCCAGGTTGAAGTCAATCGTCGTCGCAACCAGGGCTGACCCACCGGTTCCTGGTTTCCCTTGCTCGAATGAGCGCGTACGAACGCCGAATTTCGATAACCACAAAAAGGATCACTTGCCAATATCGGGCGGCTCCGTCCTAGGCCGATCACTCAGAGGTCTGAAGGGTGAGCAATGGGTTGGACTTGCATACAGCATGACGTTGCCATGGACAACGACATTAACTGCTTCCTCGACCGAGCATAACCGTCGAAGTGGATGGATCGTCAGCCAGAAGAGCCGCATCATATCCTATGAGTCAGTGGGGGTTGTTGACTGCATAACTCCAAGGCAGCAATGCAAGGCTGCCATCTCTCGAGCGCGCCCCAGAGGAGCTTTGTTCAGCGCGAAGGCTTCACCTACTCTTTGAAAGAGAAAACCAGAACACCAGCACTCAGCCACGACGTTCGGCCTCGCGAGCAGCCCAGCAAAAGCTGGCAAGTGCATTTCAGTGCAACTGCAAAGACTTTCCTTTCAAATCGGGCGTGGAGGGGTTTTGGCGGTGTCGCAACAGAAAAAGAAACACAACAAATCAGCGCTGTTTGAACTCGGGCAGTTGGGGGACTGTTTGAATGCAACTCTGTTTTCAAACGGATAAGCGTCGCTCATCTACTGAGCCAAGAGGGGCCGAACAGACAGGGGCCAAGCAAATGGGGGAGGGGAGAGGAACGGAACAATGGATTGCCCCACTTTGAGGCTCTGCTCTCGAACTGCGGGAGCTTGTCCCCTCCTGCATGCTGCTGGATGTTGGCAGTGGTTCTCTCTCAGTACTCCCATGTGGCGGCTCCTCCAACAATTTTCACCAATCTCGAATTCGACGACTGCCATGCTCTCTCTATCTACCTCTTTTCACTCGATGAACCATACATTTCGTGAACGTCGCTTATAGGATCTGAACGCTATCACACGCTCTCGACCTGCTGCCAACAAGTCGTGACCGATCATCTGCCGATTCCGGGGCGAAAATCACAGGGCAACCGGCGTAGTTGCTGCGCTTTTCTGGACGCCCTATGTGTTTGTTTCATGTCACATAATCCCCGCCTACACAGCATCTTATGAGTCTTATCGACCTTGGCCATTTACACCGTGCAGCACGGCAGACTAGTTACCTCGCTCCCTTGATGGCCATCTCTCCGTTCCGTCGGTGCTGCGCCCTCGGGGCACCCAGGTATCACCCCGTGAGGCCCAGGATCCATGATGAATCGTCTTTCGCGGAACATCACTGGCTGGGACCGTCGTAGGTGTAGTGTTGTGTTGCTGCGAGGTTGCCGGACATGAGTCTTTCATGTCAAGTTACAAACCAACCCCCAACCCTTCCTGGCCAACCGTCGAGCTCGGTCTACTCAACAAGCTCTCGAGTGGAGACACATTCACCGGGCTGTTCGTATACTGCCCCCCCGAGTTGCCTTTTATTCACGTCTTGCAATTGTTGTTTGCCTGATATTGCCTTGTTCCAAGTGGATAGCATGGCGGTGCTCCACCACGGCGGCCTGACATGGATGGACAAGCTGTGGAATTTTCTCCTTGGTGGAATTGTGGCAGCGACACTCAGTAGTGTAATTCTATTGCTGTTGTCTGTCTGCCTTACACAGAGACTTGTAAGTTCAAGTTTGTTCAAGGTACGTATCGTCCAACATGTATAAGATGACTTCTCGTCGTCACCTTCGAGCCGACAGACTCCTAACCCCTCACCACACACTCATCGATCATTGTCCTGAGTAAAACTATCTACACAATCCCTTCATTCCAAGACTCGCAGTCATCCGCTCGAAGATACACAAAGCAGAGAACATCACAAAATAAGAACCACCAATCGCCAAGATGCCTTCTCGCTCACCAAGATACACATATGAAATAGTTTGGTTCTGCGTCTATTGCCAACACGGCCCTCACAACGACGTACTCGACGATTACTGCCTCAGCTGTTCGCGGAAACGTACTGCCAACTGCCCTGTCGAGAGACATAAAGTCTACTACGACCGATAAAAAAGATTCCACCAAACGGCGGGCTACTCAGGAACCTCTCTCCCGCAAGCACGAGGTTTTTGACGCACACAATGGCCCCGAGACACAACATATACATCGGTTACAGGAGGGGATTTTGCTGGGAAGGCGCATGTCTAGGGTTTGGGTTTGATGGAGCGGCGTTTTACTGTAAACCAAATACTAGCAACAACGGCACGGTATAGAGATCATGGATCATTAGAGTCACCTGAGCGCAAGCAACGGACCATTTGGGAATTGGGAGTAAGGGAGTCGGGTTAGAATTGGGCACGGTAACGGGATAGGTAGAAGGATAGAATAGTCTGAGTTCATAATGATGTTTGTTTAAGATTTTGCTGCGTGTTCATGTGTGTTGGTGGTGATATGTCTTACAGCTCCCCGTGTCACAATGCCCAATACTGTATGACATGCAGTGACCAAACAGATATTCGGAGGCTCAACATTCTTCCATATTACAACTGACACGCATTGGAACACGCCAGCCGGACTGACATCAGGCAGACATGATAAATCCATGAATGTGGTGTCCGTCGGCGGTAAGGTGGCAGGTGTAACGTAAAACTGTGCCGGTGTCAGTTGAGCGTACCCGAGTTGACGGCATTTGCATGGAGGCAACAGCAAAAGCTTCATCAAAGAGGCGGTAATGTCCACCGCACGGGACTGAAGTCCAAACGACAATGCAGGGATCTTTTGCGCCCTTTAACTTTTTCAACGTTGTTCTCCAGGCATTGTTGAATGAAAGTTGACAATGCCCCACGCTGGGTGGAAAGCTGCGCGTGTTCCTGTGACTCGCATGCGATTCAAAATCCAATGAGATTGCGAATTGCCGATCAGCCCAACCTGACGGGAAGAAATATCTGGACTTATCGCGTTGAAATCGGAGGGGTTGGACCATGTGAGTATGTACCCCACTATCCCCAGGCCGCCATCAGTGGAGAGTCCACACCTACTCACCCCAACCCACAGGACCCATCGGCCCCGACCCACGGAGGTCACGTCAACAGGGGATTTTGACCCAAACTTTCTCAGCCCTATGGCGGGCAAAGAGACACCCCCCAAACACATGCACACACACCTTCCCATTGATTTCTCTCGACCTACATACATCATAGGGGCCTGATTGGCAAATACAATGAGGCTCCCGGTAGTGAGGAACAATACTTACACCGCATTCTTTTTTTAATTCGATGATTGGGATTGGTTACACTTGATACTGATGGGCCGCGCACCTGCACCACTCCCTATACATGGCCTTTTTTATCACAAGCTTAGTAAGTTCCATGTTGAATACTACACAAACATTTTCGGACATCTTACTCTCTTTTCCTATCACCCATCTCAGCTATTTCCGACTGGGAACAGTTGAGCAAATGGTACGCGTCCATGTTCCCGTTGAGCGCGAACGACTCAACCTCACGACCACTCAGATTCATGAGATGCCCAGGCATTCTGGCAAGGTTCCTTCCCCATTTTTACGACGAATGGACCCAAGGCAAACTTTCAGGTGTCATTTTGTTGGGAAAAAGACAGTCCAAAAGGTCACGAGAACATGGTGGTCAGTAACACCAGGGTCCCATTGCGTTTTCTCTAGCCTTGCACGCTCAAAAGAGCCATACGGTGGTGTCAATTAGGTCCATTCTCAGCAGGTTCAATCCGAAAAACCTGGAAATTCAGTTTTTCGAGATGGAATTGCCAAGCTGGGCATGCTACTGCAAATGCCGTCATTTTGCTGTACGCCACCCGCTTAGTGGCAGCTTTACGGGGCTCAGGCTCTCGTTTTAATACTAGAAGCTGAAAAAAGCTTTGGAGGGCACGCAACCGTAAATCTCCGTTACAGCCTCAATTTGCCAGATACTTACACACCACTATGCAGCATGATCCTAGGTGCAATGCAACCTCAGTCCCAGCACTTTTTCGTCCGATTCTGAAATAAAGCTCCCGTCAGCTAAAGTCACAGATCAAAACACAGAATCATCAAGTTGAGCACCACACCCACCTGCAATACCCTAACGACAGACCCCGCCGCCCCTCTCCCGCCGGAATAGGGCCCGAGTAGGTACCCCGCCGTTGACGAAGTGCCGGGAGGTCTCCACTCTCATCGTCCTTCTGACAACCAAACACCCCCCATCTTCAACCCCCAACGCCAACCCGCCGCACCCGAGGCCGGATGAAAAAGGAAGTTGAGGGACCTGCCATTCCGGGAAAACAACCCGAGGTTAACTGAATCATATTTGTGTAGCCTCAGCTACACACCTTACACCATGGAACCCCCCACCTCATCACCCATCAGACCTCGAAGACGTGGGTAAAATTATCTGGTGTGGGTGCCAGATTTTCTTCGTTTCGGTAAAACCTCATGAGAGACACGAATTTGATTGTTTGCGCGCCACAACATGCAACGGAGTGACAATCCCATCAGATGGAGGATAGGACAAAGGAGCTGAGGCCCAACTTTCACCGAAACCAAAGAACAAAAAGGGAGGTGAGCTGGACGGCAACGTTCCCAAAATACTCACTCGGGAGGGTAAGAAAATTTCGCCTCTCCCTCAACGCGAAAAAAGGTGTAAGTAATACACAACTCACTTCTTTCACCGAAAATGAGTGTTCTTCGGTCAGGGGGGTTTAACTCAGCTTTGTGTACGGCAATATGCCTCCCAGGACTATCTCTAGCCCGGCCGGCACACTGCGCCCTTTCGGTTTCAGACAGTCACTTCAACCTTGCTTCCCCAGCCTCAATTACATACACCCTTGCTAGTTGAGTCAGCAACATTACATATGTCTTTTGGGATTCAAGATTCTGAGTTTCTTTTCCCCCTTCTTCTTGGCCCATCAATTTACTACCCTAACCCTCTCTGTTCGTACCCCATTTCTCCATTTCCAAAAAGGCGTTTCTTTTTCACCACACAACGCACGCACCTACCCAACAGCAAAAATAAAGTCAACTGCTCGCAGCGCAGTGGGGTTCCGCAATCAAAATCCGTTTATTGAAAGATCTTGGCAAGATTGCAAACTTTTCTGTGATTAGTCAATGCCTTTAACTTTGCTATGTACACTTACTTTGGGATATAGATGAAGCACGATGCAAAGGGTTGTCAATACTAGTGAATACATGTGTCTGTGCTTTTTATCATGATTGAAAACAATAGTCCCGTCAGGGGGTTTGTTTGAATCAATTTTATCAATGTCACTACGGAAAAAGCAAAAAGAAAGGAATTCATCTCGCTTGGATAAGAACATGATTCGTGGTTGTTGAACGGCTCCGTCCCGTCCCGTCGATCGATCATCGGGGGATGGGGATGATTGGGAGGAGGAGAGGGGGGGGGGATCCAAAAAGATAAACGCCTTGTGTAGATCAAACATCATCGCAAAGCATTTTCCTTACCAAAATGTATTATTGTTGTTATTATTATAGTTACCTATTATTATGCTTCATATACCTTGGTACATAGGTACGTCAAAGTACATACATACATAGGTACAGTAGTTTTTGATTGATTTATTCCTTTTCTCCAGTCTCATAGTAAGCAAACTTTCCATTTTTCTTGTTTGCGATTTTCGTCTTGATCCCTCATTTTTGAAACGATGACGCAAAAAAGGGGTAAAATAAATCGAGAAAAATAAACCAAGATAGATAAATGATGAAACGCGAAAAATACCTATTATATGAAAAAAAAAAACGCTGAATAAAGACCTCTCTCTCTTTTTCTCACACACACACACACACACGCACACACACACACACACACATACACGCACACACACACACACACACACTCACTCACTCACTCACTCTCACACACACTCACACTCACACACTCACACGCACACGCACACACACGCACATACACTCACACTCACACATACTCATACTCACTCTCATTCGTAGCAAGAAATCCTCGTAGTCGTACATACCAACCAAAGTAATCAAGAGGAAAAGAAAAGCGAAGGAACCAGAGCAAAGAGAGATTATATGTAAAATAAAGAAAGAAAAAAGCTCCATCCATCCTAATTCTGTTGTCTTTCGTTTCTCATTCACCAAAATGCGTGCTCCCCCCCCTCCCCCCCCCTCATTCGTGACATTCCCCCTATCCATGCATCAATGCTAACCATCCTCCCCTTCCCCCGTGTTTTCCCAGCTGTTGAAACAAACCAAGACATCTCTGCACCTAAACTCCAAGTTCGTTGCCCTTCCACATCAGTTGTTGATCCCCTGAAGTTGAACTACGGGGTGCGCGCGCGAGAAACTGAGTACGAAAAGAGAAGTTCCATTATGAGTCAATCAAAGTATAATAACTCGAGTATAGTTCTCCGCTCTAAGTCAGAAGAAAGATATGGGAGGCGGGATAAAGAAAATAAAAAAGGGCAACACCTTGACGCCGCTGTTCAGCTCCTTCCATCAACCACATCCCAGAATAACAACACCCATGAAACCAGATAGACAGAAAAAGAAAAAGAAAAAAAGAGACTCATCGACACCGCGAACACTGATCCGGAGCTTTTTCGCCGTATCTACTTGGAAGCAGAAGAAACGAGCCGAATCCTCGACTTGCCAGGAGACGAACTGGGAGTACCAGCAGCAGAACCAGCAGTGGGCGTAACAGAGCCGAAGTTGAACACGTCTGCAGTACTAGCCTCCAGCGCCTTGCGTGACGGTGTCCTCTTCCGCCCCGCTGAGCTAGGAGTCGATGTCGGGGTGAACTTTACCGAAATAGAATCTTGCACAGACGCCGTCTTGCTAGTCTTTGTAGTAGCCACGACCTTGGTCTGCGTCAGAGTCTTCTTTGTTGTTGTTGTTGTCGTCGTGGTGGAGGAGGAGGAAATATTGATCTTGGGCGATTGAGAAGTCGTGGTCGTTGTCGTTATCGCTGCAGAGGTGGTTGTAGCAGCAGTAGGAGGCTTCTTTCCATAAGCTTTGTTGAATTCCTCCCTGGCAATTTCCAAAGCAGTCTTTTTCGGAGCTGGTGGTGGTTTAGCTGCCTTGATGGCTTTTGCAGCTTTAGCTGAGAGTGTTTTCTTCAGCGGTGCCTTTTTCTTGATGGAACCCTTTGTGATTCCCTTGGACGACTTCACGCCAGGCTTTGAGCCCAACGAGATAGAAGCGACGCTCTTCTTGATGGTCTTGGTCACCTTCTTGGTAGCGACCTTTGATACCACCTTTTTCGAGCCCTTTGCTGCCTTGAGCGTTGTGGAAGATACTGTCTTTTTGAGCGTGGTGGCAGTGCTGATCTTGCGCTTCTTGACTCCCTTCGCGCCACTGACGCCGTCAATTCCCCCCTCTCCTTCGAGCATATCCTTCAGCTTCCGCTTGCCTCCTGCCTTTGCCTGTGCCTTTGTGGGCTTCTTATCGTCCTTCGCAACCTTTGGTTGCTTGACTTCCTTCGGCTTAGGTCCAAGCACGCCCCTGCAGTTTGGACTACCACATAAGCACTTCTGCACATTCTTATTTGAGAAAGGGTCAAAGTTGTAGTCGTAGGTCAGCTCTTCGCCCGTCATGATGGGGCGATCGCCGGCAAAAAGCGCCATTCGCGGTTGGCCCGATACTATCCATTTGATCATGCGACAGTTGGGTGAGCAAGAGTGGTTGACAAAGCGTGCGATGCTACCAGTAGTAGCATCAATAATCATGTTTTGGTCAAATGACATGAGATAATAGCACTGTCAGGGATGTCAGTGTTTGTTGTAGCTGTCGCCATACCAGTTTGTCCGGCCCTTACCTCGTTATTCTTGTACTCCTCGTTCATGCGACGCTCGCATTCCTCTTCCGTGATGATTTCGCCAGTATATTCCATGATGATCTGATTTGCTTGGAAGGGGCGATTGCTCCTTACACCGTAGCCGCGGTCGCCAGTCTTGAGGACCTCAACACCAACTCGGTAGCGGCCACCCTTCTTCGTTCTCTCCTGGAGATCTGCGAAAGCCCTATTGGTGCAGCGTTCTTTACCAACGTTGCAGTTTGTCTCGTCGCATTCATAAAGCATGATGCGGTTTTGGCAATCTTCGCCGCATGCATCTTCTGGCTTGCAAACACACTTGGATGGAACGTCATCAAATGTGTTGGGTTTCTTCCAGTACATGGCAGCGTCTCCAACAAAACGATCTGGGTAAGGAAAAACGTTAACAAACAATCACTGAACAGCCGCCATATTGGTCTTATCTTACTCTTCGTCATGGTACGGTATGCGGCAGGTTTTGGTTGTCCAGGAGGCAAGGGGTTGCAAACATCAAATGGTAGCTTAAAGTCCCGCCCGTTGATGAGCATCCGCATGCCATTAAACATGGGAAATGGCAGCACCTTGTTCGGCTTCAGAGGTTCAGCGAGCTCTGGAAGCTTGGCCAAAGCCTTCTTCTCCTCTTTGGTAAGTCCGGCTGTGATGTCTGTCGGAGTCTCTTGTCCAGCGTATAGTCCTTTCTCAAGCCACTTCTTGACGCGCCGCTTCTTGGGGGGCGGAGGACCTGCTTCTTGCTTTTGGATACTCGTTTCCTGCTTCTTGTCTCCAGGAGCAGCCGCGGCAGCGTCTTTGCCCTTCTCTTTCTTTTGCGGCGACACAGGGACTCCGTCAGCATCAACATCCACGTATTTCCCTTTACTCCAAACAGTGTAGCGAACTGGCCGTGTATCAATGTGCGCAAACTCGTTCGTATCCTGTAGTCGCAAAAGTTCGCGCGAGAGTCCGCTCAGCTCCTTCTCGAGGGTCTTCTTGCCGCGCTTTCCCAAAGTAGCCAGCTTTGTCGTCAAATTCTCGGCGGGCGCGCCCGAAAGACGTGTCATTCGACGCGTTATTGGCGCTGCTGCGGGTGTTGGCGTTGTGCTATGCCTCGATCTCTTGGAAACACGCGCGTCGTCGCCATTCTGGATGACCTGTCCCCTTCTGGGCGACGCATGATTTGCTGTATGCAATGAGCTGTCGCCTGAAATAGTTTGCCGCCTCTGTTCAAGTGCCAAATCTCTACTTGTGCGCCGCCTCCTGTTGCCGCTGAGTTTTGCAAGGTTGTACTCGGGAAGACTTGTTCGAGCGCGTCGAGCGCGTGCTGTTGATGTGGGTTCGGTCGGCAGTGGAAGAGGGGTCGTAGCGACTACAATGGCGCTCTCGACGGGGGTTTGTGCGCCAGAGTCTTGTTGTTCGTTGTCAACATCTGCTTCGTGCACTTTTTCTAGCAGTGGAATAACGGCCTCTATGCAAGCGCGGGGGTTGGGGTCCGACTCCTTGGCGACATCAGGTTCAGAGGCCAGGGACATGCTATCCGGGGAGACGGTGGTAGGAGGAGTAGAGCTCAGTGACGCGATATTGGACGCATCGTCGGTGGGCGTGACGGAGAAGCTGCTCGAATCCGACATGATGGCCGAGGCGAATTCGGCCATTGGGATTGACGAGGTTGTGGGCGTTGCGGTCGCCATTGCAGCAACTCGGCGACGCGACGACGCGACGATTGCGGATCGGGGTTGGGTAAGAAAGGAGGATGGCAGGATGGCAGGATGCAAACGCGTCGGAGTGGCCGAGTCAGCGTTCTAGTCAAAGCGGCCTGAGCTGGGAGTGCGGATCAAGCGGCCCACGGCAGAGGGCCCAGATTTGCCCCAGACAAGGAGACGCGGCGGCGCGGGATGCAAGTGCGAGTTTCCCAATCCAATCCAATCCAATCGAAGGAGGGAAATGCAACCTGACCAAAAACAGACACAAGCCAGCAGCGGGCGGGCGGGAAAAGGGAGGGGACACACGCGGGACCACCACCACCGCAAGGTAAGCAAGGTGGGTAGGTCGATCACCGCAGGAGGGAAGAAAAAAACGGATTTCAGGGGAGCCCGGAGGAAGGGGCCAGACGGGTGCCGTGTGAAGAAATAGAAGAAAAAACGGAAACAGAGAAAAGAGTAAAAAAGGAGGGAAAAAAAGGGTTTGCGGCAAATCGCACGCGCCAAACGGAATACAGACGGTCCCTTTTATTGGCGAGCACACAATTGGCCGGTTTGAGTATGAGTGGTTGCGGATGAGAGTTGTGTGTTGTGGTGGAGGAAGAAAGGGAAAAGGGTATAAAGTAGGTACGGAAAGCAGGGGTGGGCGGAGACCAGAGTATTTGAGGGAGAGAGGCTGGAGGGGGTGTGTGTGTGTGGTCAAAGTGAGTGTGTGGATGGGGCACCCCCTACCTTTAAGACCACCTCTCTATCCGCCATCACCCTGAATGAACCTCCCACCTCACTCCCGCCATAGGGTCGGATAGTCCCTACGGTACCTACCGTAAACAAGACCTTTGACAAAGACAAAACTGCCAAAAGGGGTAATGCCGTCCCTCTCCTCCTCTCACTTCTCAACTCCTTATACAAACACACATATATACGTAGAGGCAGGGCCCGGTCCCCTTTTGTGTGCTACATGAACCAGTCTATGGATGCATCACAGGTGGTGCAATAGCTAGCGTCGAGCCTAATTAAACCAACTACCATGCTCTTTGAGTGTTGTATCTGTAAATAACTAGTTTGTCTGCGACGGTGATGGCGACGACCACCTCGAGTGGTGGTGGTGCGGGAGATCCCCCCTCCTCATGCAGTCGTTGTGCTCAGACCTCATGCTAACCCAGGCCGCGGCAGATGCATCCTGCCCCCATCCATCTCTTGGAATGTGGGGGTTGTGCAAGAGGTTTCCCAGATTGTCCAACATGCGTCATTTCGACCGACATCCTTTCCTAGTACCTACAGTTTCTGGGCTCCGGTCTGTCATGTAAACCTCATTCAAGGAAGCGGTGATGTTGAGATGAGAGGGGGGAAGCACCCCAGGGGACCCCGGGGCCATACCTTCCATTAAACCACATTCAACCGCTCAACCCCCAGGCGGACACGAACCCAAAATTCTCGACACTTGGCCATTCGCAACCATTATCTGGGGAATATCAACATCAACATCACAGAATGAACCGCCTTCGTTCATTATCCAGCAAGGGAAAGGCGGGCAACGGTCTTCCCCCTCGAGGGCCACCCCGTACCGCATCTACTCCAATCCCTCCTACACAATCCCCCGCCGTCGGATCATCACCAACAATCATCGTGTCATCATCACCAGACATTGTATCCTCTTCTGCCCCCGCTGGTTCTTCGGCTGGAGCTACCGCTGAAACCACCAGTGTGGACGAGCAAGACGATTATGGCAACGAGGTCAAGGACGAGGTCGATGTCACGATTACTCCACCAGAGAATTGGACACAGCAAGCAGAGTGGAACGGGGAACAAGTCTCTTTCACACTCAACTACAAGAACTTAAACGCACCCCTAGCTCAAGGAACTTGGTATCCGCTCGACTGGATGGAATACGAACTAAGTCGCATCGTCAGAGACAAGTGCCATTACTAGAACAGAATATGGAATATTGATCTCGCGACGATAGCTGACAATGCTCAGATTCTGCCAGGGGATATGCCCACGAGACATGTTTTGAGGAAATTTTGGTGGGCGGCAGACGGCAAGCTGGATGTCATGGGGCAGATGCTGGAGGAAGCTCTTTGGTGGCACCGCAGAATGAACAATAATACGAGCTACAACAATGGGTTTCGATTTCCTCCATGTTTTCAAAACCTTGCCTACATCACAGTTCACAGAGGCCGCAAGGATAATTCTGAGAGTCAATACCGCTCAAGGCCAGTCATCCCCGTCATATGGTATAAATGGGGCCTATCCAATAATTTGAAAAAGGTGTTTGCACACAACAACGGACAGACCGTGCTAGGCTGGCATTTTCACCTTATTGAGCAGGCCATGGCCAGACTCAGACTCCACGAGGTCAACGACGAACCGTGGTTGGAGGACAAGGACTACCGAAAGATTTTTGTGGTACATGATTTGCAAGACTACAATAGCAGGTCTAAACACGGAGATGGCTTACTCTGGCCTCACCTATACGACCTCAAGTTCATCACTGATGCTTTCTATCCCTCATGCTTTCACCGCGAGGTTTATTTCTTTGTAGAAGCAGGGCGGCGACAATTGCTTGACAAATCAGATACCAATCCGTCCTGGCTGTATTTCTCCGACAACATGAAGGCGGCGTTTCTCCATAAATTGCCGCCCTTGGATTCGACACTCGCCTGGCCTCTTGACTATTTACCAGAAACTACGGATTCTGAGGAAAGAGAAAGGAGACTTAGACTATGCGCAGATCTAAAGGACAGACACGAAGCATGTCTCTCTTTTCTCTGACTCCCTGACTGAATAGACCGGCGGATTTGCCTTGCTGACTGCTTGTTGTGCGCTCTAGCATACTGCCCCGATCGAGCAACAAGGTCAAGGAAACCCCGCCCCAGGTGGTGCTGCAGGTAATGATCGGTCCGATGAGGCCGCCCAAGTACCTATAACTCACCAGTTGGTGCAAAACACTGACCTGCCTCTGAATCTAGACGGCGGAATCGATTCCCAGATGGAGGTACTTCCCTCAGTCATGTCCTGGCCGAGACGGATCTTGAAGGAAAAGGTATACTACAAACGAGAACGGCGTATGCGCTCCAATAAAGAGTTCTTGACTTGGTTGAAGGACAAACGCATCCGTTGACTCGAAATTGATTGTGTTTGCAAAGGATTTAGTCCGAGAAGAGGGGTGCTGTTCTTTTTTCTGCTGATTCAGAAAGATATACATAAAGATTAGTCAAGGTGAGTTTGTTGGCAGGGGGGGGGGGGGGGGGATAGGAAACACAGGATCATCCATGGGTGGTGTAGAGGATGACGAGCAATGGCGGATGGTTTTGTGTTTTTGGAACTCATAGTAAGCGGGTGCATGAGCTTTCGATTCAGTTATGGGGGTAGCAGGACTCCATCTTCTTCAAGATGGAGTTGAGGGCTCAAGTAAAAACTAGCGGATATATCTGTTTCCTTCCTTTCATTGTAGGTCGGGTATTGGTTTGAAGACAGTCTAGGTTGAAGAATTAAAAGCGGGCTTATTGAGTAGCTCTTTTTTTCTTTACTTTTTTTAAACAATTCCACCGCTGTGATGAGAGTTACATCTAGAAATACAAAAGAATTTGTAGGTGCGGAGGAGGTCTGTGATAGGTAGAGAATGAACAGTTTTTTTCTTTTGTAAAGGGTTGTCTGGTGGTAAACTTGGGTCGCAAAGATATGCGGTGTCGAAATAACCGTAGAAACGACGGAATACAAGTTCGTTTAGCAATCTGGAACTACAGATGATGACAACGTAACGCAGACTGGATATTTTTTTTTAGGATAGGTAGGGTTCAACGGTTTCTTCATGTCATTGGAGTAATATTATTGTGACGGGTAACCTCATGAGAGTTGAAGGCGCAGCTGAAAAGAAGATGATATAAAAAAGAAAAAGGGTCAAGTAAAAGTCTAAGGGGAACGAGTGAGTGAAGAATGCGGCTCACAGAAGGAATCTGGAAATGGACTGACATAAATAAGTTGAGCTATCAATATGATGTCAGTGATTGGTAGTTCCACGCCCTGGCTCAGTATTTTATAATATATTTTGTAAAAACCCAAAAAAACCGAGATCATTTCTAGATAGGTAGAGACTCTACCATCCTTTTAAATGATGGCCGTCCGTGTAGATGACTAGACAGCGTTATGATAAGATAGAACTAAGAATGACGGTGGTCGAGTTTATAGTCATATAATTATGAAGGTAGTAGCTGTGAAGGTGCTCAGAGAAAAAGTGCTGACAAGCAACAAACAAGTCGTGTCGTAACTCTCACTATAACCCTATCGAAGGTATCAGGCATTGTTCGCTGTATGTTCAGTTCAATAAGATTTCGTGTTGGGCATCGCGTATATGAAAATGATCTTGCAGATATATCACTTATGCGGGACCTTGTGATGTAATGACCTTCTCGACCTGCAACTCGTTATACATGCAACCACATAATGCTCCAATGAGAAAAATAAAATGTAACAACGTAACCGAGACCGACACGCTAGACGTATACCTCATCTCCAACAGATTGTCAGTCATGTCACTCCAAACCCCTCCCCGCCCTCACAACCTGGAAACCCACAATCAACACTGGTGCCGTGACATCCTAACACAGAATAACTAAAGTCACATACAGCCGGATACACACCGAGATTCAAGAAAAAGGTTTGATTTCAAGAAACGACCCAAGGAAAATAATATTCTAGCTGTGTGCAGAATAAACTAGTTAGTTAGAGTTTAAATAGTAGTATGAGTAGTCACCAGCGTTTCATCCCACCAAACTCCTCCCCGTGATACATGTTTTTACTGTGTTTTGTTGTTTGACCACACACATCAACACAGTCAAGATCCCCCAGATCCACAAAGATCATCTCGCCAACAACAAAAAATAGTTGAACAGGAAACACAGAGGAAACAAAGACAACCACCCCCTTGTTAATTTCCGTTTTGCAAGCCCAAGAGAAAACCCTTTTAACCATTCCCCTTGACTCCTCTCTAAACCTCCGCCCTTTCCTTTAATCATCAAGTCCAAAAGATTTCTTGTGCGTTGTTTTCTTCGTTTTGCTTCCTGTCATTAGATACCCTACTCAAAGAGAATGAAGTGGTGGTGGTACAAGATGAGAAGATGAAAGGTGCTGCCGCTAGCCAGATTTGATAGGCGGGTGTGACTGTACAGCCAAGGATGGTCAAAGTGCAAAGAAGTGGCAGAGATGCGGGATGCTAGATCATAAACTTTCCACCAGACAACTGTCCAATTCACAGTTCATCCTTTTTGACAGTTGCCTCGTTGCTCTCGCTCGCAGGCTTGGGAACCTTCTCCTCGGCCTCCTTTTGACCTTCGACGCTCTTCTCAGCAACGGGAATAGAGTCATCAGCCACGAGCTTGGTTTCGCGATCGACACCCTCAACATCAGGGTGAGGAGGGGCCACCGGAAGCTCCTCGGCCACAGGGGGAACCAATTCATTGCCTTCAGCATCAATAACGCGAGTGCGGGTTTCGTAGCGAGTTTTGAACTCAACCTTGCCCTCAAGTGCCTTGACCTGCTCCTCATCAAGGAGGTTGCCGTCTTGGTCTCTGTACTCAACACGCTCTTCCGTGTGAACAATGGGCTGGCCAGGGGCAACAGGCGCTCCTGAGACCTGCTCCTTTGGCTGTTCAGCTTGCTCGTTGACAATAGGAACTTGGGCCTTCTCGCCGTCTGCTACAGGTACCTGAGCATTGGGGGCTGGGACTGAGGCGGCAGGCGTCTGGACTGCCGCCGCGGATGTCGAAGGAAGGGAGCTGTATGCCTCATACTGTTTGGGATGTTAGTCACCAATTCATAATCGTAAAAATTCGTATATGTGTATATCTATGTGCCCGCCAAGGCAATTCCAAACTTTCACCCATTCGTAGTTCGTAACTCATACATGGTTTTGTTCTGCTAAGCCCGCGCAGGCAACTTCCTCTCTGGAATTGTGTTAATGGAAGAGTTTGTACTTACGGTGTCCAAGAAAGTATTGCAGTCCCAGTCCCAAGTGGAGAAAAGCTTGACGCGCTTGCACTCGGGCTTGGTCCAGGCATTGCCATAAGCGAGAGGAGAATAGAGGCAAAAGACGACAGCTGACAGAGCGAGGAAAGCAACGGCGCCAGCCTTGCCGACGAGAGGATGTTGCTTTAGGCCAAGGAGCGAAATTCGTGCGACGACGAAGTCGTAGATCTGACAGAAAGCGATAATGGAAAAGTACAAAGCCGGGAAATAGTGGTGGAGGAAAAGCTGACGCTGCATGATGTAAAAAGGGAAGTAGTGGAGAGCCCATCCAAGAACAGAGGTACCAATCTCGTAATCGAACCGCTTGAAAACAGGGCTGGCGTAATCGTTGAAGCTGCGCTGCCACCTGAGAACAGCCAGACCCTTGAAAACGGCATAAATGACGACCGCGGCAGTGGCGCTCCACCAGACAAGGGGGTTGCCGATAAGGTAGATCTGCCGGTGCTGCTTGCCCCAAAAGTTAATGCCGCGACGAAGGATGGGCCAGGATTCGGGACGAGAATCCCAGGCGTGAGACTCAACAAGGCCGGCATTTGTCTTCCACATGACCTTCTGAAGCTCCCAGAACTTGCCAAAGAAGCCGGGGTTGGCATAATTGACCTTCTCGGCATCAGGGCCAAGCATAGGGTGCTCATTGGACTCAATATACCAGACAGAGTTCGGCAGAGTACCGCCACGGGCGCAAGTGACCTCTTGCTGCTCGGAAGCCCAGTCGGGAAGCTTGACTTTGTGGGAGAACAGAACGCAACCAGTCATGACATGAACCAGCCTGAACTTGGTGTCGATGGTGCGGACACGTTGCTGAGCGACACCGGACTTGGACTGCTTCTTGACAATCTCTACACGGAAGAAGTCATTGGCATCTCCATCGAAGCCCTCGTATCCATAAGCAGAAACCTCATTCTGCCATTCAGCCTCAGTAACGGGAGGGCGGACATCGTGGGAGTGGAGGCGGCGGTGGGTAGGAGAGTGGTAGAGACGAAGGATGGCACCGTTCTGGATATACGGAATATCAGGGAGATTGTACCAAGCATTGGTTCCATTGATGGGCTGACCGTCGGCACCGAGAGGCTGGGTCTGATTCTCGAGGAGCCAAAGGTTATTGTCATCCTTGTGGGGATACAGGGTGATCTGCTGCTGCTTGGATCCGGTGGGATACATCAGGGGATGAGAGTGGAGGTAGCCACCCTGTGTGTTGACGTGTCTGATGGAGACCTTGCTGCCCATGAGGACATCCGCGGGAACATCCTGCATGCCCTTGGAGTTAAGTGTAGACTGGAACTCGGAGCTCATGAAGCCATCTCCCTCGCCAGGGTTAGTCAGGCAGAGGAAGTGGATGCCAAACATGGCCATGTAGAAGGTCAGAGGAATAACGATGAGGCAGAAAACGCGGGCCAGGAAATGCTTGGAAAAGGTGCGAACGGAAACGTTCTTGTAATCGCCAAGCATAACCCAAAGCTGAACCAATGTCAAGCTGCCAACCCAGGCGATGGTGAACAGGCCCACCCACTTGATGCTGACAGTGATGCCCAGACCAAGACCGGTCATGGCGAGCCAGAACCACCAGCTAGGGGTGAAAGCCCGCGAGGGGCCAAGCTCCTGCTGGTTGGTGAAGGATGTGAATGCAAGGGCAGTGAAAGCAGTTCCGATCATGAGCGGGGAGTCGAGCAGAATGAGGCGCGCTTGGGTAAGAAGACCATTCTCTGTTGGAGAAAGTGGTTAGCTACGGTTCGCATTGGGTATTGGGCTGTAAGATAGATGTAAAGACGAACCAAATATGATCAGGCCAGCACCAAGGGCTGCCGTGAAGGTGCGGCAACCGGTAGCCTTGAGAGTCAGGAACATGGTAGGAGCGAGAAGGATACCGCAGATGGCGGGGAAAAGACGCATAGCAACATATGGAACGCCGGGCTCGAGGTAGTCCTTGCCAATGTCCTTGAAGTCGAAGTCTCCATCGAAACCAGCGAGGTAGCCGAAAAGGGTGATCATAAGCTTAGCCAGCGGGGGGTGGACATCCATGAAGAATCTGCCCTTGATGTACTTTGAAGCGAAGCCGCCGAAGCTGTTGCGATAGTTTGGTTAGCCTTTGCATGCAACAAGTTAATGGGGATAGTCGCTGGGAACGTACTGAACCTCGTCAAAGACGACACTCGTGGGCTGGTAGATGCGGAATAGTCGTACAGCAGCGGATAGGAAGGTGAGGCCCAACAGCAGTTGGAAGTCTGAGCCGGACAGAAGGAAGACATCATTGTCCTCGACGCCTTCCGAGCTGTAGTCGTCTTTTCGCTTCGATGCGGCCTTGGACTGCTTCGATTTGGCTGGCGATGGGGTGCGCTGAGCCGGCGGCTTCTCAGCCGCTACTCGAGCCATTGCGTGTGATGTTTAGCAACACAGGTAGATTGTTATCGAATAAAGCGGAGGGGGGTAGTGGAAGAGGCAGAGCTGCCCGTGGGCTTTGATGGGATGATGTCGATCGGAACTAAGAGTTTAACGAGAGTCGAGAAGGAGAAAGTTCATTACAAGGCTATCATCGAATGCCCCAGTTTTACAAACAGCTGAAGAATCGACGATGCAGCAGCAGAAGCAACAAGCAACAACCGCTGCAAAAAAAGGCGCGGGTTGTTGAAAAACGCGAACAGACGGGCAGGACGAGGGGAAGAAAGAAAAATGACCCAACCAGTCTGACGACGCTCCTGGATTCAACTTCGGGGCTGAAGAAGACTGGACAAAAGGGGGTTGCAGTCGGATTGAGCTCTGGAAGTGCGCCAAGTGCCCCGGCAAGCCGTCCCAGGTTCCATAAATTCAATTGTAGCTTAAGTGGCCTCAACCCCTGCGAACACGGCAGCCTGTCTAAAAACGGCCGTATTTGGGTGGGGATGCCAGATGTCAGGCTCGATGGTGCCATTTTATTGGCTGCATTCTCAAAGTGGTGGACGATTTGTTAAATTATTTTCCGACGCGTCCAGTTATTCAGGGTTTCATTATTTCAGATATTGGACTTTTGCAGATAAGGTATATGTGTGACGAACCATCTCCATTGGAACTTGGATGCCAATTATTGTTATCGAACCTCTAGAAGCTTAGGAATCTCGAAGTGGTGGTGGAAACATGGGGTAAAATTACGGATACCATTGCACGCAGCTGAAAGCCTGAAAGGTTCCAGGATCGTTCGCTTGTTGCCGTGAAAATGATAAAATCGATCTGATAGACGCACGGACCAAGAACCACCAGCCGCCGACGGCTAGCCTCGATCAAATGTTTCGGCAGGCAGGCTGAATTGAGTTATTCTAACCCCCATCTTCATCATCATCATCATCATCACCACCAACACTTCCGACAGCATTCAACCATGGCTGTTACAACGAACGGGGATTCTGCCGGCGCGGCAGCTGCGGCCTCGCTCGACCACATCAAGCCGCCGCCCGGAGTCATCATCCCTCCGCCAGGCGAAATCCGCGAAGCGATCGAGAAAACGGCCGGCTACGTTATGCGCGGTGGCCTCGGCCTCGAACAGCGAATCCGCGACAACCATGGAAAGAATCCTAAATTCAGCTTCCTGATGACCAGCTCAGATCCATACAATGCCTACTACGAATGGCGAAAAGAAGAGATAAA
This sequence comes from Cladorrhinum sp. PSN259, assembly GCA_033725935.1. NCBI lineage: Eukaryota > Fungi > Ascomycota > Sordariomycetes > Sordariales > Podosporaceae > Cladorrhinum > Cladorrhinum sp. PSN259. The sequence continues at coordinate 188,973 of MU867105.1, read as the reverse complement.
GAATGGCCGTGGCACCGCCGTCGCCGCCGGTCGCGTCGGGGAAGCTGCGCAGGTTCCCAAGGAGGAGGCGCCAAAGGGCCCGCCCAAGCCGCCCGACTTCCAATTCTCAGCCCGTATGCCTCGCATGAGCCAGAAAGATTTGGAGATTGTGCGACTAACTGCCTTGTTCGTCGCAAAGAACGGGCGCTCCTTCATGACGCAGCTTGCCCAGCGTGAGGCCAGCAACCCTCAGTTCCAGTTCCTCATGCCCAACCATACATTCCACAACTTTTTCCAGAGTCTTGTTGACCAGTACTCGATCCTCGTTCGTGAAAGCGGCGTCGACGGCGAGGGAACAAAAGTTCGCCAGGAGCGCATCGAGGAGCTCCGTCGACACGCGTCCGATAAGTATCTTGTCCTGGAGCGCGCGAAGCAGAGAGTAGAGTATGCCAAGTGGCAGGAAGAAGAAAAGGCTAAACAAGAAGAGAAGGAAGAGCAGAAGAAGGAGGAATATGCCCGCATTGACTGGAACGACTTTGTTGTTGTTGAGACCATCGTTTTTACCGATTCCGACGACCAGGCCAACTTGCCACCCCCAACTACGCTCAACGATCTTCAATATGCCTCGCTTGAAGAAAAGAACAAGATGTCAATCAGCTCCAGCCTCCGCATTGAAGAAGCATTCCCATTCGAAGAGACCAGCTACAATGCTTATCCCCCACGAGCAGATAGTGTCCGAGCACCCGCCACTCAGCCATCTCAACAACCTGCGCCGACTTACAATGTCACGCACATGCCATCGGCCCCATCGTACAACTCACATGCCTCGATAGGCCGCGGGATATCCACCGAAACAGAAGAAGAAGCACAGCGGATACGGGAGGCTGAACAAGAACGGCTGCGCATACAACAGGTGCAGGCCGGGGCTCGTGGCGGTCCAGCTCCGATGAAGATCAAGGAGAATTATGTTCCTCGTGCGGCCCAAAGAGCGGCCAACAAGGTACAAACGGCCATGTGCCCGAACTGCAAACAGCAAATCCCCCTTAACGAGATGGACGACCATATGAGAAGTACGTAATCACTGTTTATTCATGTGACGCACTAGCTAATCATTTATCAGTTGAACTACTTGATCCAAGATGGAAGGAACAGAAAGCAAAGGCAGATGCCAGATACGCTACAACAAATCTGTCCACTGTAGATGTGGCCAACAACCTCAAGCGACTGGCTAGCCAGCGAAGTGACCTATTCGATGGTGTCACTGGCCAAGCGGTTTCTGAGGAAGAAGAGGCGAGGAGGAAAAAGATTGCGCTGAACGCTTTCGATGGCCACCTAGATGGCACAAACGCTGCATATATGAACCAAATGCAGAACATCAACCTGGATGAGCAGATTCGGGCTATTCACCAGAAGTTTGCCGATAAGAGTTGATGGGCATTTCTTTGATCAAACGGGTTTAAACGTGGCGTTTGGGCATCAGGATTCGGTCATAATGTCGGTTTATTTAGGGGCTGAGGGATGAGAAAGCTGTGTACTGGCCGTTTTTGAAGCTTTTTCTCTCGTATCAAGAATCAGTCTAATGTGTCGATTATTTGCAGCAGCAAAGCAAGGCATGTATATTTTGGCAGGAGTTCAAAAGGGATTCCTCTTTTTGAAGGAGTTGTAAGTTTATTGCCAAGGTATGCTCATGGGAAGCACAAAATATGAAGTAATGCCAAAGCGCCCCGATGACGGGCAAGAAGCTGTGGTCACAGCATGCAAAAGAATGCTATTGTTTGGTTAGGTTATCGGAGAGCGCCGTGATTTGTCCCCGCCAAAAGCCACAATCCATGGATGACATGCACCCGAAGATCGTCGAAGGGGTTACCCCACCTTAGCAGGGAAGCTGGCGCAATGAACATTCAGCTTCCTTCCTTAATTCTCTCCCTCGCTCTCTCTCGTATTTTACCTATGTCTGCATCCTTTCTCTTATTTCTAGAAGTAGCACACACATGACCTGCGCATAACTTATTACCCAAAATAACAACCAGCCACAAAATATTGCATCGCCCATTTCTCATCTCGCAACAAGTTTGCATTCACATTTCCCCATCGATAAGCATTAAAACGAAGGGCGGGGTCAATTTCTTTGGCTTTCTAAATCACGAATTCACTTACGTTTTGGCGTAGCTCCCCCGCCGATTTGGGAGAGCATCACACGATCAAAACGGCTTCTTACGACGATAACGACGGTAGTAAGACGCCCGTTGCGGGAGGTGTAGGAGGAGGAACAGAAGCCTCGCAGCAGAATTCGCAGCCTACCTCGCCCACCAAAACGACGTCACCCTCCAAAACGACCTCGTCTGACGAGGTCGCGGCCGCCGCTGCGCGCCTACACCGGCCCATCATGCAGTCCCTTCCTGACACCCGGCAGCAGAGTTTTGATGAGATTTATGGGCCCCCGGAGAATTTCCTGGAGATTGAAGTAACTCCCCCTCTCTATTTCCTCTCCCTTTCCCCGTCCTCTTCAGCCCTCTAATAGTACTTGTCATGATAGGTCCGCAACCCCCGTACACACGGCATAGGTCGCCAGATGTTCACAGACTACGAAATTGTTTGTCGGACAAACATTCCCGCCTTCAAGCTGCGCCAGTCGATGGTGCGCAGACGATACTCTGACTTTGAGTACTTTCGGGACATCCTTGAGAGGGAATCCGCGCGCGTCACTATTCCACCTCTTCCCGGAAAGGTTTTCACGAACCGATTTAGTGATGATGTGATTGAGGGGAGAAGGGCGGGCCTGGAGAAATTCCTCAAGATTGTGGTAGGACACCCGCTTTTGCAGACGGGAAGTAAAGTGTTGGCTGCTTTTGTGCAGGGTGAGTTATCATGATACTTGTTTGACGCTGCGGTAAGATAAAAATGCTAATTGGCTTATTGGAATAGACCCGAATTGGGACAGAAATGCATGGTGACAACGGACCGGTGGTATTTTTCGGAAATCCATTGCTGCCGAGCCGGCGATATCGTCATCTTTTTCGGGTTCGAATCCCGTTGGGTCGTTCAAGGGTGCTGGCTCTGCGTTCAAGTCTATTTCTAGGTTGTTTAGTACTGCTGGTGGCAGTCGGAGCGAGAGTGGGAGTGAGGGTGGTGGTGGTGTTGTTGTTGTAATCGGGGATGGGAACCAACATCAGCAGCAGAGCCAAAGCATAACAACACAGCAGCCTGTAAGGAACTTGCCAATGGTTGCCGAGCCTGCTGCTCCTATATCTACACCAACCCACCCTGTTAGAAAGCCGAGGAAGTTGAGAAAGAGACCTCCTAAGGGCTGGTCGGAAAGCCTTAAGATGGACAGCGATTAGACGTCGCGCGACTGGAGCGAGGATGCTGATACTGATGCTGATGGTCAAGAGCTACGATAATGATGGAGGAGAGGGTTGGAACGAGCTTTATCATGAGGGCCTGATAAAGATGGTGTTAAACTTGCTTGGAAGTCGGGAAATTGCTTTATTTCCCTTTTGCGATGTATTTTTGTTCTTCTGTGTTTCCTCCTTGATTATTTCTTAAACCTTTTGGGTTCCGTTAACGACCCTCTGGTTTGTCTGGGCCAGGTTAAAGCGAAGAGAAGTTTGTGGTTGAGAGAATGGCAGAATGAGTGGTGGTTATAGTGGAATCAAGAATGGCGAAAGAGAGAGTGAAAGAAAGAGAAACGTCACTACTGGATTTCATCTCTTCTCTTGAGAGCCACGTCTTTGCCTGTTCTATATTGGTTTTATTTTCTCGTTTGTTTTCTTTATTTTTAGTCAAGATACCTCATTCTTATTTATTTTGCAGTCTGACTGACCACATATATGCGTAATATTTCTTTAGGATGGTAATGATGGCATGTGCTGTGATTTGAGTGACTTTCTCCCTTTTCAGGAGTCACTTTTAGCAGCTTTCTTCGTCTCTTGTAATATTTATTCAAAAAGGATGCCACAGCTCTATTCTTCCAGGGATTAAGATGAACCTTGGCACTTTGTAGGTCTGGTGATTGATGTGTGATGTCTCTTGGTTTATTTAGAGTTGTGTCATCTCCAGAATAGACCACATAATACAAAGTCCATGTTTGACCAGTGTGTTTGTCGTTTGTCGTTTGTTGACTGGGAATTTCATGGTATGTATTCGTAATGTTTATTTGATATATATATATTTATTTCTTGATACATTTAGAACAGGGATCCCGTTTCATATTTCTTTTTCCTTTTTATACATTCCATCCAGTTACTTTTCTATGAGACCATGCCCTTATGCATAATCTGTCTTGCGCATGTTAATGCCACTACCCCCCTCCCTCTTCGAGTCTTTAATTATCATTCCTGGCCTTTTATCTTCTTCTCCCTCGTGATCATCGCATTAATACAAATGTCATTGTTGAACCACAACCAATCCCTGCGTTATGTTTCCTGTATCCCTGCATTTAGTAGGTAAAAAGTGTTGGTATCTATACACGACACACATTTCCACGGAGAGTGGCGGTTGCTTCAGTAATATACACGATCGCCATCCCTATTAGACGTTTGGATGACGATCCTTCTCTTTTCCACAGCTGTTCGTGACCCCATCCCCTCAAAAGCAGTGCCTAAAACGCCAATGCAAACACCCTCCAGTTCCCGATGCCAAAAAAGTGAGCCAAAAACATGAACATGAAAAAGAGTACGCTTGCCTCCCTTTTAACAAGCCACCGTCATCCCAATGACGCTTGCATTCTCCCTCAAGGCATCATAGCTCTATTTTTGTCTATCGGTTGGGTCGCTGTTGGTATGGATGAGTTGGGATTGGTATAAACTTTAATGCTGGGGGTATTTCTTCCCGTGTTGGCATCGTTAATGGTAGATTCCACAACCGAGACGCCGGGGTTCGGGGCATCGCTGGGTCGACCAGGTCCGATTCGAGGTCTTCGTCTGTTCGTACAATATGTGTTATACAGTGCTGCGGCTGTGTCGTCAAGAGGTCGGCCGAGTCTCGAAGCCTCTGTTTTGTTCAAGATGGTGTGCGATTCGGTCATCATCATCCCCGGCTGTCATCAAAAACTCATGAATCATGCCGGTACAGGTGCCGGTGCCGAAGGCTGAAGGAGCCTAAGGATGCCTTCATACATGCCAAACATAATGGCCGAGCTGGGCACCGTTCGGAGGAGATGAGGCGTCATGCCGCCGTAGAGACCAATCATTCCCTCCTGCTTCCAGACGAGCTTGAAGCACTGGATCAAGCCCGTGTATTTGGGTCGCCCATCCGCCATGGGCGCCTGACGAAGTCTGGTGCGAGCGACTTCGTGAGGATAGGCCAAAATGGCAGCGATCAGCTTTGCGCCACCCGCGGCCGTGGACTTGCCCATCCAGCTGACTGTGTGATCCCACCACGTCCTTTCCCTACCGCTTGCAACAAGGCGCTCCTCTCTGTGCTCAAGCGCCTGCTTCATCCGCTCGTACAACACCCATTGAAGGGTTGACTCTGCGACGCCCAAATAGCTGGCGCTCATGCCCTTGTATAGGCCGTAGACGCCCTCGTTGCGCATAATCTGTTTTATGCAGTCCCAGCTGTTCTTGTACTGGCGCTGGGCCACGCCGCCCTTTTCGGCCGCCAGGTTCTTATCGAGCTGGAGCCGAGTCTTGATCATCCAAATCGGATTTGTTGCCGTGCTCGTTGCCACTCCGGCCAGAATTCCCGAGCCAAGGTGTATCCAAGTCGAATCCCTGCCGTGGTTAAGATCGGTAAAAAGCCGTTTGCTGTTGCCATATACGAAGAAATTGATCGAGCGCGCGGGTATCACTCCCACGAGGTTCGGCCCCAGACCCTTGAAGAGGGCGCGGGGCCCTTCCTGACGGTATACAGCAGCGAGGATCGCGAGTGTCTCGTTGAAGTGGTATATACCGGCGCGGACGGGATTCATTGGGGCTATTAGAGAGGCTCGCGACGCTTTGAGCTGGGCTTGGTAAAAATCGGACTGGAGACGGGTCTTGAGGACGTCTAGGGGTGCGGTAAGGGTCGCAGCGGTCATTCCACCAACACTGTTGATTGTCAGTTATGAATTGGCCCCAAAACCAAGAGTTGCCCATCACTCACGCGCCTGCGACGAAGTGTGCCCATGGTTTTACGGCGGGCTTAACCTTGTCGCTTTTCATAACTGGACCTGCCTGGTCGCCGGTCTCGCGCGACGACTGCATGAGCGGAACATGGACGGTCTTGTCACTGCCACTGGGAAGTGATCGAGCAGTGGGAATGGATGCCATAGTCGTCCGCTATCCCCCGGTTACTGTTGCGGTCGCTTCGGTCTCGAAATCTACAAGGACTTTTTTCCTGCTCTGATGGAGGGGCACGGCCACAAAAAGAGATAAAAATTATTGGCTGCCCGGCAAAGTTTTTTTAAGATTGAGAGTTATTAGGGAGGCTATTTTTCTGTAGCACCATCCAAAGGAGACCGGGTCCGAGTAGCAGGTTCGTCGAAGGTAGGTGGTGGCGGCGGATGCTGCGGTGGTAGACCGGAAATGGTCGTCGCAAAATCAAAGGATTGATGGTGGACGAATCCATATCAGTGATAAGAAAAATGCCCGGAATCATCCAACTTTTTTCTTAGCGCCAAGATAATTGGGACAAGGGTGGCACGGTGCGGTATGAATTGTGACGCGTCCGATTTCCTGGGTCTGGCTGGATACGGCTTATCTTCGGCATAAACCCTGATGGACTTCAACGTCATTAAGACTTGGCAACGGTTTGTTTTCCTGTCCAAGCTTCCATTTCCCCTGAGATTGTGGGTCTCCAGTCTGTTTACTTTGCAAAAGGGGGACAGGCAACCTCAATGATTCCTCAACATTGAACCAAACATAAACATAATCATGGAAATATAAATCAGAGAGGAAATGACTTTGAGCAACTCCTTTTACTCTCAAAGTCAATGATTGACAATAGGTAGTCCGGCACACAGCACAATCGTGACTCGCGATCGAAACAAGGCTATTCTAAATTGATGTTCGGCTGCTTCGTCTGTTGTTGAACCATATGCCCAATCGAGAATAATTTGAAACAGATGATAACAATGAGCTTTTCTTTTGGAATTGCTTGGGTGGAACATGCCGAGTATTACTGGTAACTTTTCTCGGACATACCGGACAAACACCACAAAGTCAATCATTACTTTACACCTCACACCTCACACCTCACACCTCACACCTCACACCTCACACCTCACACCTCACACCTCACACCTCACACCTCACACCTCACACCTCACACCTCACAAGTCACAAGTCAACAAAGTTTTGATGCCTCAAAAAGGTTTTATTGTGTAAAAACTGGTGTAAGTAATCCCCATGAATCCTGCCTTATTTCCCCGAAAAGAGATATAACCACCGGAAACACCGAGCCAAAAAAAAAAAAAAACCACCATTCATCCCATTAGAATGAGAACTAACCACCTATCAGCCCGTCGAATGTTTTCCTCCGCCCTATGTCAATTCTTCATCACCATTATTTCCCCACTACTATTTTTTTTGGGTATTCAATCCCTCACCGGAAAGAAAGAAAAAAGTTCGAAAGAGAGGCTTAGTGAAAAGAAAAAGGTGAAAAACTAAGAAACCATCCTCCACCAGGAACACATTTCCCTCATTCAAGTAGAATAATGTGTATTTCCCGTGAGCCGCAATCATCGGTGGCCACTTCCAAACCGCGTAGTTTTATAGTCTTTCTGACTTTTTGTTGAATTCCACGCGCAATGTTCATTCCTGCTTGTTTGTTCTTTTTTCCCTTTTAAGAAACGCATCCCAAAATGCAAATACCACCAGGAAAAAATTGTGTTTGCCGTCACCTCATGCCCTCCATTTTTTAATAATTCCCTTATTTTCTGCGAAACCGCGAAACAAAAAAAGACCAAACTGATGCATTGGGCCGGCAGTTAATAGTTTAATCGGCAGGTCGAAACGAAAGCAGAAAGTTCTTGAAGATTGCCGACAATTTCTTTTGCTTCGTTGCATCTCAACCCGTCAAAATAACGTTCCAGCCGAAAAAAAAGTTTTTTTTCTTTTGTCTTTCAGTTAAGAAAAAGCAGAAGAGGAAAAAAACATAAAATAAATGGCGGAGAAGGCGTCGTCGTAGTTGGTCAAAGCATGATCAGTAAAAGTATGATCTGAATGCCAACATAAAACCATGATTGCTAAACCCAGAGGAAAAGGTGTAAAGAAAAGGAAATCCTCCTCATAAAAGCCCCTTCTGTTCCTACTTTTTGATTCTCTGATTTGGCCATTGCAAACCGACGCCTTCGTATAATGAACTGCCATGATGCCGTAGTCTGGTAATTCTTCGCTGCTGCCAACACGGGAAGCATGAGATTCCATGAATGATGTAAATAAGAAACGCCGCCTTGTTGAGGAAAACCGAGAGATAAAACCGAAAGAAAAAAAACTGAAAGATAGGAAAAATAGTGATGGACGATTTGAGAAGGAATGGATACGAAGAAAACCAGTGGTTGTGACTGATGAATTATGCCCTTTTATGCGAAAACAAAAACGATAAGTTGCAGCACGTTGAACGCAGAGAGGTAAAAGTAACCAGCACACTCCCATGAGTATCGTTTTGTTGACGCATTGCGAAAAGAGGAGAGAAAAAACCGCGTGTTATTGTCGAAAAGGCAGATCTGGGTTTTTTGTTCTTCGAATCTTTCCTTCTCGTGTGTTGCCGCATATTGATGTAATTGTTTCAAAAACCCATTCTTGTCGAGATAAGTGGGTTATTATTCTGTCGGCTGCATCTTGCCTGCCGATATTGGTTGGAAAGACGCATGCAGCAGCACCAATCAACCAATTACTGAGAGGGTGTGGGAGACGCCTCTTACGCCTTCTCTGGCAAAGCCTGAGGAGAAGAAGGTCCACGTGGCAGCACACGAGCGAGGATGGACCGAATCGTGTTCAGCTCACGCTCTGCGAGCTCACGAAGAGTCATAGCGTCGAACTCGTCCCCCTGGGGGAGATCAAGCTCAGCCCAAAGGTAGCCAAAGTAGTCCGAGGTGCTGCTGGCCTTTCTCTCCAGATCGTTGCGCTCCAAGAGAGAGAGCGCAGCCAGACGCTTAGTTGTCTCCTCACGGATGAAGGCAATGAACCAGTCGAGAACGTCAATTGGGATTGGTGGCTGCGGCCGTGGGCACAGGGTATGAAGGTGCGTCCACTCGTTGGCGAAAAGAGGTTGGTTAAATTGCATTGCCCTGGCCTCATCCAAGTCAGCAATGGCGGCGATGTTGTCTTTTTGAACCACCGAAAATCCAGGGCAGAGCATGGCAGCTTTGACGAGACGATTGAAAAGCTGCTGAGACAGATTAATGTGCTTTCTCCTTGGTTCGTGGAGCGATCTGTGTAGTGCAGTAAGCAGCTTCACCGTAGTCTGGTATACAATCTGACGCTGTCGCACGGTGATTAGATCGGACATATACCACGGCATTTTCTTGAGAGTCGAGATCATGGACTCGTACGGCCGCTGGGGGCATTGACTGCTGTATTGGGACTGGTTGGAGGATGTCAGTATTACAGGACAGAAAGGAACGAGCAATTGGGGAGTACTGACCCGGTTTTGTGCCTCAGCATGCTTGGCGACCATAGTCATCTCGTCAATGCTGAAAAATCCCTTGAACTTGAGCCAAGGTTGATCCTCGGGGGGTTCCTGAATGTGAGGTCTAGCCCCATGCCACTGGACAGAAGCACATGGAAACAGGTCTCTCATGAGTTCGGATTGGTCGGCAATTCGAACTTCCACTTGTCGCCCATCGACCTTTAGCGGACCCCCTCTAGCAGCTTTCTCCCGCATGCGGTTGACACACTTGACCGCGTCGTCAAGAGTGAAAAACTCGACGTACGCGTCCAAGGTCTTTGCGGTAAGCCGCTCCATAACGATATGAACACCTTCGTCAATATCATTGAGCATTCGGGAGTTGCGGCCCAACAGCGCAATGAGCTCGTTGCGGTGCAAGTGGTAGGGGATCTGAAATAGAAGATCAGAGTCAGTCTGAGCACGTGCAGTGTAAACCGGGTTGGTTCGTTGACTTACGTTTTTAATGCCTACCACTCCATGCATGGCAGGCGCAGCCTGTGAGCAGCTCTCAATAAATGGAAAATGCTCGGCAGTTTGGGCCTCCTCAAAAGTAGGAAGACACTGTTGGCCCTTTTCATCCGTCGTCAAACCACGCAGAACAACGGAGCAGTCCTGACGGGATTGGAGTTCGGAGCGATTTGGGAGCTTCACTGCTGTCACACCCGCAACAAGCTCCTGACTACCCTGGCTCGAAATACTACCTCTGTGCTGCGGAGAAGTAAACGGGTCCGATGCAGCAACTGACTGCATGGTGCCAGCTCTGGCTCTGGTGAGCGTCGAGAGAGGAAAAGCAGGAGGCGGGACATTAGGGATGCTGCCGCCAAAGGTAAAGCTCTTTGGGACCGTCTGGTTATAGATGGCTCCGCCTGCGCCTGTGAAAGGCTGGTTTCCGTCGTGCTGAACAGGTGTTCCAGCGACGGCAGCGTTGATAAGTGTGCCGTAGTTCTGACCCGCCGGCTGCGGGAAGTACTGTCCAGTCTGAACACCGAACTGGGAGTTGAGATAGTAGTTGGCCGGGTGGACCGGCTGCACTGTCTGAACACCTAGCATCGCAGTGTTAGCTTTGTTGCTGTAGTCAATGAACATTCAGATTCAACATACCTCCACCCATGAAAGGCATTGCCATGCCAGACGAGCCCAAGTACGGAAACGACAGGCTAGACTGGACACTCTCTGTGGTCGGCTGGCGTTGGGTTCTCCAATCAGTGCTGGCATGAGCCGGAGTTAACTCAGGAGCCACTCCAAAACCCTTCTGCTGGCCTTGCGACTGGGCTTCATGAATGGGTTGCTTGTTGGCATTCCGGCGCCAGTTGTTGTTTACAAACCTGCCAATATTGCTGACATGAGGTCCGTTGCGCTGGTATGAGTTGACAACCTGTGTAGCATTGAGGGCAGCAGCCTGGGGTCCGTTACCAGCGGCGAGATTGGTATCACTGCCATCACGACCTGTGGCGCTGCCGATAGGGCGAGTGTAGCGAGCGCCATTGGTGCTGTTGTTGTGGTTGCGCAAAGGCACACCACCACCGGGAGAAGGATTGCCTCCCATCTTGTAAGACTTTACAAAGGCGTGGTGATTGTTTTGTTGTGGTAGGGTAGATTTAGCTGGCCACACCTGTTAGTTTCTCTCCACAGTCGGCAACAGACAGATTAAAGAAATAAAGAATAGTGGAGAGAATCGTGAGTGGGAAAAGTACGTAGTGGTTGGAGTTGATAATGTGGATGAATAATGTAAAGAAGTCGGTTACCTGTAAATGGGAAGAAGAGAGCGAGGAAGAGGAAGAGAAACGTTGGATCGGAAACCAGAAAGACTAGTTTTTGCAGCAGTCGCTGCAGAAGCACTAGCTTCAAGGTCAAAGGGTGCCTTAGATTGTGGAAGAAGTGGCGGTTGAGCACGTGAAAATAGATGGTTGGGCAATATCGAATGGAAACACTGTTTCCTGCTGCCACGCGGATAGTCGATAGTGAAAAACTGCCCAAGGCAGTAACGTGACGTGGAAGAGGTAAAGAAGAGATGAATGAACTTGGAGCGGGGTACAGCACCTTTGCTGGGGCGACTGCTCAGGAAGTCGGTGTTTATGACGAGGTGATGAAGATGGAAAGATTGGATGAAGTATGCTTGGGAGGAGTAGAATTACCTTTCCTGGCTGCCACTGGGCTTGAGGGTATGGCCTGCGACTAGGCAGTACAAACTGTCTCTGCAGCTTTTGAGGATGGGTGGAGGGAATGTTGTAGGTGATGATGATGATGAACGATGGGGGTGGGGGGTACCTTTGTTGCTAGATGCCTGTGGCTTTGAACACTCGAGAGCGAGTATACGTTAGAAGCGGTTGTCGAGATAAAGAGAAGGGTCGAAGAAGATGCAGACAGTGGTTGAAGAAGAGGAAGTGAGTGGGCGAGGAAGAAGGCCTGCGAGGAAGAAGTACCTGCGAGGAAGAAGTACCTGCGAGGAAGAAGTACCTGCGAGGAAGAAGTACCTGCGAGGAAGAAATACCTGCGAGGAGCAGACCCGCGAGGATGGGGACCCGCTTTCGTTTCTTCAACAGCGGGTGCGTTTGCTCGGCAAATACCTATTGTCCACAGCAACAATATGTTTTTGCAGAAGTAAATAGGAAGGAGTGAAATTATAGAAGAACTGGGTACTTCCCAACACTATTGCGGCTGGCAATCTAAGGCGCGAGTGCTGCTATAATGGGCAAGATTGGAAGATATATATGATTCCTTCAGCCGCAGCACAACTCTCCAAGCCGAGCACTTGCTCAGGATTTGCAGTCAAGCGTGTTGAAACCCCGACTTGAGGCTTACCAGGATAGTTAGTTTATCTCGACGTTCAACGTACCGTATGAATGATCCCTATGCGTATTCTTTTTAATTCTTCTCAGAGCACTCCGGTCAGCAAACGCTCCAGTAGCTAGCTGTAATAATACAGAGCCTCCGCCGCAAGTGAACCGAGAATGAAGTATGCTAGTGGGATTGCTGACTTACCCAAGGAGCGAATTCGTACGAAAATGAGACTTCTGTTTTGTGGGCGTTCGAGGCGTCTCTTGTCTCCAAAGTACGGGAGGGATTGTGTTGGGGAAAAGAAGGAAGAGAAGAGTGAAGGGCTCGATTTATAGATGAAGGTGGTGCAGCAGACCAAATGCCCTGGGGCTGCAGCGGAGACGGAAGGCTCAAGAAGACAAATACTTGGGATGAATCTTCCGCCGGCAACAGCAACAACAACAACAAGCTTAATCAAATCCACATTCTTCAGGGCCCCATATATCAGAAGGCCGACGACTCGATCGACAATAGCAATTGAAGAGGCTTTGATCCTCGAGGGACTCGGAGGGGAGAAATGTCCATGGAAAGACTGAATAAAGCTCGTAGCAGGCAAGAAGGCTTGTCAATTGGGACGCTTTGTCTGATTCTCCAAGGCCTTCGATATGAATTATTGCTGACCCTCAGGGGAGCAGATAGGAGCTCAGCCATGGTTGTTGACAACGGTAACCGCGGCGATCTGCCCCCTGAGTTTGCGCAGCTTTTGCCGAGACTGTTTACTTTGCGATATTGTCTTAATACCGGAGCAGACATTCCTAGATATGAGGAGATCGAGCAATGCCGTGCCCCTTGATGTTTGACAAGAAAGCCACTTTTGGCCCGACAAATTATCTGCCCAGCACCGAAGTAAACATAATCGGTGACGAACGTGGTAAAGCCCCCAGAAATAATATCAAGCTGTCTATAATCAGGAGGCAGACGTTTATATCCAGGGGGGGAGACAAGCGGGTCCCTCGACCAAATCGGGAAGTTGGCGATTGATGCGTGGGGGATGCTCGGCGGCATGCTCGAGATGGCCAAGATATACTTCAACGCGTGATCTAAAGGCAAGCCTGATAATATCGGAAACGGTCAACGGAGATGTACCGAACGAAAATAAATCTACAAACCTCCGTGACAGCAGCCTCCCAGAGACAGTAACAGACATGTACAACCCACGGTGGATTGGCGAAGCACGCCAACATATAAAAAACAAACGACAGGATACAACACAAACAGGAATTGATGATGCGGTACTAGTTATAACCTGCTTTTATTCTTAGACCAATACATACGACCATCGGCAAGACAGCCCGAGAGAGGTCCCCGAGGTGGTTTTATTCCCCACAGTCGTTTATGTTGAGACTGAAAATATCTTGTGCTTCACACCAAAACGCCAAGCCTAATGCTTTGAAGCCCAAAGAAACAAGAACCGGGGACTCTGGCAACAGAGATGCCCATCCATGAAAATGACTGTAAACATGATGATGTAATCTTGCTAATAATCTCTCAGTCGAACTGGGAAGCGTGTTAGAAAAGGGATCTCATGAAAAAGGGTTCAGGGGCAAACATACAGGGGTCAAGAAAGACTCCGCTACAAAACGAGCCCTTGCGTTCAACTGCAGATGGACGTTAGCACTGACCCAGAAATGCCATACAGCGTGAAGACAAACAAATAGTTTCATCTCTGAGATCTCCTTGTCAACCTCCTCCATGAACTCAATGATAAAGTCAACCAGCTTGTTCTTCAGCATCTCCTCTGTGTGGAAGTTGGTAATCAGGAAGGAAATGTCGTAGCCCTTGATGGGCTTTCTCCTTAGGATGAAGAAGGACTCGGCGCGCTGTGTCAGGAACCTGGTGAACTTGTGGACAAGGATGTGCTCGATCTCATCGGCCTGCTTGATCTTGATGCTGATGCGAATACTGTTGATGCTGGGTTCGATAAGCACGCGCTCGTTCTCGTTGCGCGCAATCGTCAGGGGCGTCAGCAGCACCTCAGGGGACGTTCTCGCTTCGACTTCGGGCACATTGTGCCGTTCGGCGGTCTGGGATGCAAAGTTGGAGAGACAGAGGGCGGCCGTCAAACTGCTGCGGACAGCCTGGAGGTATGGGCGAAGTGATTGCGACTGCAAGACACAGCGAACAGCGGTCAGGGGGTGATCATTGAATGGCTGTGATTAACGTTTGGGGGGGAGTATGTTCGTACCATGGTGCTTGTGGGTGATTGTGCTGGCAAGACACCTCGAGAAGTTACAGCAGTGCCGTCGTCGTCGCTCTCTGTGATGTTGCTCTCTTGTGGTGGTGGTGATGGCTGTCGTCGTCGCTTGTTTCCAGGTTCGGGTATCCTTGGCAGTTAGTCCCAGGAGCGCCTGCTCCAGCTGTTGCAGCTCACTCGCTCCCCTTGGTGGCTTGGAGCTGTCGTAAGGTGGGCAAGGCGGGGCAGCGGGTACCTAGCTCAAAGTATCCCGGACCCAGCCAGTTACGTAATCCGGTGTCCCTGGCACCTGGGAAGCTGCCGAAGGATAGCGCGGTACCTCAAGCGATCCCTGTTACTGACCGCCAATGATGCGGGGTGGCACCCGCTTCTGTTGCCTTCCACAAACTCTACCAAACACTGTGCAGTGACTGACGAGGCCTGAGGTTGCCTTGGGAATATCTATCTACCACTCAGGGTTTAAGATTTTATTTGCCTTTCTACACAGCTGAAAATTTCCCGAATTTCACTTTCCGAGAGCCTCATCAAAATACACACAAGATGGCGACTGTCAAAGGTATGCATGAAAATACAGGAATATGGGATGCATCTCTGGACTCTATGCTGACGAACGGGCGCTGTCTGCAGTGGTGGTCAAGCACCAGGGCAAAAAGTATGATGTCGAGGTCGACACCTCTTCGACCGGCGATGTTTTCAAGTACCAACTCTACAGCCTTACCGGCGTCGAACCCGAACGGCAGAAAGTCATCGTCAAGGGCGGCCAGCTCAAGGACGACACCGACATGAGCAAGCTCGGCCTCAAGGACGGCCAGGCTCTTATGATGCTGGGAACTCCAGGGGACAGCGGTGATGCTATTGCGCGGCCAAAAGAGAAGGTCAAGTTCTTGGAGGATATGACGGAAGCCGAAGCAGCCCAACAAGCCGGCGCTATTCCTCCCGGGCTCATCAACCTCGGAAACACCTGCTACCTCAACTCGACTCTCCAAGCACTTCGTTCCATCCCCGAGCTCCAAGATGCGCTCAGCGAATACAAAGACAACTCAGCTGTCGACCTCACAGTCCAGCTCCGAAATCTCTTTAGTGATATGTCCAAGACCCAGGAGAGTGCGCCTCCCTTCGGCTTCCTTGAGGCTCTACGTCGCACATTCCCCCAGTTCGCCGAGAAATCCAGAAAGGGTCCGGGCTATGCTCAACAGGACGCCGAGGAGGCATGGTCTCAGATTGTCTCCCAGCTAAAGCAGAAGCTGCAGTTGAAGGACACCACAGGCGTAGAGTCGACATTTGTCGACAAGTACATGTCTGGCGAGTTCTCATCCACGCTCGAATGCGATGACGCTAGTGCGAGGGAGGCTGGCGAGCAGGCAACCTCGAGCAAGGAAAGCTTTCTCAAACTCAACTGCCACATCGACAACCAGACGGCACATTTGAGGGACGGAATCGTCAACGGCCTCAAGGAAACGATTGAAAAGAATTCCGAGGTTCTGGGCAGAGATGTAACCTATACTAAGACATCCAAGATCTCCCGCCTCCCCAAGTATCTAACCGTACATTTTGTGCGTTTCTTCTGGAAGCGCGATGTGCAGAAGAAGGCCAAGATCATGCGCAAGGTTACGTTCCCCCACGAGCTAGATGCGGTCGAGTTCTGCACCGACGAGTTGAAGAAGGCTCTCATTCCTGTCCGCGACAAGGTGCGTGAGGTGCGCAAGGAGGAAGAGGATATTGAGCGCGCCCGCAAGCGCCGCAAGAGAAATCTGGTTGCCGAAGAGCCTGTCGAGACCTCCAAGAAGAAGGAGGAAAAGAAGCCTACGACTTCTGCTGATGGTGACGTCGAGATGGGTGAGGCGTTCAAGACGGATGCCGAGTTTGAGGCTGAAAAGGACGCCTCTCTTCTCGCAGCCAAGAAGGAACTCAACTCACTGATCGACCCCACCCTCCGCCAGGATGATGGCGCCAACCAGTCTGGTATCTACGAGCTTCGCGGCGTGGTTACTCATCAGGGCGCCAGTGCTGATAGTGGTCATTATACCGCCTATGTCAAGAAGACAGGTGACAAGGATCCAGTCACTGGCAAGGTCGGCCCTGAGGACGGCAAGTGGTGGTGGTTCAACGACGACAAGGTGACCGAGGTTACTTCGGACAAGATTGATGCCCTTGCAGGTGGTGGCGAGTCTCACTCTGCTCTGATCTTGTTGTACAAGGCTATTCCCTTGCCTACTGCTGAGGGGATTGTCGAGTAAAACAGATGCAATTATGGGCACATAGCACGCATTCAAAGTCGGCGTTTAGATGTGATATTGGTTGTTTCTTCAAAGCAATGGGACATGATTGCATGGATGGGATGGACACAAAGAGGAAACTTTTCGGTATGGCTTGCGATTTGGGGCAAAAAGGAGCAAAGAAGATAAACTTGTGCTTTGTTTTTTTTTTTTCTTAGACCGCAATGAACATTATGTTTTATGTGTAGACGAAGAAAAAATCATGAGATAAATTTGATGACAACATGGTGATTATGGACGATCTCTTTTCAGTTTGGTTTGCTCGAGGTATTTTGCTGAGATGAAGCTGATGTACTGCTCTCAACCGAAGGAAACATGGGCAGAATTCTCTACTCATCAGATCAGGGGAGGAAGGTGTCATATTTGTGCCGAAATTGTCAGCCACTACTCGAGGGGTGTGATGTCTTGTTTCTTTTCCTTTTTGGGAGGAAAGAAGCGGCGTTAAGAAGAGAAACAGGCAGTTGTCGGTTTCTCCCTTGGGATAAAGGTAAGAGACGTGTGTGTAGTAGTATGTTGAGTGACTATAAATAAAGATACCAATGTTTAACACGGTGAGTATATACATAGCACATGACACACACCGAAGAAGGGTATGGTTGTATGAAGAGTCAAAAATAAATAAAACGGTGATGAGTTTTGGCATGTGGATTGATTGCCTCTTGTTTTACTTCCCCTACAGCAGTGAACCAAATGAGGGTTTTTTTTTTTTTTTTTTCCGTAGGTACATACATGGCCTAGGAAGTGGGTTTTATGAGAAAAAGAAAATTGATGAAGATGCATATATGTCAATGAGGCAGGATTCCCATTGAGATGCTAAGAATGGGCAGAGCAGGTAGGACGAGACTGGTTTGGTTTAGTTTATCTTGTGTATATAGTTTTTCTTCTCTCTCTCTCTCCCTCTCCCTCTTATCCAAATCATTTATCCCCTTTTCTCACCACCGGTAGTAGCAGCGACAGAAGCAGCAGCAGTAGCATCTATCCTCCCCCTCACCTGCTCAATCTTTGACAGAAGCTCATTCTGCTGTCTCACCAGTTCAAATCTGCGCGACTCGAGCATGGAAACGCGCTCGTCTATAGTTGCTTCTTGAACCTTTTCTTTTTCCTTTTTTTTTTTTTATAACAAAAGTTAGATATAATCTTAGAGAGAGGGGAATTAAAAAATTATAACATACAGCCTTCCACTCTTGTTGAGTTTTGAGACCCGCACCATAAAAGGTGCCCGTTATCGTGCAGGCTGCGAAGAGTCCCGTCCAGAGCATTGCTTTCCATTTTGGTGGTGGGCCACCTCCACCGGAAGAAGAAGAAGATGATGATGATGATGACCGAGACGGTTGTTGCTGTTGTTGCTGTTGTTGCCGTTGTTGTTTGAGTGTTGATGATGATGGTGATGGTTGTTTGGCCGGTAGGGTTTTCTTCGCTGCTGCTGCTGCTGCGCGGAGGAGAGGTGGTGTTGGGCGCATTGTGTGAATGATAAAGGGTGAATGTTTATTTGGATATGACTTCAGTACCAGTAGTTGCGCCAGAGGGTGTCGCAGCTTTGGGGAGTGCAAGTTTTATCAGGAGGACTTGTTGAAGCGTGAATGCTGCTTCTGGTTGACGGTGGTGATATTGGTGTCACTCTCAGTTTGAATTTTTGAGCTCCTCCGTCACTTTTTGACTGATTTGGCCGGCGACGTTGTCTCACTGGGTGCTGTCGTCGTGGTAGTGGTGGTGGTGATGGTGGTGGTGGTGCTGCTGCTGCTGGGGTTGAGGCCGTTGATAATGGAGTTTGACGTAAACGTGGTGGTGGTGGGTATGTTGTTAGCTCCAGCTCGGCGGTAGCGGGCAATTCCGTCAAGTCGGTCGCCATGAGTGCTAACAGCGGGTCCTTCTCAGCGGGTGCTTTGTCCCGTTGCAGGGGTGTCGTGGTGAGCGACAGCGCCCTTAGTAATCGCCCTCCGTTGTGCATCACAAAAGGGTCAAAAGTTGGAAAACAATTGGAAGGTATTTGGAAGAGTTAACGTCTCGAAGTGGATTTATATGAATGATAAATATGTCACCATGTGAAGCGGACAGACGAGGTGTGCTGGTGGTGGTTTCTAGGGGGTCGCGTGTGCTGTTTCGTTTCCCTCCCTCCCTGAGGGACCCCTGACCAAAAGTGACCACTGAGATCGTCGGCGGAAAGCTTGGAAAAGGGAGGTGACTTGCAGTGCGGGGAGTGAATCATCGATTCGTTCAGATAAGCGACAGCATTCTAGACGGAAGGAGCAACTTGCACCTGTGAGACGAACACCGTCTTGTGCATCTCGTTGCATCTCACCAACAACACCTTCATTATCTTTCTTAGCATCTAAATAGTTCATATCTCCCCAGATTTTGGCCGTTGAATTGGTTACCCCCGTCTCAGGTAAGTCTTATGGCCGTGGGAACGCGGGCCGATGGAAGGATGACCGGGTTGAGGTTTTGACGACCCCCATTAACTGTACTTGGCCCTTCAAATTGACATTTTCCAGAAAATGGGAACCCCTCGAGTGTTTATTATCCGTCACGGTGAAACGGAATGGTCTCTGAATGGCCGCCACACCGGGTCGACCGACATCCCGTTGACAGCCAACGGAGAGAAGCGGGTGAGGGCCACCAGCCAGGCCCTTGTCGGCAAGGACCGTCTAATTGTTCCTTCAAAGCTTGCTCACATGTAAGTCAACCTCAAGATACTTGAAGAATTGCCCCTCAGATGCTAACGTCGCTTGAGTTATGTCTCTCCCCGTAAGCGCGCTCAACGCACCCTGGAACTGCTCAACATCGTAGACAAGGGCAGCCTCCCATGGGGCTCCCACGGCGAATGTCTTGCGAAGCCAGGATTCGCTTGCGCTGCTAAAGTTGAAATAACAGAGGACATCCGTGAATGGTAGGACTCATCTCTGTCTTTGACACTTAAACAACTAGTTAACCACCTGGAAAGGGACTACGGCGACTATGAGGGAATCACCAGTCCGCAAATTCGCGAGCTGCGCAAAAAGCAAGGTCTCGACGTCAACTGGGATATTTGGCGCGATGGCTGTCCCGGCGGAGAGTATGTCCAACTCAAACAATTCCGCCCTTTTAATCCTCAACACTAACCGATGTTATGATGGCAAACAGAAGTCCTGAAGACATCACCACCCGTTTAGACCGACTCATCCAGGACATTCGCCAGAAATGGCACTCCCCAGCCATGGATGGATCTCGCGACGGTGATATTCTCATCGTGGCCCACGGACATATTCTCCGTGCATTCGCGCAGCGCTGGGCGGGAAGGCCGCTCCATGATGGTCCGACCTTTTTACTCGAGGCCGGCGGTGTGGGCACACTTAGGTTTGTTTTCGTGCCCCCATTTCCTTGTCATAACTCTTAAACTGTGCTAACGAGTCCCTGTGTGATAGTTACGAGCATCACAACATCAATGAGCCTGCCATCCTACTTGGTGGTGCCTTTTATGTAGGGTTCGACTAACCAAGGGCAATCGCAGAACGAAGTTACGTTCTGCCGTTTTGTGATTTATACTGTGAGGCGCAGCCTTCCGAGGGCCACCATTATGTCCATGGTTACAGTCCTTTGAACTTCCTATACTTTTGTACGAACCTAGGTTTCTGCAGACTAGTGGCGCTGTCTCAGTTCTGTCTCACTTCACAGTCTGTAGAGTCCTTTGTAATACAGGATAGCAGAATGCAACCTAGGCAGTATGAGACGATTTTCTGGTCCTATAGCATCTGATTCTCGGTTTGCGCATTGACAGTCAACACTTGCCCAGAATTTGTTCGCGTTTGTTTACTTACCCCCTGAATAGTGGATCCACTTAACCCCCTTAATCCATTGACTGGTCCCAAAAGCGACAGCGACGATCGAGCAAGCAAGCAAAAGAGATTTTGGGATGGAAATGATGCTGTGCGTCGACAAATCGCTCTTGTTTCGTTGGCAAATAAAAAATAGTTGCCCACGCAAGTATGCTGCTCCGTTTCCTCGCTACCAGCGCCCAGTCGCAACCCTCCAAGCAGAAGCACGGAATAAAAGTAGCCAATCCACGGCAGCGCAAATGCAATAGAGGTATGCAAAGTATGCAGGCAGTGTTACAGCCATCACACGAACAGCACACCCGCCCATCCAGAAATGAGACAAATATTGGTCTTGGCAGCCATCGAGTGTAGACACGGCAATGCGTGAGGTGATTTACCCCAATCTCTCTTTGCTGTTTCAAGGCAGATTAGTCAATGAAATTGCAAATGACCAGTGTGATATGTATGTGAACCTACATGGCTACCGTACATCATATCCGCATATGTTTCGTAGTAAATCTCCGGCCGATGTAGCCAGCACGCGCCACACAGCACTGCCCTGTAACGCGATCTAGGTAGTAGGCATATCGATCTGCGAGTCACAGCGGAAATGTCGCACCCCTCCAAAGTTTATCGAGCAGCAAAAGGCATCTGTAATAATTTTCTGTTGATGCCCAGTTGTTGGTAGTGGTTTAGGGGGTCGATTCGGAGGTAAGTAGTAGCGGGATCGCTGCTGTTCGCTATTTTGCCATCAAACTCCGCGAAAGATCACATGTGGAGCTAATAAATTCAAACAAACGACCGAGTGAACTTGGCGAGGTGTCTCTATCCTATGTGTCAGTGAGGAATAGAACGGACAGGCTGAAGACTTACTAACGCAACAACTGTGTTGACGATCATGAAACAGGCTCCCCTGCACATCACGAAGGGATAGCGAATAGACTTTCACAGATGAGTGCTTGGGGTCGTTTGGGAACGGCTCCCTACATTCGTAAGCAATTCGGGGCATGCATTCCTGGTGGTCGAGTGTATTTGTTTACTTGCCTTCGCCCGCAGTTGATCGACTAATTATCCTAACAACCCCCTATTTCCTGCCGCTGCCGATGCCCCGTGCACAGCCAGGTTGCGCAACGCGATAAGGCTGCGATCAGTGGAAATACGAGTTGGGTTTCCTGCTTCACGGTCCACAACTCCACTTAAGGTTAGGTAAGGAGAGGGAAAGTCAGGGCCAGGGCAGGAGACGGGCTACAAAGGCGGCGAAGGCATGTACGTCAGCACTTCTTTCATGGCTTCGACCTTGACCGACTAATCGGTGAAGACATAGCCCGATTTGCGGGAGCCATGGACACCACCTCGGTGCCTTTGCGCTCCGAGGCAAGTACCTCTCCAGTCCTGGGTTCTGTTGGAGAGGGAACGGGAGCATTTCATGGTCGCCGATCAAGGATCTGTTGGTTGGATCTTGCTTGTGAGTTCCGTTTCCTAACACTCGGATACTGTTTGTAGTTGGGGAACTTTGCTACCAACCCCACTACATCCAGGAGAAGTGTTATGTTGCGCATCATTGGATCATTCAAGAGATGTCTCGGACTCTCCTTGTTCCATGAAGGCGATTTGGTTGGTTCTCAGAGCTTAAATGTGGCGCGGGAGCGTGTATGTCGAGTTCATCAAACCTCCTGAGAATGGCGCCCGATAGTCTGCTCGCTGTATCTTTGCCCGGCTGTTGCGAATGAGTATTGGCTTGGTGTGGGACTAACCTTAAGAGGCATTGCAAGCCCTTGTGCAATTGATAGATTCCCCGAGAGTACCTAAGAGAACTGACATTGAATGTCTCGGAAGGACACCACACATCGATACAAGAACTTACGGGAACGCTTATATGTCTAGAAGGGTTTTGATCTCGCGCAAGTACCCAAACATTTGGAATATTCCCCTTTCCTGTGGCTGGAGACCAATGATCAACAACAAGCTAACGGCCCCGAACGGAGGACGCTCCGACCTTGGCGAAGGCTTCACAGCGTTCTCGAACTCCAAATAATCACAACCGTAGACCACACACCCCTGACCCCGTGTGTGATTATCATTATGATACTGAATCCGGGTAGGATCACCACCAAGAATTACAAACCAGTGAGACGCATACCATGTAGGTTGTATACGCTATATGGTCGAGTAAGCTGACAAAAGACGGAAGCAAGTGTTGTGGTTGAAACGGGGCATGGCAGTGTTGCGTTTCTTGTCGCGGTAAAGGTGCCTGATGTAGCAGCTGGCTTCTGACTCCCGCACCCCTGGTCCTTGTCGGTGGTTGAAGAGCGATCGTTAGATGCACTGCCGAGCACAATCACTTACAAGGTACAAGCATGGTAGCATATCCTTTGTAGATACCCCTCCTCCTGTTGCTTCCGGGCAGGGGCGTGTCCGGATGGTCGGGTATCTCGGACACGTTTTCAAGAAGATGTCGGCCAGGATTTCAACCCGATCAAGAGGAAGGCTTGGTGGTGGTGGTGGTGGAAGGTTGTGGTGGTGGTTGACATGTAACTTTGTAACCGGGTACTTTCCACGATGTAAACAACATATGGAAAATTCCCAATCGAACGGTCTGGGCCGCCTACCAGCGACAAATCCTAAGAGCGCCCCATTCCCCCTCATTTGATCCTTCAAATGCACGGTTGGTTCGAACCAAAAAACGCGTGGTTGGATGGAGACCGAGATATCCGAGAAAAAGCCACCCACCACACCACCACAAATTGACTTTGAAGATGCGATTTTTGTGGTATTACAGCAAAAGGAAAGGTTCTCACTCATCAGTAACAGCATGTGAGATGAATACACATAGAAGTGAGAAGAATTGCAACCCAGTATCAATTGATTCGTCCCGCTCCGGTATTCCGAGTTAGAGTTTGATGAGTTTGGCACCTTTTGGTTTTCTGGGGAAGTCGCTATTCGGACATTAATTTCATCTTTTAACTTTGGCACCTGCATGACATGACCAGGCAACTGCGGCAGCCACGCGCGGAGACAGACTTTTCCAGAGCTCCAAACTCCCGTCCCGATCCTCGTCGAAGGAGTGTGGTGGCGAGACAAACCTACGCCCACCCCCATCATCATCACCCTACCACCACCATACCGTGCCTACTCACTAACAACGGCCGGAAACTCCCGCAGTCCGTTATCCTTGAGGATTCCCCAGACCGCTACTTTCCTTGCCTTTTTCGGTATCAAAACGGCATCGGCTATCTTCAGGTTGATTAATAGAGATATCCAAAGATATTCACGCAGCTGACCTCGTTTCTAAATTACAGATCCATCCATCTCTGTCTTCCCGGTGTCCGCTCGAGGCAAAGCCGTTCCTGAGAGACGGGTACCTTGTTCGACCACCATTCAAATGATGTCTACCCATCTCCTCACCGTTCGTCTGACGGTGGTGCCGGTCTGTCTCCTAGCTTGCTCAGGGCTCGGCCCGTACGGGGGCGATTAGCGGTCCGGGTGTGCCTTTGTGACATTTCTGTGCGAGGAAACACACACACTTCGTAAAACACAAACAAGCAGCAAGCAGACACAGACACGGGCACAGACATGGGCACAAACTAAAGATGGTGTGCGCGCATTTTTCCCGAGCTACACACAAATTACCAGCCATACTCTGAATTGTGTGCGAGTCATTGATATGTGTGTGAGCTCTTTGAGCCGACCGTGCGCTTCTGCTGTTGTGTACCAACACACACAAGCCCCTCGTTCGGTGTGAAATGAACAGGGCTGCGGTATCTCGTCCATACATATCTGCGTTACCAAGTACGGCAGTCGTCGTTGACTGGCACAAAGCCGACCTCAACCGATACTAACTCGAGAAAGGGACATATACATACGGATCTGTACATGAACATGGAATTGGTCGCCTTGCCGCATACTCGCCAACTACTTCATCGTCAACGCCGCGCTGTTACGGCTAGCAAGCAACTAGAAGTGTTCCGATAAACAGGCATGGCTCCTCACAGACCTACGGCACAGTGAGCAATAATACCCCACCCCCGGGATAACACAACAGCCCTGCACCTATTTCCGTCGATATACCGGCTCATTGGGAAACATGGACAACCAGGAAGAAGGGAGAGACGGGGGCGCCAGTAAGCATGCCAAGGATAACTTTGCCGTGCCGCAGTTTATCAGCAGTAGTGCGTCCCAAGGTGAAGAGACGTCAGACCCGAAAGAACGGTTGGCTGGCTCTCACCGCGGTGTGGCTGTAGACAGGGGAAGCAAGCGAAATTTGACTCACCGGCTTGCTGGGAACGAAACAGCAGCTTGGCCGATCGGTCGAATTTCATCTTAGCATGACGATGACAGGGATACGCAATTACGGTCTGCAGTGTGGCTGCTCCAGCAGACGTAGAAAGTCCAATGAGGTATCTTGTTTGTATCCAGCCCAACTGCAACAGTTTTACCCCTGAAAGGGGGGTCACTCAACCGCACGCACACACATCCTCAGTATAATAAAAGCTGCAGCACGAAATGATACTTCTGGAGATAGATACTCGTATGCATCCTGCATGGCAACTTCATGCGTCTGACTTGCGCAACTAAGAACTATCACTTCGCCAACCCACGCGGGTGGGATGAGGCGTTTTCCAAGCGCTGACTGGCGTGCGCCCAGGAGCTCTCCTCGGGTCGAGACAATCATAGTCTGCTTAGAACAAGCATCTTGGGATCCCATTTCATCTAACGACGCCAGGTCTTTCATTCCGGGCAATGGAGATCAATATTTCCTATTCTAGTTCTCCAGAGGCAAGGAAGTGATCGCCGACCACCACCAGAAGTTGGGAAGAACAGGAGAGAGAGAGAGAGAGAGAGAGGGGAGGGGGGGGGGGGGGGGGACAGAGAGGTGTGTGTGGACTCATAAGCATTTTGCTCTCTTGCCTCTCGTTGGTCCAGGATATAAATGAGCAACGACTCGGATGATAAGCCGGTACATAACCGCCTTATGTGGTCAGTGAATCTCACGCACACCCACCCACGAAATTCTCTTGCGGACGCGAACAGCGGATAACGCATCTCAAACCAACAAGAGAGCGGAGGGGGCTGGGGGTGATGGGTATGGTATGGTGCGTGTGGTTCTTCGCAGTCCATTGCTTTCCCATTCCGCGGGCTCCAGCTTTTTCCGTCCTAGATGGCGATGATGGGTCATGAACACTGACACACACTCTCCAGTTCAACGAGTCTGCCAAAATACGTCAACAGTCCCCACAAAGGGTCGGAGACTGTTGAAGCGTAAACTGGGCAAAACGGCCAACCAAGTACAGCAAATGGCACCGTCGTTCCAGTTACTGCCTCGGTATGGGCCGTACCGGTAGGACTTAACACGCGCCATATAAAGTTAAAGCAAAATCTTCAAAGGTTTAAAAACGGAACTTAACGCACCTAACGGACGATAGCCAAGCAGGGAGCACTTCGTTAGTTTAGTGGAGTGCTCCTTTTCTCCAAGAAGATTCCAACGAAGCAACCACCACCGCTCGACCGAGGCTCAATAGTGTTCTTTTCTGGCTTGGAAGGGTCCATCCCAGCAACTTCCAATGCCATTGAACACGTTTATCGAGACTTTCATCTCCTTGGTGTACTTACCATCATCCTAATAAGTCGCTCCAAAGCGAGAGAGCCGGACAAGGTTTCTCACCGGTACCCTACACACAATCAACTTCCCTCCGTACCACCTAACATACTCTCCCACGATACGTGACACATAATATACTTCTAAGGGTATCCATGTTCGTTCCTCCACTCGCGTACCTCAGTTGTAACACCGACCTAAAGAAGCAGAAGAACGTAAAAGCAATGGAGAAGAGACCGGGAGAGAGAAAGAGGTCGCCTTACCTCTGTAAAACCCATATGACCCTCAATGGGCGGAGCTAATCCACGCTGTAAGAGATCTACTGCAGTACTGCAGCGGGGGGCATCCCCTCGCTCCCCTCTTGTTGTCCATCGCCTATTGATTGTATAGACTTGTTTCCCCATCCGGACAGACCTACATACAGGCATTCATATGGACGCCGGACACCTGCATGGATTTCTAAGACACATCATATGGCACATACATTTCAGGAAAATTCCTTCCACATTTATCAGTTCATGGAAAAGAAGGCAACGAAGTGATAATTAAACCCCCCCTGTACTGCTGATCTAGACGACCAGAAACAATGACCGAGTGAGGCAGACAAGAAAACAGTCACGTCATCATGAACGCAAGGCAACTTTTTTTTTTCGAGAAGACAGTCCGTGTTGCAACAAGAAGCTTTTGTCACAGATGGAAGCCTTTCTGAGCTTTTGAATTTTGTACATGTACATACACAGTTTGAAAACAAGAGATTTCTCAACTTTGATAAAGAGTAAAAGGAAAAAAAAAACCGGAGCTTGCTTGTTATAAACCACCAGAAATCCAAAACTCGCATGCGTTCAATTGGAACAAATAAGTACTCAAAGTATATGAGAATAGACCCATGGGCAACGAAGCAAAAATTCCCTTCTCATCGTAGTAGCGGGGTAAAATAGATGCATGAAAAACAAACAAAACACACGTACAGCAGCTTCTGGCCAAACAAGATTGGTGAGGCGTACGAAAAGACACAAGACCGCCCAGACTAAATGTGACAACCGGCTGCCGTGAGGCGATCCCAAAATTCTTTTCACTAAATGTTGTCTCTCCCTCCCGATGCCATTGCTGTGAAGAAGCAAACGAGCAGATGAAGGAAAAGCCGACCGTAAAAAAACAAACACAGAAGAATCCATCTGCAACCCAGAGAAAACCAAATCATGCCCATCATGAAAAAACAGAGCTTGCCTCCTGAGCAAATTCGAGTCAAAATAAAGAAAAATAAAATAATGCACTGGGTATCGAAGCAGTGACAATAAATAGAACAAAGATTGTCGAACAAGCTCCATGAAACAACTAGGATCGACGGTTCAACCTTCCAAGCATATCACGGTCGATTCCTCGGTTCGAGACCCGTTCACCGTCGTTGCTGATTAGATGGCCCAGACTCATGGGATTCGATCCTGAAGACGCGGTGGAGGGTCCAGGCTGGGCCGACGCTGGCGGCTGACTTGGAGCAGCAGACTGGCCGGGACTCGACCTTTGGGGGGTTGGGGTTCGGTCCTGATCGTAGGACCCCGAGTTCTGGTACTGGTGATGGTACATGCTTGGAGTAGTATCGCTGCTGTGATTCGAGGCTGGAGATCGTCTGCGCGGGTCATCGTCGGGTGGGTAGTTGGGTGGTGGTCGTAGACTCGGTTCATCATCAATTGGGCGTGGTCGTCGACGGCTTCCTTCTCTGTCTCTGTCGTCATAGGGTGGTGGTGGGTACGCGCTCGTCGGCGAGTTCACACTTGGCGCGTAGTCGCCCGGGGAGACTGGTGGAGGGTAACCGCGGTGCTGCTGCTGCTGCTGCTGCGACGGCGGCGGCGGATACTGTGGCATCGGGGCTGGTGGTGTCGGGCCCAAGGGCTGGCCCCAAGCTCCGTAGAGCGGCATGCCGGGCGGCAAGCCACCAGCCAGGGCCTGAACTGGCACAAAAGCGGCCGTGGAATTTGACGAGACTGGCTGGAACACACAGTCTATTCGAAGCTTGTCACAGTTTGTGCATTTTCCATTTTGAGTGTTCTGGTAGCCACTGCAACGAATCTACGGGAAATAATGCGTATTAGCACCATCTTGAGCACAATCGCTCTACAATTGATCACTACGGTACCTTTCTCTTACGGCAGTAGCGGCACGCAATGGATGTTCTTTGTCTCGGCGCCGCTTGCTGCTGAGGCGGGGCCGCTTGCGGAGAGGGAATCGGGTAGGCAAACTGAGGTCCTTGAGGGTATTTGATGTAAACCTCAGGAGGATATCCTCTTGCCGCAGCTGCTGCCGCAGCCGCAGCTTGTCCAGCATAAAAAGCTTCGTGGACAGCTCTGTCGTCGTACCGCCTTCGATCATCGTACCTGTCCGGAGGCAAGGGAGGATACCGCGAGTCCGATGGTATGGGAGGATACCCGGAAGGAGTTGGCGGCTCTGTAGGCCACCCCACAGGGGGGCGAGGGGGATATGCGGAATCAGGTGGATATCCGCGATCAGGGTACCGATCATCGGGAGGATATGACGATGGTGGTGCCCCCGGAGGTGGGTAGGCCGAAATTGACGGCAAAGTCATGCTCGTCGAAGCCACAGGCGGCAGTCGTCTATGGTCCTCACCGGGAGGGGGTGGGTACTGAGGGCTCTCTGGCTGGTCCCGAGGCTGATATCCCCTCACTCCTCGATGGTCGTCCGCCATGTTTCGAATGACCGAGGTAGCCAAGCTAGCAAGATTGTTTCGGTCAGGCGTATATCGAGTATCCATGTAGCGGGCTCCAGAGAAACATGCGTGTCAAGTCGAGCGCCAAGTTGCGCAAGGGATTGGGACGAAGAGAACAAGTGAGCAGCAATATGTGCTCACTGGTTTGAGACGTTACCAGGTGTCCGAGCTTAACAATGGACGGATCGATGAATTGAGCAGTCGTAGGGGAAGGAGAAGAATTGAGGTGTCTCGCGCGGGAGGGGGAGAGCTGTGGGATTTAAACCGCAGAGGAGAGAGTGGATGATGGGGGAAGGGAGGGGTGGGTGGGTGTCTCCCAAACGGATCAGGGAATTTAGGAGCAAAGGCGGGTAATGATGTACGCCGTGCCGCTATGGAGCCAGGAGCGAGCCCTTTTTCTCTTTTCAGTGGGCGGGAGTTCCCTTGTTGCGGATGGGTCTGGGTCGCCTGGGTCCGCGTGTTAGTTACAGGACGGTACCTTGTGATTGTGTTGGAGTCGAGGAAGCGGGTGGGAGGGACCGGCTTGGTTGAAAGAAAACAGAATGAGACTGCAGGGTACTTGAAGGTTCAAGTGACAAGACTTTGTTGCAGAACAACTGCGTAAGCCTGCATCAAACATGAACCCCCCGGAGTGAAACTAGAAAGACCCCTTCACGTCCCCTCTTCCCACCTCCACATCAAAGCTGCAGACAAGGATGAAGAGGTTGTAGGTCGGTCGGTACCTTGGTGAGCCACACCTTTCCAGCGGGCGCATCAACCGACAGTTTAGTAGTGTTGCTATCCTGCATGAGATGGAAGCCAGAAGGAGGCGTTGGCTGACGGGCAACAGGGGAGGCTGATGGCGGAGAACAGACTGAAGGAGGGGAGGGGAAGGGATGAAGGACACGGGCAGATTCAGAATTTACTTGCGCCCCGTTGACCGAGCATGAGATGTAAATATGAGAGGTATGTGTGTGCGTACGGAGATGGGTGTAATGTATGTACATACATGCGCGCGGTGCGGTTGCAGGTGCAGATAGGCGTGTCTGGGTAGGTAGCCGTTGGTTTGTGATCGATATGGATATGACGAACACACGGCCAAAATTGAATAAAAAGAAGAAAAAAGCAGATTTTGAAGATGCAGCAGAATAAGAAAAGAACCGGAATGAAGAAAAAAACGAGTCACCGTCAAGTGGAGGTGGCTGCCGCAATTGTAAGGTGCGGCACTGGAAGGATGGGGCCTTGCCCTCCCAGCTTCCAAGTTCTCCCTGACCGCTCCCCACTGGAAACTACGCAACGCAGATTGCCCCCTTCCAACGCGTCCCAGCCAGCGACTTTGCGATGCGCCGGGCGGGATTGGAGACCAAGGACGGAATGGGTCGATGGAAGGACAAAAGAAAAATGGGCAAGAGAAGGGTGAGGCGCAAAGCAACCGGAACTTTGGGACCACTAAAAAAAACCCTCGCTAGTTTTTTCTGAGAGAGTACGTACCTTTTTCTTTCTATTCCTCTACCACTGTACCTGCACGGTACGGTACGATCCAGCGGCTGGCGGGCTGGCGGGTGTGTCGGGACCTGGGAAACAATCGAGGTACAAGAAGGAGAAACACACAGCTGTGTTTGCCGTTTTTGGCGAGTCTGGAACCGACGGGACAGAATGTGTCAGTGCTTTATCATCCACGTTGAAGAGACCTGATACGAGTACTCCTCGTGAACAATAGAGCGGAGTGCATCGCCGCGCATCACATCGCATCGCATCGCATCGCATCAAATCATCACCAGATCATGTTCAAGGGAAATTCGGCCTGGGCCGGTGCGGGAGGGCTGTCACTGTACCTATGGTATTTGCCTATTGGGCCTTTGACCGTTTGAGTGGCGTCTGTGTTTCTGCGCGCCGGGTCGACGGGTATATGGACGGGTGCCAGATGGAGAAGGCAACGTGATACACAGCAGCCACACACCCTGCTGTCGGAGACAAAAGAAAGCAGATGGGAGAGCAAAATGCTCACGCGAGTCTTGATCTTGTCCGCCTAGTGTATGCGGATGGGTGGTTTGCAAAATGGCAAACCGAGAAAAGAGAACGGGCTGAGTAGGAGCGCGGAGGTTTGAGGAGGGGCCGGCTTATGGCGGATCGATGGTGCTGCTGCTGCTGGCTGCGGCAGCGTTGGGTCACAGACTTACAGACAGACAGGCTCCAGGACGGCGTTTTCCCCGTTAGTTGAGAGGTGTGTGGTGAAGCAGGGTGTGCGTGGTGTGTGGTGGGTTGAGCCGGGGGCCCCTGGAGGATTCACATCACCGGTCCCAGCAACGGAGTTGGTGGCTCAGGGAGACCTGGGGTGGATCAAATGGATCGTGGGGACCATGGAAAAAACGAACTGGGGCCCGCTAGCGTGTGTAGGGGCATGTTTGGAGAAAGAAAGAGACCAGGCGCGGGCCGTCGTGCCAATCAACCAGAGCCCAGGGACCTTCCAAGACCTCAAGAGCCGTTAAAATGACCATCGGTCCTGCTTCCACCACCAATCAGCCAACCGAAAACCAATCGCGCCTTTCCAAGATGAACCCGCCCGGACGGCAGCGTGTGCAGGTCGCAGTTGGGGCCGCAGGATCTGGGAGACAGACCACTTTTCTTCATCTGCTTTTCCCCTCACCCCCCACGACAGGTCTCTAATGTGGAGTTGATTCTGATCCAAATCAAAATGCCACCATGTCTCAGTCCACACACAGCTCGGCTATCTCCATCCACATACCAGCTGTGTGTAATGCACAGCTTCGTATGGAACATGGCTATCTAGAACGGGCCTTGATTGCGCCACAAACACTCGCAATAGATATCTGTCTCTGCAGCACGTGGGGGCGGGAAATGCTGAAGAAAGTGGATGAGATCATGCATGTCCTAGAGTGGAATAAAGAAATGGACTGGGCCGCTCCCAGTGCAAAGATGCAAAAATGCACAGATCCCATGAAAATCTTCCGATTTGTTTGGTCTGGTCTGAGCTGTGAGCTGTGCATCTTATCCACATGATGTGTGTTTGGTTTCCCGGAACATGCGTGCCTGGCGCGGCAGCGGCCCCACTGACACCGGGGGGATATCACAGGGCCGTTCGGCCCGCGGCGGTGCAATGCAGAGGGACGGTGAGGCCATGTAACGTAGACATCTCGAGAAGACAGATCTCTTCGTGTAGATGCTGTGTTATCCGCATGACTCAATCTCACCCACGTCTTGGTAGGCGAAATGATATTTTGGGGATGATGATGCATCGCCAGTTGGATGCAGACGGATATACGTACGACCTGGATACGGGCCAACACCACCAAGCGAAGTGGGATTGTCTGTGTTACCCAATATTATGTTGTGTCTGAATATACTTTGGGGGCCGTTGCGTCTTGACCTTCGAGAACCATGGAGCCGGGGACGCCTGCCAGGTAGGTACTGTACAACAGATCTCATCATCGGTTTTTTGACGCCGGGTATGTAACAAGGTGTTTTCTTTATATAAAATAAATGTAAAAAGATCGTCAGGCATCATACCCGTCTTATACCGCTGAGAGTGTCATGAAGCTCCCGAAGGGTTAAGGCACCCGGGTACGTACCACGCTCATCGCAGGGCATCCAATGAACTGTTTAATGGTGCTATTTCCGTCAAGTAACGGCACACATCTGACAGATCCTGATGGGCATCTGGTCACCTTGTACAACTCGACGATCCATGGGCGTATACCGAATAAATAAAAATGGATAAAGGACCGTCCCGTTATGGGAAGAATGTTTACTCGAGGGATTTGTCACAGCCGATATCCGACTCTCGGATCGGTGTATTTGGAGTACTTGCAGCAGAATGTGGCTAACAATTACGTGAGATCAATGGCTGCAGGTCCTGCCGTCTAATGCTACTGTTGACGGAAGACGAATGATTAGGTACGTAATACCTACCTTGGTAATATGGCTGCCAGCCATATCCGGAAGCGCATGTACAAAGTAGGTACCTTAACCCACTCAGGTGGTTTGGGTCAGATTATGGTATTTTCTCCGGATGATACCTGATAGCTCCTGGCAATGATTTCACCAAGTCCAGAACATGATAGCAAGTGTGCATTGCGGATGGCAGGTTGTTTGCGTGCAATATAATTTGTTTTGTGGTCAACCCCACCTTCGGATGCATGAAGTTGGCAGAATTGTCATGTCCAGTCACCAAAAGGGAAAGCACCAGCCAGCCTCGGGCACACAAAATTGCCAATGAAGACAGGCACGGCGGAAAAAGAGGAAGGACGCACCGCATCTCGCAGGCAGTGACTCGCGTGATCCCAGGATGCCATTCATCGATCTTGCCTGGCACCTAACTTGACATCTAAATTTCCGCAACAGCTCACCTTGAGGCGGCTTGAGAGGCGAGAAATGCAAGATGGTCCCGTGCAGCGAGGAGATGACAGCTCCTCTCGAAACCGGCCCGAGAACAGCTGTTTGGTGTTCGCCCCTCCCCTCTGCATGTTTCTGACGTGCGATTCTGTCGGCCAAACCAAAAACCCCGCAACATGCACAGATTCAACGGCGACATCTCCATTTCTCCGCTCATTGGACTCAGCACCGCCAGGCCATCTGTCCCAATGACGCGGTTATTTACAAGCGCACGAATTCTTCAGCAAGTCACAGCCAAGTTCGCTAGAATATCAAAGAGTGGCACCCAATCCGGACTCTTGAACGCACACCCGAGGCGCAACACTAATTGCCGTGGTGGTAAACAAGCACATGCATGCAACAATGGGACGGCCCAGTGGCAAGGATGGTGCTGTCCCGGCTGGCAGCGGATAGTGGGATCTGAGGTGGTGGTGTTGAAGGTGGGTGTTGTGGTTATGGTTGTTGTGGTAGGCAGGCTGCGGGTCACGAATTTCAGGTTGCAGCTTGGGAGCTGTGGAGTTTGTCGCAGTCTCAGTGTCTGACAGGCGAGACAAAGGAGTCAACAAGGAGCCAGCAGTTCCGTTTCCGTTTTCCCTCTGCTGGCTGATGACGAGGATGGAGCTTTTTTTTTTTTTTTTGCTTCATCAGCAGCGGCTTCGAGAACACAGCCCGTCGCTCGGAAATGTTCAAGCAGGGTGCTTACTAGAACGCTCATTGGTCATGACCAGAGGTGGACGGCGTCCCGGTGTCCAGGACTGTGGGTAAGTGAGCGGCAATCCAAGTCGGGGACTAGCGAATGCGGCCCCTGGATTCGTTCGGGCTTGTCCGCACGGCTCCATTCCTCAGCATTTTTCACTCTCTGTTCCCTCCGACCTCGTGCATTTTCCCGGCATCCGCCATGAACTCAACCTCGTGGACGGAGTTGTGGGTCGCGTATCGGCCATGGGCCCCGCTGTTCGCTGACGACTGACCAGTCCGGGGATGCGAGCTTGGTCTAACTTGCTAGCACAAACCTCGCATGGAATCCTTGCCCAGCTGCCCCTCCACGAATTCTTGGTGGACTTGGTCATCGACCCAGCCTTCCCGATCACGGAGCGCCTTTTACGATGATGGGGCACTTTTCATCACCCCTCCTCTGCCTCTGAAAGAGCCAATCCTAAGGGCGACGCTGCCACAGACAACGGGATGGCTTCTGAATCTGACGACGTGCAGTCAGTTCCGCAATTACAGCTCGCAAATATAGTCGAGCTAAGTCGTCCTACTGGCCGGCCAAACATGAGGGAGGGGGACAATCACGTTGTATTGCCATCTGCAAACCTCCCAACCCCACTGCATCACACCCACTCGGACCAAAGCACCAACAGGCGATCGATAAAGGGTCGTAGTAGCACAAGGACGGACGGCCTGACACGGCACACGAGGGCGACAAGCGGGCGACGACAGCATGAATTTACATTAAAATTTCGACATGTCCAATGGTGAGCAAGTTGATCTCGAGAAAAGGTTGCATCCAGGACGCGATGAGGAAACGGTTTGTTTGAGTGGTCGGCCGGTAATGCACAATGCTTTGTGGGTTTGCAACCATCTCTCGCTCCCTTCCCCTCGAGGCGGGCGGGGCCTTGATGTTGATGTCGGACGGGGCAGTGCCAACCGTGCGGGTGGAGAAATCTCTCGGCGAATGCCACGCTAAAATGCGGGTGTGCGACTTTTGCACTCCCGTGTCCTGTGCCAACCCAGAAAAGCCGATGGGTCTCCAGGACCTTTGTAACACGGCGGAACGGGCGGGCAAACCGTACCGTCATCGAGCACTGCTGAAGAATTGTCAAACTCTTACGGTGGCTTGTTTTTCCGAGTCCCTCAACCAAAAGTAGCTCATGATGATTTTGCTCTTTCAAGAATACACAGCGGTTCGTACACCTCATGACATGCCCTTTAAGCCCTCGCTGCCGACGGCCATCTCAAGCGATGAGCACAAGGGAAAAGAAGAGACAGCCTCGGTGATCGGTGGAGCCAAGGAATCGGACGGATCGAAGGATGGGATTCGCGTGCCGCCCGCTCCTCTTTTAGGCTCATCCCGTCGCCCTTTCTTCCGGACCTGGGTCTACCACAGGCCCACCTTGATTCGTACCCCTGTACCCTTTTCGAAATCGACTGCATCATGAAGGGTGCCATCAGGTCCTTTGTCGTCGGGTACCGTCACGGTTCTAGGCACCCCCATTCTCCAGACCTCATTCTATACACATCATTATCAGTGACCGGCTGCACTAGGAGGGTGTGTGAAGCAATCCAGTTCCTCCAATTAGCGAACTGCCGACTGCTTGATGATCAGGTCATGGACCAGTCAATTCGCCGTGAGGAACAGTCCAGTAACCAATATTCAAGCCTCATTGCCGTTCTGGACATTGGTGTGTTACGTTCACCCATTTTCCCTCATTAACACGCTCCAAGTTTGCTTATTTTCGCATGCATATATGAGCATGATGCGCCGAGCTGTTATTGGGCAGCCGTCGACACTTGCATATCTTTGTCGAAGGTCATCTTTTCAGATGCGACCTGCATACGGAGACTTGGTCCGAGATACTCTGGTCACATTGGCCTCGCTTCCATGCCAGATGGTGCTTTGTGGTCACTGGGTTACCACGGCACGCTTTCGGCACCGATTTTGATACCACTTCGGTCAAAAAGACTTTGAAGGCAAGCGAGGAGCTCGCCCAAGACAGCTTCAGTATGTTCAAAACACACTGGTGTACATTTCGGTCGATGTTCGTCAACTTACCGAGCTCGCCTTGAGCTTTTCCGTTCAACTTCACCCCTCTAAGGTGTGACAAACCAGCAGCACACTGAGTTAAGCCGCCGTGGGTGAGGGCTACCCCGCCCCATTCAGCTGCACGGTTCTGCTCAACACCACTCGACACCACCATCATCCATCCACAGTAAGCCGGCTAGTTCTTATAGCAACTTTAGCCACACTTCTCGAGCAATCAGTTGCAGGCTTTCGGGTCAAAGTCCAGATCGCAAAAACTACCGGAAGCACCTGGATGTATCCTGTCTCCAAACGAAGGAGGAGCGGGGAGGATGATGATCCTGGTGTTGACGGTCCGTCGACTCCAAATGTTTGTCAATGGTCAGGATCTACGACACACCTGACAAGGCTTCCCGCGAAATCCTGCGATGCCTGATTGTTGTTGTTGAGCGGAAGCGATCGAATTGTCGCATGCAGATGACTACTAATGGCCAAACGCTCCAAACTCGGCCGACATTGAAAACAGGACAAAAGCGACAAGTGCAATTGCGGACTACACTAAAAATGAATGCATCTGCTAGCTGAAATGCAGCTTGGCACAGGAAACAAGGAACATCGAAAAAAGTACGCGAACTTGGCCCCCCCTAATTTCAGAAGTGGTTATTATGCAGAATTGATAGTCGATAATGACTGACACATCATCATGGTGTCGATCGCGAGACCATCTTGGAAGAAAACGCAAAGGAGATGGAATTTGCGGGTGGTCCCCTGCATTACATTTGGCTAAACAAATCCGGCATGTTTTCAAGTTCGCTGACGCCGAGAACAAAGGAAGGAAGCTCGACCACCGGCACCCTGCACACTTGGATGTTTTGACGATACCTTGCACGGGAGAAAACAACGGCAGGGGAGAGGAACGTCCCGCCCCCCGTTCCTTTTTCCTGGGTCCCTTAGCCCAGTGACACTGACACCCAAATCAGGAAACCGAAGCGGGTCTCTTGGCTTGTGCTGGAAGTTTAGCACGAGAGAGATTCCCCCGCTAGATATGCGCATTCAGTCGGCCTATATGGGTAAACTCAAGCCGGGGTGCCTGATGTGTACTGCTGAAAAGCGTAGTACACCTAGCTGATCATACGTGTACCACTTACCGCAGCGCACGAAGGCGAAGTTAGACGGTCTCATCCCGGCCATGCTTGTCAGGGCGTGGGACCGGCTTACACTGATCCCAGAGGCACATTAAAGAAACAACATCCTGACAGAGATATCAACATCAGGGTGCATGATATCGCGACCACCGGGATGGTTACTAGGCCAGCTGAACTTGCCGTGTCAAATACCGCTAGTCTCACATAGGGGGGCAAATTGTATCTCTCCCTCGCTCCGTAGCCGAGCTGCGCTTTGTTGTTTCTGGGAACCGCTTTGGATATTTCAGAGTGGGGGGGCGTTGATAGTAGGCGCATGGTATGGTATTCGGCGACCCATAGCAGAGTGTTCAGATCTGGGGACCTCGTCTAGTCCACGATAGGAATGACCCATGACACTGGACCAGGATGGCGTAACGTTGTGGTGAGGAGGGTGCCACCAGACTCTCTCCTCAGGAGCGACCGTTACCCATACCGATGCGCACAAAAGATTCCCTTTCGAGACATCACATCATCCTCGGCAACCGAGACCCGGGCAGCATTTCCCACAGGAACACAATAATTACATATTTGTCGCCCATGCTCAAAGATCATGGCTGGCACCAAA
This sequence comes from Cladorrhinum sp. PSN259, assembly GCA_033725935.1. Lineage (NCBI taxonomy): Eukaryota > Fungi > Ascomycota > Sordariomycetes > Sordariales > Podosporaceae > Cladorrhinum > Cladorrhinum sp. PSN259. The sequence continues at coordinate 151,144 of MU867105.1, read as the reverse complement.
TGTCATCCGTAAGGACACTTTAGACGATACGTTCCATGCGAGGGACTACCGCACTGATGGCACACCCTTTTGGCAACCCCCGACAGGCAGCTCCCAACCATCCACATTAAGTGTGCCGAAAAAACGACATGCCTTATATGGCCTTAGGCATTGAACCTGTGGGAGCATTGGCAAAGGTCAGAGGAATCTGTTTGGGACGGCAAACCGAGAAGGCTTTGAATATCCTACCCCTTGTGACCGTCCTACGCACCTCTCTCCAAAGCGGATATCACACGTGAAAACAATAGGCTTTCGTTGCTCTTCAGTGTGTCTTCAAAGGGGCTCAAAGCGGTATACCCTCGAGACCCGCGTTACAACCGAGCGATTTCAGCATTCCTTTCCTGATTTACGGCATGATGCTCATGAGCGTGGAAACGGATAGTGATTCCGGCTCGTCCCACTGCAACGAGATCTCCTTTGCGATATCCGCTGCTCTTGAGAAGGCTGTCAAACGACGAGAGCTACCGGTCGGGGGCAGGATTCATGATTTAATGCAATCCAGAGGAAACCAGCCATCTAGGGTCAGTGGTCGGACGAATCTTACGGCGCAAGATAAGATCCTAGCAAGTAAAGCATAGTAAATGCTCAGGCCCGGAAACCAACCAACAAGAAAGCGTCACGCAGTAAAGCGGCGCAACGACAAGGCAGGCAGCCACAGGCTCGCCCCTTTGAGAAGAAGAAAGGCCGAAAAGGCGGTCAGTGAGCAGATATTCATTTGAATGTATTCAAATAACAACACCACCCTGCCGCCAAATATGCTCACGTCCAGCCAGCCTCACAACATCACACCAGCGTCCTGATACGCGCTATCGTTACTTACCGATAGCCGCTCGGTTGGCTCAGGAAGTCCGTTTGAGTCCAGGGATTGCCAGTGGATGGGCGTGTCCAAGCATTTCTGCACACCCCTCCCCACGTGAAGTACAGGGGTTGAGGCGAATGAGCGCACGAGTTCATAGTCACGTGAACGATCAGTCCTGCACTCCACACGTTCCCATCCCCGCCCAAAACGGTGCCTGGTGAGGCCGTGTGAGGGGAGAGGGGCGAGGAAGGGGCGAGGAGAGAGGCTGGGAAAGAGGTGTGTTTAAAGTCTGGGATGGGAGGGAAAAGGGAAAAAGGAAAGAAAAGGCAAAATGGAACGGAGTCTGGGTAGGTTACAGTCTGCTCCACTTCTCCGGTCAGAATGTGAAGTGAGATCTCTGGTCAATGAAGCCCTGTCTTGTTGGCTCGCTTGGCAAGGACCCAAAGAACGGAAGCGAGCCTAGCACCATCACGCAACGAGACAGACCGCTGTTTCCTGTTGTTTGTTCACGCTTTTACGCGGGGGGAAATGGATGCAAATGGGCCGAATACAGGTTGTCAGCCCCTGTCATATCCTGTCACCTTTCAATAACAACCTTTGTTGGAGGCTGGCACGCTTTTGTACTCCGTAGAGCCCAGCAAGATTCCAATACAGAGCACCCAGGGTCCCCTGTTTGCGCCACGTTGCACTGGGGGGTCTGACTGTGCTGCGCGTACCTTCCCGTTCCGCGCTTCCCGGGTGCCATGTCCGTCATTGCCTCTCTCTTGCAGTTTACCAGTCCTCTGACTAAAAGTCCTCGAGTTACCAGTGGTCGTGGCTCCGATTTGGATCTTATGGGCGGCGCAGGAACATAATGGTCCTACAAGGGGAAATGGAACCCGCCAACAGGAAACACCAGAGGAAGCCGGGAAACGAAGAAGCGAGATTGCCGTGATAGGGCTGAAAAAGCAACCTGGAAGCACGGAGCACTCCGCCAACTCACAGGGCCGAGATGAGATGCAGGCTTCCACCTCCCCCGTTTGGCCTAAATGTTGTCAGCCTTCAGAGACAATCCCTTGATCCGAAGACCGTATCGCGCGACTGCGACTCCCTCAGCACGGCTCGGTCTCGCTAGGAAGAAACGCAACGAGACAGGGTCAAAGTTGCAGAAGTCTTGTGTGACTTCAGCACCCAGAAACCCAAGGCAAATACGACCGATGTCATCCGACCCGCACCGCCCGCCGCCGCCGCCCGCCGCGTGCCAGCAGGTCGGCTACCTTATTGCGTTGGGACAATGCAGTAGCTTGATGCACGTTTCGCTCAATCAAGTCATCCGGCGTCTTTTGCCGAATCCCACGCTTGCTTCCTGATGAGCTCTACTCAACACATGCTCCTGCTGAGCAGCATGCTTGATGATATCGATACAATATTCGCGTATGCCTCTCTCTTATGCCGGCGCTTTCCTTGTCGTCTTACAGCCTAATTTCAACATGTTTCAGTCACCAAGGCTTTTTGAGTGATCATATAATACCGCCTCGGTATTATAACCACACAGACGCAGCCCGTGCCAACAACGGCAGCAACCAAACGTTCTTCCTGTTCGTTGCCAACATGGAACAGTACCCGGGAACAAACGGCGGTGAGACGGTCATCGCGCAGCCCACATATCATCACATCACACCTCACGTCAGTCAAATCTCGGGCCTGGATTTCCAGCCCGGGTTCAACACTGCAATACGATCGATGAAATACGCGCATCAATTATGTCCATGTACCACTTTTGGCATTGGTTCGGTACGGAGGACAAAGACAACAGTCCAATCGCTCAATATACAGGAATGGGAGGGTGGCTTGATATATTACTTTTAATCCCAGATGATAGCACATGCACACCAACTCCCGAGCCAAGGCAATCCAGTTTCATGGTTCATGAACCGCCACATCGTTTTCTTGCGGCCCAATAAACGCCTCATAAAAAAGTTCCCGTTGGTTAGCTTGACCAGGTTGCACCAAACATGGTTTTGTCTCCGGACCAATGAGCAGAGCAGGATACTTTACTGTCCACTGGATTCCCGGCCCACTCGCACAGGAAATTTGTGAAATCTGGCACTTCCGCTCCCAGGGCGCGGGTATGAACGGGAGACAACGGGCACGACAGGTTTCGTTGTGGAACCCCAAGCCACGAAAGCGCCGTGGTGGTGGTGATGATGATCATGATGGTGATGGTGATGAAGCACAACATCCTTCTTCTACTTCTCTCCCCACCCACGCCTCTGTGTCTGGTCTTTCTTGGCGAGGTTGACCTTGCGGTACCTACCGTTTGGTGAAACAGTAATTCTTGGCGCCCGTCCGCCCGCTTGGCCGGTCGGGGGTCATCTCAGTGGATATCCAACAAGGGCTGACCGTGACCGAGACATCGGCGGGGAAACAATGGATTGATGGGAGAGTTGGAGATGGGTGGGCAATCACCGAACCTAGTGTAGTAGCATTTGCTGGGCTATACCGGTGTTGGTGTACATGTCCCATTTCAACCCACCTTGCAGGTTCTTGCAGCAAAGCCGGCAGCAACAAGCAAGGCAGCGGCAATGTGTGATGCTGTTGTGTTATGAGGGCTTTTGAGGAACAGACCACATGGATGATGGTCTGGACGCCTTGCCTCGGCCGGTACTGGTCTTGATCGTCGCTCATGTGGGCGTGTGCGCGTGTGCCTCTTTGTGTTTCATGGAAGGTTGGTGGGCCATGGAGGATCTTGCTGATCAAGCCTAGGAGGAGGAGTATGGCCCGAGCCCGACCCCGGGCACAGCCGAATATCGGGAGCGGCGAACGTTGACATGGGGCCTGTAAAGCATGGGATCGAGACATGGGGTTGCGTCACATCTACTTCCCACACAGCATCAATGCTCTCGGTGCTAAGGTGACGAGAAGAAAAAAGGGGCGACGATCCATGCCTTTACCTTTCTTTATTGCTCCTCGGTAATCCCTCAGTAAACATCAGTCCCACAAGGGCAATGTTACCAAAGGTAAATATTGCAAGGTGAGCAGGGTGTGTCGACTCGTGGATGATGATGGCGTTCGGTTTGGGGGCGGCACCAATAACGCACCTCATTTTCTCCTTGGGAAACTCGGAAATGCTTTAAAAGAAAGTTATAACCTTGACAAGCTAAAGCGGACCGATGCGAGAACAGGCTAAGCGAGGAGAGAGAGGGGTTGTTGGTTCGGGAGGAGGCTTGTTGGTGCCAGCGATCTGTGTGCCGCCGCCCTTCCTTCCATCCCTTCCCTTCCGTCTCCGTCCGTTTTTCCGCCGTGATACGATTTCCTGGTAAGCTAAGATGGACTAATGCGAGGCTAGGGGAGATTTAGGAAACGAGATCGCAAAGGGAGGCTTCCCCTAATCCAACGTTTCTGACGTACTGCATAACTCCCACTGTACTGGACGCCATTTATGGATTTGGTGTTGTGGGTGGGAAGTACGGGATAAAAAGAGAAAACAGGCTATTTCTGCGTGGTAGTCTGAGAAACGAGACACGGTGTAGTGCTGTGCGTTATGCATATGCTGGCTGGACGGGCCAGCTCGCTGGCTTGGTGGTATATTTTCAGGATCGCGGAAGGGCGGTCCAATCGTAATGGTTCCGGAAACCCGGGGGAACATGCGTACATGACGCAGAAAAATAACACACATTTACTGCATGCAAGTCTCAGTCCTCTAAATCGAGGACTCGGTCTTGGTATTTTCCTGATCACCTTTCTTTTGTCTGCAAGCAAGGGGTATGATCGATCAACTGTCTCAGCTGACTCTCGAATAAGAAACAATGTACTACAACTGAATGCACAATTTGAGACATGTCATGAAATATATCATGAAATGCGCTGAAAGAGCCGAGTGCTTTTGAGGTCTATGTACACTAGGACTCTCAATCGATATGTCATGAACCAATAGAGGCTGAGTTTGTCTCAGACTTTGGCTGATCATGATTACCTAGGTTCCTGAAAGACAGAAGCCGCCGATGTGAGGCTGAGGTGGTGTATATTATATTTGCTGATACTGGGACTGATGCGTACCATAGTGATAGGTCTTTTGAGTGGTTGCTCGATACCATCATAATTCATCATTTTCTCGCTCACTCATTACATCCCATTTTTGACGTGGTGTGGTGTGAGGATATATAGTGAGCTGGCTTTAAATGATGCGTTCATTGATTATCTCACGATTTCCTTTGTTTTTGGTGCTTCTGTTCCAGCCTAATGTATTATGTACACGTACATACATGTACATACAAGTGTTCTATTGCTTTTTATATTGCCTTTTTCCGTTCCCGTTTCCCACACGTTGTCCGCACCACACACACACACACACACACACACACTCGGGGGATGAAGTTGTCCATGTGGGCATTTGTTCTCAGATGATTAAACGGAAATTTAAGACAGTTAAATTAAGGTATACACTATATTTATGATATATTGAGCAACCAAGTTTATTTGATGTCTCTCCTCAGCTGAATGAATGGCATTGCTCGGCTTTGTCTCACACATGTTGCAAAAGCGAGCTTTAGGTAGGTAGGTGGTCCTGGTTTGGTTGATTTAAAGGAACGCAAGGTGTGGATTTATCAGACTCTTTTTTTTTTTTTTTTTTTTTTGGCCATGGAGGAAAGAAACATATTTACTTTCAGCCAATTGAAATTAGAATAGGTGGGTGTGTGTGTGTGTGTTTTGGAACAACAACAATAATAACGAAAAGTCTCCTTTTGGTAAGTAGATAAAAGTGAGTCAAAGGTAAGATGTATAGATTGGTGCCCCAAAAAAAAAGTATCCGTACCAATAGAATCGTGATTATCATCCCTTTTCTCTTGTTATTAAGCTGTTTCGTATATGTTACGGTAATTTTTTGGGGGGGGAATCGAGAATGTCATCATCAGAAATAAAGTTTCCGGCGGAGAGAAAAAAAACGTGTTAAAAGAAAATGTGGCCGAGAAGAACGAAGTTTAAAAAAATATGTTTCCGGGGATTTGGGTTGGGGTATATATATAGTGTAGGGTAGTTGCAATTTTGCGGGGAATTTCTAGTTGAAGAGAAAAAACTTAAGATAATTCCGACAACGACGAAAACATAACGGGTTCAACAACTATTCTCTCCAAACAGTCGCAAATCTAAGTTATACTTGGTAAGTTAAATATATATATATATATTTAAGTTGTTCAGAGTGTTGCTGTTGCTACATACATACATGTACATGGTGTGGATCCCATGCTCATTTGCGTCATCACAACAGGTTCTGTTTTTTGGGCTCGAGGAGATAGTCAAAATACCCAAATACTGAAAAGGGATTTACGATACAACAGCATCACGTTTGTCAAAGCTCTTTAGAGAAAAAAAAAATGGACGGACACGATCATCATCATCATCATCATCATGATGCTTCCGAGGGACAGCATCATCATGGACATCATCACGGCCATGGAGCGACGGAGTTGAATAAGGACTTTTTCAAGTGAGATACAACCCCATTTCCTTGCATTCAAAGATACTAGGGTAATGGGTGATATTAACTGTTATGAATAGCAACGAAGCTCAAACATACGACACCAAGCACGCAAAGACTTTGGACAACGTCATCAAGGAGATCAGGGCGAGGCTTGATTTCATTGGGGTTGAGTGGGTTGATGATGAGGAGGAGGAGGATGGTGAGGAGGGCAAGCGTGGTGAGAAAAAGGACGGGCCTGAGAGGCAGGTGAGGTTGTTGGATTATGCTTGTGGAACTGGTGTTGGTGAGTTGAGATTTTACTTTTTTGGTTTATTGGGGGGGTTTTTGTTGGAGTTGGCCTAGGGGCACATGACTTGCATCTACGTTTACCAAGAGGATGAGCAAACTGGGTGGCTTGTGCTGCTTTGGGTGGAAAAGTAAAAGGCTAATGGTTGTGTCTACAGTGTCGAGGGTATGAGACGAGCCCCGTGTTTACAACCCCTTTTCGACTCTTTATCAAGTGATGAGCAACCTGTTTGCTCATGAGCGCTGGGTATCTGTTCGAGTAGATAGCTAACTTCAACCCAGGCTCTTGCACCTTATACCACTCAGTGCGTGGGCATTGATCTCTCAGAAGGAATGGTAGGTTCACCGTCTACGACCCCTACATTCCCCTGGTCCTTGTATCACTAATCTGAAAATTCTCAACAGGTCGCTGCTTACAATGCCCGTGCCGAGAATCAAGTCAGTCTATGTCGTCTTTGCTCTTGACCTTACCCCTGAGTCCCACTAACCCACTCCACCAGGGCCTCTCCCCCTCTGAAATGCATGCATACCAGGGCAACCTCTGTGATCCCGCTGATCCCGAGCCCAAAGCCTTTGCTCAACCTGAGTTCTCGGACTTTGATGTTGCTGCCATTGGCCTCGGTCTTCGTATGTCCCCACCTTTTCTCTGTCGATACCACTTCCCTATTTCCCGCCCGTCTTAAATGTGTACATCGGACCGCTAACGTGACCATAGACCACTTTGATAACCCTGGCCTGGCTCTCCAGAGGGTTGCTTCACGCCTCAAGAAGGGGGGCGTACTGCTCGTTCTTGATTTTTTGACTCATGAAAAGGCACAAGGTGATCACCCTGCCATTGCAACCGTCACTCATCACGGCTTTTCCGAGTCTGAGATGAGAAAGCTGTACGAGGACGCTGGCGTGGGTGAGAATTTTGCACTTCAAGAGGTGGCGGTCGTATTTAACCGAGATCGAGAGTACAAGACCGAGTGGGAGAGGAAGGTTTTTATTGCTCGTGGGACAAAGGCTTGAGGGGTAAGAGAGAATCAAGTCTAGCAGCTGATAGGCGGGTGACGGTGGTGATAAGGAATTTCGTCAGATGCAATAGATTTTTATTCAACTTGTTAGAAAAGGAAACGAATAAGGAAAAAGAAGAAGAGATATAAACACTGTTGACTTTGTCCAGCAAACAGATCAATTTCCAGCCGGCCCTTGCTCGCTGTATAAAAGAAACTTGAACGCAACCAACTATCTCTCCTTTACCCGTCAGTAATTGTTTATCGCCCACACTCTCCCCGTGACCACTATTTTCAATCAATGCCATCACCTAAAAATACTCAGACCGTTACATATCACCTGTATCAAAAGAAGGAAAAGGAAAAACGGGGAAACAAGGGGAAAAAACCCCCAAAAAAAAACAGACACAAGGGAATACTCTTCTCATGTATTCACTCATCCTCTCACCACATATAATCAAATCCTAATCCCATGAACCTCCTCCAACCTCTTCAACTCCATCTTCTTCTTCTTCTCCCACTTTTCCCACCCCCTTTTCCTTCAACCCCTTTCGGCTCTAAACGAAACCACCCTAGAGAAATCCCAATGGTCCTTCCTTCCACTCTTACCACCTTTGCTAGTAGTAATTCTCTCCAATACTTTTACTTTGTTCCTCTTGAGAAGAAGAAGGGGTAAAGCGGTGGGGGACTCATACCTTCTCTTGATTGTGAGAATTTTCAAGTTCCTTCCGGGTCGTCTGGGTATACGTATGTGACTGATTCCAGGGCGTGACACTTGGAGAGGACAATGTGTTGGTAGATGCTGCGCAAGATCCGTGGTGGGATTTGGGATTTTGACGCGGAGGTAAGGGGTAAAGAGTGTGGTGGTGACGGTTATTGAGTGGTAGGATAGGTGAAGGGCGATGGAGTTTCAGGCTGGGTCGGTGAGGCGGATTGGGATTGGGGAGGAGCAGGAGAGGTGGATCTGTCAGAGTATGATTTATGATCAAAGGGGGTGAGGTTTGTGTAAACAAGAAGGTCGTACAAGTTGGAATATGCATGCAGTACATGATTTCGACGGGCAGTTTGTGGTTGGTCAGGGGCTCTTTTGAGAGTTTAGGGGTAACCTGAAGACATTGCAGCTTAGATGGTCCTTAGAAGAAGAATTGTCCGTTCACTCAAGTCCCATTACACTATGAACAGAGTTGATGATAGTAAGTATGAGGAAGACGGAGCTCCCTGTCTAGAAATCGAGACATGTCTCCCCATCTTCATAGGCAAAAGCATATCTAGTAGAGGCAGAGCACCCAGAGGGTGATACGATCGAGTAAAAAAGATCATGAATACAATTCCCGCAAATACACTAAGGAAACCGCGACAAGACAAAGCTTAGTTCTAGAGCACAATTACGTTTTTCCTCATCGAGATTTGTAAAATAGCATGCAGTGTCTACGCCATGAAGTCTGTGAAGAGGTCCCGAGGATTGAACGCAGCCTTTTCCGTATCACCAACACAAAAAGAAACCCGGTCTTCACACTCGTGGCAGCCTCTCCACGAATACATACCGTTCAAGCCATGGTTGCAAGTCCGCGTTCAGTTAACCATAAGCACGGAACTCTGAGAAGAGTTTGAGAACAGATTTGTTTGTCCAAATGAACACTAAGAGGCAATTCATCCGAAGCCCCTATCTCTCTCTCACTCTCACTCTTCCCGTTGTTTGCCTCTCACCTGAACCTCATGACAGTTTGTCCCACCTTCTTATGAAAGATATTGCAGTCAACAGTACAGACGCACACATGTTAAAAGCCAAGATCAACAAGGATCACTTATGTTCCACAACCTGAAATCCCCCATTTGACATACGTCTACTTCTCTGCCATTGTTTGCTGTGAAACCACACCCAACCAGCCAGCCTCACTTGACCGGCGCAACCATTTCCCACGAATCAAATAACCTCCTGTCCCAGTCCGCTAAACCTCAGTCTTGGACTACGACCGATATATCTGACATGTGATGGCCTCCATGATATGGATACCACCATACAACTCTTTCCCAATCCGTTTTCAGTGTACTGTGTACTTTGAGCCTTGAATTCCCGGCCAGTAGGAAACTCCCCCTTTGAGCCATTCCATACAAGCCCAGCCAGCCCACACACAAAACTTAACCAGGTAAGGACGTTCACCCGGTACATACATCGAAATCGAAAACTGGAACGAAACCAATCTTTCCGGATGCCATATCCACCAGTATTTTTTGAAACAAAGGCTCGATTTTGTTATCCCCATAAACTTAAGCAAGAAAAAAGTATATGCAAAAGAAAACACAATGATATTGCAAGAGAAAACGAAACGATATATATATAAATATATATGTATATAACAAAGTAAGGGAAATCGATATGGAACAAAGAAAGTTCCTTCCACCTTCTCCCTCTTTATAACCCCCCCCCCCCCCCCAAAAGAAGCTTTTTTTTTAAAAAAAAAGGTAGTTTAAATTCATCCACTCGCTGTGTAAAATCAAAATCATGAAGAACGCAACGGGAAAAAAAAAAAAAAAAAAATCTCAAAGCAAATAAACATCTTGAGTGTAAGTAAACTGTAATAAATTGTCACCTCCCATTCTCTTATCCCCATCAATCGTAACAGCCATCCATCCCGTAAACAAACAAATGGTGTATCGCTTTGAAACTTTGAATAATAAAAAATAGTAAAATGTTTCCTTTCTCTCTCTCTCTCTCTTTTATTCAAACCGATCAAAAACAGACCAAAAATAAATTCTCCTCAGCCAGCCCCTATTAACACTGTGCGTGTTTGCCGAAGACCGGCCGACCCTTCCATCTCAAACATGCATTACCTGCATGCTCTTTTGCTGCAAGCTCAATCACACGAACCGCAAAGAAGAAGAAAAAATAAAGTCTCTCTTGCCATCGAAAAATGTTAATCAAGGTAGATACCGGGTAACATCTAGGTACCTTCTTCCCCTTTTCTCCCCTCCTTCTCGGTGCTTATCACAACCCACCATCAGTATCAAAAACCCCCCAAAAAAAACCAATCACATAAAACCGCAATTCTTTAATACCGATACACAGTATTGTCCGGATCCTTAGCCGGCTGCAAATGAGACGCAGCACCACCGTATGCCGGCTGGCTGCTTCCACCACCACCACCACCACCTACTCTCCTTCTCAACTCATCATCATACTCATCATCTGACACAGGCGTAACTGGCTCAGGAACAGCCTCCGTCTTCCTAGGCTTACTGCTGCCACCATCCGCCGCACCCGATGCCCCCATGAAACCGGGATGATACGGCTCATATGAAAGCCTTGGTGCAACATCGCCAGCCGATGCACCCGCTCTCGACGATGAGGCAGGCTCAGGAGCGGGATCCCTAAACGGATCGAGATTGCCACTGCTGGCATCGCTATGCCTCCGCGAACCAGAAGGTCCCGCAACAGCCGCAGCCTGGTATGGGTCCAGCGTTGACGAGGACGGCCCCGTAGCAGCAGCAGTAGCAGCAGCCTTCTTGCCCTTCCCTTCACTCCCGCTCCCGCTCCCGCTTCCACTTCCCATTCCAATCCCCATACCCCCACCAAACCCGTTCCCGCCCTGCCCACTTCCTCTCGTCTTTGGGGGGACATCAGGTCGGTATTCCGAGAAGGATACCGGTGAATGCGACTGCTGCTGCTGTGCAACACGCGCTCCTGCTGATGGCAAAGAAGTGCTCGACCTGTCATTCTCCCCTCCCTGTCCCAGCCCCAAATGCTTCTTAGACTGCAGGACGGCACGGTGGTGATGATTTAAAGCCTGCTGCAGCTGCTCGTTCGTGTCAATCAGGCTCTCCATCGTGTCATTGTCCGGTGGCGGATCGGTCGCGGCCATGTATCCTTGGATGGATTTGGACGCCCCCGTACACCGGTCCGCAAACTCCTTGATCAGTTCATTATGCAGGACCTCGGCGGGAGGAGTGTTTGCCACGACCTGTTCGAGGAGATTTGCTGATGTGCGCGCCTCTTCCAGGCGATTGGCTAGCTCGATGGGATCAGGAAGACGACGGCTGTGACTCCTGCTGCTGTGGTGTGTGTTATGCTGTTGTTGATAGGGCCCTGGTTGCATATATGCACCACCCTGTTGATACCCCCCGTGTTGGTACTGTCCTGGGGTAGGAGGCACGTATACCGCGTAGTTCTGTCCTTGACCCTTTTGCGACGGTGCGCAGTTAGCTCCAGACTCGTCCCTTTTAGTCAGTTCTGGAATTAGTAACTTACCCCGTATGCCTTGTAGGCCTTCTCCTTTTCCTTCCTCCACATTTCGATGACGGGCGTCAGTCCTTCATCGTATCCCTTTGTGTTCTCAAACGAATCCAGCGTCTCCATCAACATCTGGCGCACGCTCACATCGCGCCCCGATTTCAGCAGCTCCTTGAACGTGTCTACATGCTTCTTGTCTGCGAGGTTCCTCGTGAAAGTCGGACCGGGATTGTCGCACAGGATTCGAATCAGCATGATTGCATTGTACTGGAAAGATGGCTTGGTCCAATAGTCTCGACCCATGAACTTTCGGATCAGTCGAGCGCATTCCGTCGCGGCAGCTGGAGAGGCGACGGCGGCCTCGACGATGGCGGGGAGAAAGACGACATCATCACCCTGTAAAGAAGCTGCGATTAGCATTTGCTTTCTTCTTCTCCCCGGTGAGGGGCTGAATCCAAGACAACCCCGCAACTGATCGACGTACCGATGCACTTCCGCGCGATTCACAAAATGACTTCTGTATATTTCCGTCCAAGTCAGCTACCTTATTTCTCCAATGGTGGCAGTTCGGAGCGCGCGCGCGCAAAGTCGGGAATGAGAGTTCGTACCACACAGCGATTGGCGATGCTTTCGGGGGTATCCTTCTCGGGATCTACGGATAGTGTAGGGTTGTCGGAGCTGGCAGCTGCAAGTGCGGAGGGAAGGGATCCCCGTTAGTTCTCCAGGTTCAGAAATGTCTAGACACTGTTCCTTTCTTTCATTCTTCCTTCCTTCCCCACGGATTCGGCAAGGCTTACTGTTTCTCTTCTTTATGGTGCCCAGCACCTTATTCATGCTGAAGCCCTTCATCCTGCCCCTAAAAAGAATTCTGCTGCCTCTTGGGAAACCGCCGAGGTAGGTTGCTGTCGAGGTGTTTTGATGGGGCTCGGCTCGGGATTCTGTCCAACAGTTGAAGGGGATCGATTATATGTTCGCGCCGACAAAACAGAGAACTAAGAATATTGGCGACAACAGAGTGGGTGGAAGAAAAGAAGCGCGCGTGATTTCCAAATATCAATAGTGTCGCAGTGAGTCCCGCCGTTTACCGCAGTGGGCGCAGTGGTATGTATGTAGGTGATTGTGCCGTTTGATTGCCGTCTCTTGGCCGCCGCCGACCTCGAAGAGCGACGGGAGTGGTGACTGGTTGCGCGACTCAGTGGAGGTTGATGCACCACAACCTGGACGCCGCAAGGGTCCTGGGTCTGGGGTCCGTATGGGAAACCTTGGGAAGGTAACCTGGATGAAAAGAAAAATTGTATACCTATGTATTGTAGGCGCCACACCGGAGAGGTCACTCACTGCCTGGCCTGTAACACGATCGAATCCTTAGGATCTATTCAAAAACACTGAGGGAACGCCTGTCAGTTTTATCCCCATAAATTCAATCCACCTGCCTAGGCAGCCATGGCGAACGGGTATAATTGGGGCCCCAGTCTGGTACCGTGAATGGTAAGAAACTCTTGTGGTCTCCAGTTTGTGCAACCATAACAGCCATAAATAACAGGACTCCGAAATCACACGGTCGTACCCAAAAGATTCCCACTACATATCCAGTGACTCAAATGGGAGTCATGGAAACAATAGGCCAAGGCCGGTGGTTTGAGGCATGGAACTTTTGTCGACTGTCAAGGATTCGGGGTTACGGTATCAAAGAGAGATGCCAAGACACCACGACAATGACAGTGACCCCATGTCCACTCAGCCTCCCATGCCACGACTGTTAGACACGCAAGCTGCCATAAAGGTCAACGTTCAGTCTTGCAAAAAACCTCAATTGACTTTGATAATCTGATGACTACCCGCTAAACGAGACCGTCGTGTGACAGCGCGTCACCCTACTCGTCGCTCAAAAAGCAAGGAACTTTTTAGATACCCATCGCTCGTTGATCTAGGTGAACGACACCACATATCCTTCCTCCTATTCCTGTATCCCCAAGATTCCGCCGTCACCGATTTAATTCAACCAAGCCATGTACGAACTCTAAAAACACCAATCCCAAACGAAAACAGAAACCCACCCTCCTCATTACTCCTCATCATCGTCCGATAATATCTCCTCCACAACCAAATTGCCACCGCGACCCATCTTGGTTGCGATCGTGATGTTACTGGTCGGTTCATATGTCTCGCGGGGTATAAGTGAAGCAATCTGGAACCCATACTTGTGTTCGTATCCTTCTGGCTTCGTGGCCTTCTCATCAAGAGACTGGTTCTGAAGTAAATCATGACACTCAACAAAGGCGTAGAGTTCTTCCATTGTGGTTTCAGGGTGGAATTTCCGAATTACTCGTCCAGCCCCAGATGACGGTGGCATATTGAGGGCAAGCCGAACTGCGGTCTTAACTGATGCATCGGGCTCTGCTGCAATCGTTGTAGCCCTCCACCTCCTCCACTGTTGCCGGAGCTCCTCCACCCTAGCAGCAGCCTCGGCTTCCTCAAGAGCGCGCTTTTCAGCAGCAGCCGCCTGAGCCTCGGCTTCACGTCTCTGTCGCGCTCTCTCTCTATCAAGGGCGAGTGATCTCTCGTAAGCTGAATCTTGTTCAGATCGCAAATTGCGAGCGTGTTCTTGGGCTGCCTTCTCTGCCCGTACACCAGCGAGTTCAGGCGCATATTTGGTGATGGCACTCCTAATCTCGCCAAGATATTCGGTTGGTGTCATGGATCCAGAGCATCTCTTGATAATGCCCATGCGCGTGCTCCCTTCCTTGGGTGTAAGGCAGACCAAGCAGCTGAACGGATATTCGACACACGCATACTCATTCGCAACTTGATGGGCCTCCGGGTCAGAGACGTTCCCTCCCCAAATAATAATGTTGTTCTCGGGGTCGGTGATGAAGCTCACAACCTCGGGGGCGAGTAGTGTGTTACGAATAAACTTGTCGGTGTCGTCGTGTTCCGGCGACACCAATACCATCAGGAGAAACTTGATTTCCCGCTTGGCTGTGTCTAAAGCTTGGGCATGTCCGCCCTCGAACCAAGGCAAAGCGTTCGAGTTGTACTCTTCCTCGAACTCGCGTCGGAACCTCTGCGCTGCCTCCTTTGGCAAAGTAGCACTCCCGCTGCTTGCCCGACCTAGGCCTCTCCTGATGGTTGTTGTGAAGAAGGGAATTCGAAGGGATTGAGGCAGCCATGAGAAAACAGCCCGCAGAATCGAATATGTTATAGTCAATGGGGCGAAAAGAAGCCTGAAGATTCCTGGTAGCTGCCATGAGACGGACTGTTGCGGTACTACCCTCGGGGCTGGCTCGGTTCGTTGTCTCGGCGACAGGGCTCGAACGGGCTCGTCATCGTCAACATCCAGGAGGCTGCCGTGCCATCCTGCCGCTCGGGGAGCTTCGTTTTGTGCAGCTTGGGCCTCGGCAACAAGGTCGGGCCCTTCCCCGTCAAAAAACTTTGCAATGGCAATCTACATGACTGTCAGCTTGCCTCTCCTCCTTGACTTGCTCCATCTGGTGAAGGGGGTACCAACATTCACGTTCCATTGGGATCTCTCGAGCAATGGAACGGCTTCGGCGATTGACTGGCCCGTTACGTCAATGTACTGTTGCAGAGCATTTTGCTGGACTGAAGACAGCTCGCTGATGTCGAAATCTGCCATCGCGGACTGGGGGAGTATCGGCTGCCTCGTGTCTCTAGAAGCTCGTCCCGGAGTGATGGACTAATTGTTGCACAGTAACCATGTCAAGAAGAAGAATACCCCGCCCTAATAGTTGAGTTGGAAGATGGGAGATCTCTTGCAAAAAATGACCCGAAGCTTATTATAGACGGTCTGCAGTTGCTGGCCAGGTGTTTTGTTTGGGTGTTTGTTGTCCACAGCAGGCTGCAGCAGCGGGCAAGTACCGAACAACCAACTCAGAAAGCAGATAAAGGTGGTAAGTTACGATGACGGGATTGATCCACATTACAGGCACAGACTGTGAATGACGGTAAATACATGCTTGTTACAGTTCATGTCAGCACAGACCTGCAGTTCGGAATGCTCAGGTTTGCACTTTGTCTGGGGAGCAGCGATGCAGCACGTCGTACCCTTGAATGCATGGTGTCGGGCGACCTGTACCAACCGTGGAAGGATTGTTGAGACCCCAATGGAAGTTCAGATGAGGGCATGTATCCTGAGGACACCTGGGACTTTGTGGAATTTACATGCGGTGCGGCGTTGCAGGTTCCCGTAATGGAGTCCGGTTT
Source organism: Cladorrhinum sp. PSN259 (assembly GCA_033725935.1). Lineage (NCBI taxonomy): Eukaryota > Fungi > Ascomycota > Sordariomycetes > Sordariales > Podosporaceae > Cladorrhinum > Cladorrhinum sp. PSN259. The sequence goes on along the minus strand of MU867105.1, from coordinate 135,113 downwards.
AGGATGGTTGACGGGAATCCCTGCTGAGGGAGGCAATGAGCTCCCTCGAGGCTGAAAAAGGTCCCACTGCATTAGCGTAGCACCCACTGGACACCCACACGCCCGCCCACCTTTTTTGTTTCTCAGGTGCAGTTCCCAAGGTTGGGAAGAGCGATTCTCGCTGTACCTGGATTCCTGACTGCATCCATCCTTTTTCTTGTTTGACCCAGCCCGCGATCCAAGGGTACCTACAAGTAGGTAGGGACGGGACGCGACGGACGACACACGACCCGTCGTCGGGGAAGAGCTGGCTTTCAGGTTCCTTTGTCTTGGAGCTCCCACGCTACCACTCAAGCACATCCACCCCTCCTCCATCCATGGGTGCCTTATCATCAGCGCTTCTCCTTCGCCATTGCAATTACCGAATAGAAATATGGGAGACAGCTGCAATTGCCAAGTGAGCATCCCTTATATTCTCTCCGTGGCTGCCTCTCTTCTTGGTTACAACCGCGCGCCGTGTGCTGTAGTAAATCCGTCAAAGATGGGCGTTGGAACATACCTGCTTTCGCGAACCCCGCGCTAATGTCTCCAAAATCTCCAGATATCGTAGTATTGGCCAACGAGCTGTCCGTTTTTCCTTCTTTCCCTGAGCGATTCGCGCAGCCGCCATGGCCGCGACACGATATTCAAACAACGATATGCGGCGCCAGATTGGATCCCCGAGATCCAAGGGCCGGGGTGCGTGCTCCTGTTCCGGTCTTGGCCGAGTAATCCAGGGCGTCACGGTCGCTGACAATGAGGTTTCGAGTAGATAATGGCGACATCCCATGTCGCAACATCACCATATATGGCCATTGTAAATACAGAGAAGCCGGCTGCAGCTTCAAGCACGATCAGCACAAAATATCCTCTCCGCAACCAGACTTGTAAGTGCTTCGCGCCTGCGCTCTCTCCTCGAGAGTACCTTTAGAGAGCATGGGCGTTTGTACACTGGGGAAGGTGGCAACTGAACCTGGCAGAGAGCCTTTCGGTAACTCTGGAGAAGAATTTCGTGGTGCACCAGTGGCGCACGTCTCACCATCTTGTTTTCATATTCATTGTCGTGCAACAGAGAGCCCTCAAAGCTTGATATGCCAAATCTCAGCCTCTCTAGCTTCTCGAAATATCTATAAAGAGAGGCATTAAAAGTCTAACACCATGTCCAGTTTTCCGAAAAAGCCACTCAATGTCGAGTCCCCCGCCTTCACGCCGTCATCGGCCCAACAACAGGGTAATGCTCAACAGAATACGGGCAAGAAATCAACACTACCATCACAAGCTGCCAATGCAGCTCCCTTCACCCCACGTCAAGCGACCAAACTAGCCGCTTCGACCATGCCCAGGAACGGTGAGCCTTCAGGTCTAACAGCGACAAGCCGAGACTTCACTCCTTCCAATTTTGATATGGGACCCGCCGCCAGCACCGGGTCGCAAGACAACAACAACAACAACAACACTGCTGCTGGCAGCAGCAGCAATTTATATGGTGACCCATTCAACAACCGCCTAGGGGCAGGCATACCCGCCGGCCCTCCTTACCATAACCCGTACGCAGCTGATCAAGGCCCCATGGCCATGTATGTGCAACCTCCTCCGGGCAGTTTACAGGCCGGTGCGGCTCCGCCACCCAACTACCACCTCTATCAACCACCCGAACCGTTCAGAGGAACCTTGCAGCCGCATCAACGATCTACCTACGACTTCTTCATGCCTGCTGCCATGAGGGAAGAGTATCAGAAAAAGATGTTTGCGACCCAGTTGGTGCTTCCTAGTAAGTCTTGGTGCAGTCAACCCACTTTTGAAACAAAACATGCGCTGACTGGCGTTAATCAGGCATGGCACTGCCGAACATTGGGGAATGGCAAGCACTGACCCCGCTGGACACGACTAACAAGAAGAATCCTGTATCGTTCGGCTGCCCTAGCTGGCTTTACAAGGCGTATCATGCGAGAGCTGGACATTATTATGCATTGAGGCGACTTGAGGGTTTCGGGCTGAGCTCACAAGCTCCCCTTCAAAGGATGAATGACTGGAAGAGGATCAGGAATACGAACATTGTGACTGTTCATGAAGCATTTACCACAAGAGCGTTCGGTGACAGCTCCCTAATTTTTGTATACGCCTTCCACCCGTTAAGCAAAACCTTACAAGAACAGCATTTTGCTGGTGGGCGTCACAAGGCCATTCCGGTTGGGGAGGACCTCCTTTGGAATTACATCTGCCAAATATCCAATGCACTCAAAGCGATCCACAGCCACAACCTAGCAGCCAGGTGCATCGAACTGAGCAAGATCATTGTGGACGGCACTCACGTCCGACTTTCAGGATGCGCCATCTTGGATGTGACACAGCATGGAACCGACAAAAGATCCCTTCAAGAACTGCAGCAGACCGATCTTATCAAGTTTGGCAATGTCATGCTTGCATTGGCTTCGGGCAACATGGCCTCGGGCAGCATGGCTTCGGGAAATATGGCTATGCCGACCGATGCTCAGAAGGCTTATGAGTCGATGAACCCAAAGTTGTCAGACAAGCTCAAGCGAATGATTGCTTGGTTGCTATCAGAACCAACCACGGAAGCGGAAAAGAACAAAACCATCGATAAGTTTATTGAGCTCATCGCGGAGCAGGTCATGGCTCACCACGAGCTCAAAAGCAAGGAAAACGATGAGACGAGCCGGATTCTTGCTATGGAGCTGGAAAATGGACGCATCGCACGTCTTGCGTTGAAGCTCGCCGCTATCAATGAGCGGGGTGATCTAGGGCTTCACAGAGACTGGTCAGAGACTGGCGAGCGCTACATACTAAAACTGTTCCGTGATTATGTCTTTCACCGGGTTGACAAGAATGGCAACCCTGACCTTGGAATCGGGCACATGATCAGCTGCATGACCAAGTTCGACGCCGGTACCGAAGAACAGATTCAACTTATCAGTCGTGACGGCGAGATGGTATATGTTATCAGTTATCGGGAACTCCGCAACATGCTGAACCGCGCGTTTAATGAGCTCGCCAGTTACAGCAAGGACGGAGCTCCCGGGGCGTAACTAGGGCCTATTCGAGAATCCTGTCTTGCACGCCTACCTGGAAATCCTACATACGAATAAGGAATCATGGAGAGCCTGCCACGGGCCCCTTGACGACCATTTGGAGTTTTTGAATGTCTACATGATATTCGGAGAAGGACACGAAATGTGTGAGCGAAGTGAGCGAAACATGACCTTTTTTTTATTTGTTTTCCTTTTATTATATCTGCAAAATTGAACTGGAAGGTGTGTATCCTATATATACTTATAGGTACCAATTCGATATCCAACCGGAGGAAGAGAGAGCGGACTTTGTGGATGGAGTGAAAGGGTATTGAAAGGGGAGATACGGGAGAAAAGAACATGGACGGTACTGAGCTAGCTATGTGTTATAATAGCGGAGCGTGTTGAAGGCGGTTTGCTGGGTTGGTAAAAAAAAAAATACGAAAAAGATTATAACATTGAATGCCAGTGACTGTGCTTAGTGAGTTAAAATTGGGGCACTGGGGCAATGAAAACAAGGCATGGCAGTTCCATGTACAGGGTGTATATCAAGGCTTGACAACAGAAGTGCTTAGCATATATCAACCTGGAAAGAGAGGGGTTTTCCTTCAAGCTTTTTGGAAATTGTCACCACCACTGCGGCTGTCTGGAGGGGGGTATACAAACCCAAATACCCAGTACTTTACACCCACCTATTTATTATCTTTGGCTTTCAGCTGTAAGAACAATTTACTGTTTTTCTTTTTTGCTACCTACCTTAAAAAGTTTTTTTTTCTTTCACGTTTCCCGCCCTTTGTTTTCCCTCCCATTTTCACCATTTTTCACACTTTTTCCTTTCTGTCCATTCTGCCTTTGAACGTTACTTATACCCCTTCCCTCATGTGCTTCTCAAGATTTGCACTCTTTGCTTCAAAATACCAGGAAATGTTGCGCATTAAGCAAGACCCAAAAGGCTAAGCTTGGTAGCCTCCGCTTGAATCGAACTCTTTCTCTCTATCCCTCTTAGTGTCATCCCGTGGGGTGCCTTGGTTTTTTTTTGTTTTTTTTTGGTTTCTTTGTTTCTTCCTCTCTCTAAAGAAAATGTTTTTACTCGCCCTTTTGCTTTCGCTTCACACCAACTATCCATTGAATTCAACGCAAAATAATATTATTAAAATATTAAATAAATAAAAATACTTCAATCATCATCACCGCCGCTAGCCTGCAAGAACGGATTTTCTATCACCTCGCTCCCGTCCACGGGGCTGATGAACACCAGGAGCGTACCGCGGACTACTACGAGCCCAAGGGCACGGGTTGATTCGTTTCCTTCGTCGTCTATTTTCCATTTGTGTCAGTATACATATACCTATATATCTCGTAATAAAACGGGATTGAGGGGGGATCAAGGTAGTAGACAATGTAAAAAAACATACCTCTCAATGATTCCTGCACTTCATCCAGAACGAGATTCATCAGGGCGTCATAGCCTTTTAGCGTGCCGGTTACTTTTATCCACTCTTTGTCAGTCCCGATTTCCTTTTTTATGGGTATGCAAACTGAGAAAAGTGACAAACCTTCCCGCCCTCCATTGAACTTGACTGTAATCCGCTGGTCCATGTACTTCTTGAGATCCAGGATGTTCTCCTTCTTGGGACGTTCCTTCTCTGCTCCTGCTCCAGCGCCACCCCCTCCGGCCGCATTACCGCCTTGGTGGCCTTGTGCATTGCCGTAACCACCGCCGCCACCACGTCCTCCCCCGCGACCGCCTCCTCTACCGCCGCCGCGGTTGCCTCTGTACGGTCTGTCTGACATTGTGTGGATGGTGTGTGTGTTGTTTGTTTGTCGGGTAGAAGTGAGAGAGGGGTCGGCTATGTTCGAGAGAGAGAGACTCTAATTCGGCGGTAATATATTTGGTCAAACTGATTTGCGGTCGCCGAAAATGCTGCTTCTGGTTATTTTGTTCGGGTTTGTTGCCTGAGAAACGGGAAAGACGTTCGTCCAAGATTCGAGGTGGGGCTTGCTTGCTTGCTGTGTTCGACACAAGACGCAAATGCGCTGCACAACTCTGAAAGCTGGCGGCGGCGGTAGGCGGGTCGTTACTCACAGTTGCTCTAGCTCCAGGCTTGGCGATTGAAACTGCCAAGGTGGGTAGGCCATCAAAAGAAAAAGAACGACCCCGCGCGGACCACAGGTGGGTGGGGGACAGGAGCTCTGGTGGGTCTCTCTCTCTCTCTCTCTGCTGGAACATGGATCCTCTTTTGACAGCAGCTCTTAACCTTTTGCGCTTGGCGTCACAGTTATAAGGGAGTGTAAATCGGACGGTTTTCAAGAACAACAACAGACTGAGTGGTAATAGACGTGTACTATATAAGAAACCGTAATAAAATCCTTTTTCAGACCATGATATCTGTGGAGGGTTTCTTTTTTAAAAGAGAAAAATAAATAATAAAAGATTCGTCAACTTCATTAGGGTGCTGGTAGTCTCCCATCCAACCTTGCTTCCATCCATTCGCGGCATCCTCCTCCTACTGCTCCTGCTCCTGCTCCTGCCCCTGATCCTGCTCCTCCTGATGATTGTTATCAGCCTCATTCTCCATTCTACATGAACACCGCCGTGGAATCCTCGGCTCTATCGGTTGCGGTGCTGGCCGGTGTGCCTCTGATCTTCCGTATGCCCACGGAGAGGTCATCGAAGGCCACCCCAGTATCGGTGGACGACTCACGAACCAATTATAGAGCGAGAAGTCGGTGCGACTGTGAAGAAATGCCCTCCAGCGTAGGTTGTATTCTATATCGCGAATCTCTCTCATTATCGCTTCCGCTTCTGCTCCTTCCGCCGCCGCCGCCGCCGCCATCGCCCCAGCTATCCTCTGCGCTATCGCTTCTGCTTCTGCTTCTGCTGGTGACAGTGACAACGTCTCCTCATCGCTAGAAACAGTTTGTCCGGCAGGGCTGCTAGGACCAGCTCCCCGGGGTCTTTTCGCGGGTCTTGAGTATAAGGCCGGCCCTGAAGTATCGGGTTCCGCTTCCGCAGAATGGGTAGGGTGATCGGGGCGTTTGCCCTTGCCAGAACTGCCATTAGTCTCCCCCGGGGTCATCTCGTCGTTGTCCGATCCATCATTATTCGATGCGTGAGGAATCGCATCGTCTGTGACAGTAGAAATTGTTGGTGGAGACTGCTCAGTTGAGGTTTGGCTGCCATCTTCTTTTTCTTGGTTGCCGTCTTCTTCGTGGTGGTTGCGGTTATCCTTGCCCGGGCAGTGGTGACTGCAGTGGTATTGGCAGCGGCAGGCGTTGTCGTCCGATTCTCCCTCTGCATCCTCCTTCTCCTCCTCCTGATCGTCATGATCAGTCTGCCTGTCATTCTCGCCCGGATTCCATCGATTCCCCACATCACAGTCGCTTGCCTCCGATGGCAAACTTACGGTCTTGCCATTGTCGTTATCCGAGTCAAACGCCTCCCCATCTACGAAGCCTTCGTCAACTGGGGACGAAACAACCGTCTCCGCGCTTGGAGAAGGCAGGGCAAGGCCTGCTGGGTTGATACAGAGATCATGGGGTCCTTGGACACCCTGGGAACCCTCATGGTCAATCTGGGTTGCGTCCATGATGACAGTGGAAAGAGAAGAATGAGTAGGGGCAGGTGAGTTAAGTTGATTTGCGAGGATGAGAAGGAGCAGTCCACCATATGACGAAACACTAAGTGTTATGATGGCAAATTGGATGAGGGGAAGCGGCCGGAGATGGTGAGGAGGGATGAGAAGATTTGTCGTGGGGAGCTCAAAAGTGTAAGTAAAAGTAGATGGTGGTGAACCAAGAGTTGCTGGAAGGATTGCGGGAGAAGCGAGGAGGCCCCAGGGATTATAAGGACATGAGAAACCAGCAGGGTTGCTGTGTCTTCTCGTACCACCAATTGTATTATTGAAAGAAGCATTCACAATAATTTATCCCCCATAAGCTCAGCTGATCAGTCGACTGGCGCTCGGCACTAGATTGGGTATATCTCCCTAGGGTAGGATCTCGAGCCGTGTCCTCCTACGCTCAAATATGACCTGTCACATATCCTGTCGGGAAGGCCAAAGGGATCCGACAGCATCGGGAAAGGAGACGAGACAAAGTCGGTACTTGGATGTACCGGGATGGATAGTATCAACAGAATCCGCCCATTCCCTGTCCATACTTCAGAGTAGAGTTGCAATCGTATCCCGCCCATAATGACACGTCCACGCGGTGGTTTGTAAGCTCTCACGACTCCACGACTCCCCCGACTCGTTGCTGCTTCTCGATCTAGACTCATTGCTGCCGTCTTGTCACCCAACCTTGGACTTTGGCAGTGGCATAAGGTGTACAAGCATCCCTTTGAACTGCTGTCTTGTTGCTCATGGAAGGCCCATCCGCACGGTGTGTCTGGAGAGAACTCTACTGGCCGGAAGCTGAGGGGTAGAATGTGATCATGATGGATGCTGTGCAGGTGGTGGCGCTATGGGCATCGCCCTTACGCCAATCATCCGACCTAAATCCGGCCTGTCATGGAAGACACCCCCGCCCTCCCTGGATCATGCAGATCAGCTTCTCTGAGCAACACAACCGGGAAGCTGGTAGCTATAGAATATGACAGGACTGAAGAACAAGAAAATAAGAGAGATCAACCCACACGTAATAACCTAAAATATAGGTTAATAGTGAGCCTCAAGTATGTCGACTTGTACTTTTTTTTTCGAAAAAAAGAGAGGTGAGAGGACTTGACGGATAGTCTGTCCGCGAGCTCAACCTGAACTATCGACCATCCTCTCTAGCAAACTATCGGCCCCCTTCATTGATAAAGTGCGGCAGATGCCGTGAGGGGACGACCATTTCGTGATACCCTGAGACAAAAGGTATGTGTCCCGCCTGAATGCTACCCCAACCATGTTGCTGTGTGACTGGTCAACAAAGCCTGACCGCTGGTTCAATATACAGTGCCTACGCAATCATCAGCCATGGTTCACGATACTCGAAGTTATTCACACTGTTACTCTTTCCCTCGACCAGCGCAGCGGGGAACCGGCTGAACAATCCTGAGACACTGCTGTGTTCCGTCCTCGCACTTGGGTACCAATCCATCTTCCGCCCACCGCCCTTGCAACCGCCACTATTGCCCTGCTTGCTCGTGATTGCGCCGGAGGCTACCACATCTAGACGAACGCATATGTATGTTTCACTGGGGCGTTCTTGCGATGGAAGTGATCAACTGAAAAGCCCGTCAGCCGGGACGGGACGCGCAAAGGCCGAATGAGATACGTGATAGGTACTTGCCGCCCACTCTCAGTCCGGTGATTGGAGGTCTGCACGTCCACTTGGCCCGAACGTAGTAAGGACACCAATGATTGGCTGATTATTCACTTGGTCCTCCCGGCCACAATCGCACCCAATGCCATTGAAGCCGTAGATTTTCCGAATAGGGGGTGTCTCTCAGAAAGATAACAGTATTCCATACAGCATGCTGCCAAGGCTTGGGAGATGGAAAACGCTGATCGGCCACACGGAGCGGATCAGCTATGCGATGGATGGATGCAGTTTTTGACGGAACCAAGTGCGCATTGACCGCGGATGCTGAGCCGCATAACGGGTGCTGTCTAAGAAAACCGAGAAATCCTGGTTTGGATGGACCGATGACGTTTATACGAAGGGATCCAAGGGAGAAAAGCATTGGCCCAACAAACAATGGCCACAAAAAAACCCGAGGCGCTCTCGAAGGTGACCCAACAGATTGCCGTGATTGCCTATCGGATCTGGATGCGTTGTCAATACTAGATTTAATTGAGAGACCGCTTCTTTTGGCCGGGCCGGACCTACCGACCACCATACAGGTGACAGCACTTAAGTCCAGTGGTCCAGTCCCTGGGGTGGCTGGGAGAACTATTGGGAGCTCCAATTTCGAGCAATTGACTTTATGCTCACCAAAAACCTGGAGACATGGAGCTCTACTCCAGCCAAAAACCAAATAAATCGAAATCTCCCCAGACCCTGGCGGCAGTTTCGGAAACCTTGGGGAAATCCAAGAAGTCAAGGACCCCTCATCAGCCCAAAATATATTAAAAAGGCAGTTGGATGTTTAAAGTGTCAATCTGGAAGCGCCATTGCGCCTTCCACCCACTTTTCGCCTTCCTGGAAAAGCAGGCGGGGATCCAATAAGAGGTGAGTTGATCCCTGTAAAATACGGCCGCGCTATTCCTATCGCAGCGAGATTGCCCTTTGGCTGGGCCTTTGCCCCCAAGCTGCCAAGGAGCTCTCCATACCATTTGCTGCAAAATCGCTCTGGCTCGGTGTGATCTTGGGTGCCGCTGCAGGTATCACCTACAACTAATCCCTCCTCCGTCTGCATCCGCTTTTGTTCATTCGGAGAAGGCATCTCCTCCTGCAATACACCTTCGATTCACTTTTGTCGTTTTGGCCAGATAATACTATTTTTTGTTTCTTTTTTTCTCGTTTATTTATTTTGCTGTTGCTGAATTATTTTGGACGACATTTTCGGAGAGCTACCTACAGCTGCAAGCACAGCCTTTCGTTTTCCCATTTCAAACAAACACCGCGACAAACGAATCGCCCGACGACTGCGCCAAAGCCACCGACCGCATACCTCGGCTGACCTTGCGCACCTCAAATCGAGAAGGCCTCTTAAATATCCCATCTCGTTGTCTCAGAGCTCGGAACAGACGCGATTTGACCCTGCAGCCACGACAATAAACAAAATAAAAAAAGATCATCAAGAACCAGGGTTGCTTGCTTTTTCTTCCAAGGACCCGCCAGCCTCTGGTGTGGTCCTTTTGCAAACCTTCAAGCTGGATTACCCGTATGTGCACACACATTTTCTCGTACACGTCTTACTAAGACCAAACCCAACACTCTCTTGTGCCCTCTTTTGCTGCGTACAAAGTCAATGGTCTGCTGCGCATCGGCTTTTCGGATGACTCGCGTCATCGGGGTGCTGCTGTAGCGGAGGAAGCATCCGTCCAAATCCGCCCGTCGCGCCTTGCTCCTGAGGTTTGGCAAGTATCACATGGCCGTTACTAACAGATTCTGGCAAAGCTTCGTCGCGGTGACCGCTTGGTCATCGCATCCGGCTACTCAACCTAGCGCTCGGCCCAGGACTGCCCACAATCGATCGCTATCTAGTATCCTGCGATCGGCCTCACCGAAGCCGTCACCATCCCATGCTAGATCCGTCTCTACTATAGACTCGTCCATGACGGCTGACGGTGTTCGTTCTTTCCCCTCCACCCCCCAACCGAAGCGACTCTTCTCTCCGGCCGAGCTCGACGATGAGAATGACTTGAGCACAATCCCCGACCCCAGGAGCAGGGCTATGAGCCCTGCGAACCCCGAAAGCATGACCAGCTCTCACCATCCCGACCTCGACCAGGAGGTTGCCACGCTCAGTACGAAGCTTATCAACGCAATTAATCACCAGACTACGCTAGACGATAATCTGTCGGTAACAAAACAGGAACTCGAAAGGGCCCGTGAGAGGACCCGGCAACTCGAAGAACAGCTCGAGGAACAAAGAGAGATGCTTGCGGGCGATGTTTGGGTGAGGAGGAAAAGTGTCGAGGCTGAGAAGACGAAGCTTTTGGGACGCGTCGCTGAGGAGAAGAGGTTGCGTCTCGATATGGAGCAGCAGAAAAAGAAGATCGAACAGGAGCTGGAAAATTTAACGGCCGCCTTGTTCGAAGAGGCGAACAAGATGGTTATCTCTGCGAAGGAGGAGGCTCGGGCAGAGCAGGAGGTGTTACAACGCAAGAATGACCAACTCAGGGCGCAGCTTGCCGATACAGAAGGTCTTCTTAGGTCGCAACAGGAACAGTTGACGGAGCTGAAACATGTCATGGAAACGATGACGTTGGAGAAGGAGGAACCGATGCCACCGACGTGCCCGTCCTCGCCGAGCTTTAGCAGGTTCGATTTCACCGAAGTCGAAGGGCCTCCAGATACCATACCTCACCACAGCCATCACCACCATCACCGCAGTATTTCGACATCGGTCCAGATTACCCCGTCCTATCCAACGAGCTTCACTCATCTCTTGCACCCAGTACTGCGAACTGATCTGACGACATATGGCGATTTCCGTGATCTTTTGCGCGCCTCGAAACGGATTTCTGGACAGCGCATTCCGTCTTCTGCTTCCAGCTCAGCCCTGACGTCGCTTGGTCTCGGGCTCGGCTCCGTCAGTGCTCATGTTACTGGTGGCAATGCATCCAATACGTCTTTGTCTACTTCAGCAACGCCGCCCGCGACCTCTCCACAAACACCGAATACTCCAGCTTCATCCGTTAGCGCCGGTTCGTCTGTGACCCCGACTACGCTTGTTAATCTGAAGGAGACCAAGTTTTTCAAGCGGGTGCTTACTGAGGATATCGAGCCAACTCTTCGACTTGATATTGCTCCTGGGCTCTCCTGGCTTGCTCGCCGAAGTGTGATCACAGCAATGACTGAGGGAACATTGGTGGTCGAGCCCGCCCCTTCAAAGGCCACTGGTCGGTTCGGAAGGATCATCAAGCCAGAGCTGTATCCGTGCTCACTGTGTGGCGAGGCGAGGAAAGAAGAGCAGTATCTCCGAACACACCGTTTCAGGACGAGCGAATCCGACTCCGCGCAGAATGCGCACCCGCTTTGCAAGTATTGCCTTGCACGTGTTCGATCTACTTGCGATTTCCTTGGCTTCCTTCGCATTGTCAAGGATGGCCATTGGCGCACGGATGATGAAGATGCCGAGAAGGCCGCTTGGGAAGAGAGCGTGCGTCTGCGCGAGCAGATGTTTTGGAGCCGTATTGGCGGTGGTGTTGTGCCCGCCGGCCATGCTCACCGGGTTACTTTTAGCGCTGCCCCCAGCATTCGCGGGGAAAGGAGTCCTCGGCCTAGTCATGATTTGGAACGGGTGGTAGACGTAACGGGCCCCGTAAAGGTTTCTTTCGATTTGCCCAAAACGGCTGAGCAAAATTCATTGGAACTTCCCAAAACCCCAGAGCAGAATCTCCCGTCCCAACTGGTTGCGTCAAAGCAATCCTTGGAGTTACCTAGGATACCTGAGAGGACGGAGACTGCTACCGAGACTGTTCAAGACATCCCGCCACCGACGCCTGAGAAGGATGCCGCTGTCGAGGAAGTCCCACCACCAATACCTGAAAAGGATACATGTGCCGAAACAGTCGAAGCTGCTCCTGAGGCTGTGGACGTTGAGATCGATACTACACCTACTCCTCAAGCTGTTGCCACGGCACCGCCACCACCTAATCCTGATACCTCCCTGCAGTCTCTGGCTTTAGAAAAACAAATCGAGGTCAAGCCTTTATCCATCGCGATACCTTGATTTTGTGAGAGGGCAACATCAACAATGACGCACAACACCTAACAAGCACATACACGCCGTTGCCTTTGGTTTAAAATTCACCGACTTAATGTATTAATATCCTGTTGACTCGAGATGGCTAGCATTCTTGCACATTTTTAGGGCGTTTTTGGCTTATTTGCTCTTTGGGCTCTTTCCTTTGTGCTTTTTTTTATTTAATTTTTTGTTCTTGTATTGTTTTACACAACTCTTATGCTGGGTATCAAAAGCGAACCATTCATTATACTCTGTGTTAGTGTATTTAGTCGGCGTTCCTGGCGTTCTTCTTTTCGCTCGAGTCGTTCGATCTGTTTTTCCTAGGCTACTTACCGAGAAAGAGGGAAGAAAGGGTAAGGGTATTAGAGGAAAGTGTAATGATATCGATATGGAGGACCTGAAGAGAAAGAGAGGATTATAGTTTGATATGAAATTGGATTCGATTCGGTGCATGAGAGTGCTTTTTATCTGTATCAAGGGTTCTGGAGAAATGATTTGTGAGAACGGGGGATTAGAGATGAGTAGAGTGATTATAGCCACGAGAAATCCTATTATATCAAACAAGGATCAGATTAAGGAAAGAGGGAAAATGATTCTATATTCTCCATACGTCTTGTTCCATAATGACATGGACTTAAGACTTGTCTGGAAAGCCAAAGTCAATTCCAAAGGGAGGGTAAACGAATCTTTGCAGTTTCCCTTCGGCTGTCAGTTTATCGGAGTAATCTTTGAGAAGTTTTTGGTCCTCCTCGTCGAGGTCGATCAGTTCGAGGTTCTCCTTGATGCGTTCGGGCGTGACGGATTTGGCAAGGACTGTGCTTCCTCTTGGTGCTGTTTTTTTTTAAAATCACATATTTCTCATCAGCGAGCGCCCTTTCTTGCTTTTTTGCTTTCTTTCCCGTTAAATTGTTGGAATAGACATGACATACCGTGGTAACTCAAGAGAACCTTGCTAGCATTCACTTTGTGCTTCTCGGCCACTTTGAGCACAGGCTCGGCTGTGAGTAAAGGCCCTCCCGTTGAACCCAAGGGGGAGTAAGCCATGACGTGTATTCCTTCCTTGTTGCAGAGGTCGACGATTTCCTGCTGGGGCAGGGCGGGGTGGTTCTCGATTTGGTTGACGGCGGGTTTCGTCGTGCAGTGAGGCAAAAGCTGTTCGAGGTATCGGCGGGAGTAGTTGGACACGCCGATGGAGCGGACTTTTCCCGTGGACAGGAGGGATTCCATCTGTTTCCAGGTGTCTACGTGGTTGTAGGAGTGGATTATGTCGCGGGAGCCGTCAGGTTTCTTGGGGAAGCGGTCGTCGTTGCCTTTTGGTTTTTATGTTAGAAGGTAAAAGGGAAAAGGGGGGTGGGGGGCTGAAAAGGAGGGATGAAGGAAAAGCGCATACCATCAGGATTCATTAGAAGTGGCCAGTGCTGGTTAACAAAGCCATGTCAGTATGTATCAAGTGGAAGAGAAGAGGTAAAGCGTACAATCAGGAACAAGTCAACGTAGTCCAGTCCCAAGCTCTTCAGGGACTTGTCGAGACCCAACTCGACGCGGGTGTTGTACGTCGTCCAGACTTTGGAGACGACAAAGATGTCTTCACGCTTGACTCCTGCAGCAAAAGCCTCAGCGAGACCTTGGCCCACCTCGTCCTCGTTGGCGTAGCAGTAGGCTCCGTCGATGAGCTTGTACCCGTTTTGCAGGGCGTACGAGACGGCCTTTTTGACTTCGCCTGGCGGGGACTGCCATGTTCCTATTTTTTTGGATTATTAGTACGGTGGGATCTGAGTGAGCTGGGGTGATGATAACAAAACATACCGAGACCAATGGCGGGAATGGTCTTGCCGTTGTTGAGGGTGAATGTTGATGGTGGCATCTTGGATGTCCTGAATGTCCTGAATGTAGATAGGGCTCGAAGGGACAACAGGTTGAATGAGAGATGATGGATGGAGTTGGAGAAGGTGTTTTATCTTTGGAGAAAAGTAAGAAGGCTTATAAAAGCGAAGGGGTAAGTAGTCTTGGTGACACCCGGCTAAATTGGTAGTTACCAGAGGCAATGAGTTTTATTTTGTCACGAAACCAGAGAGTGTGATATCATGGAGGTCGGGGAAGGGAAGAAGGGCATTAACAATGCTTTATATGTTTCACCATGATGATTATCTTCCCTGGTCACAAGCTTATACGCAGCGCATTGAAGCAGACGGAGTTGATTCCGCCGTCAATAAGATTACCAACAAAACCCAATTCTCATCGGATTCCTGCAGATGGTGGTCCCCCTCAGTGATGCTATACCCCACGGTCACATCGCCAATACCCCTCTTGTCAGGGGCAGTTCAGGTGTTTTGCGTTTCTATAGGTGGATAATTGTTTCCGGCTCGGGAGCAGGACATCATCCAGAAACCGCTTGTCCACCTCGTCATCCCAGGCATTCTCAAGTCATCATATCAGAGCTCTCAACAAGCCCAAAAAAAAGAAAAAAAGAAGATTTTTTTTTTAACCCCAAACCACTATTATCAGGTCATGCCTGTCAAAACCAGCGGCAGCATTTATCTAACGCCGGTTATCTACGTAAAAAGTAGATAAGAGCTTTCGCAAGTCAGTCTCAGAGAAGGGTCGAAGTCGGGATCAACTCCGCTTTTGTGTCGAGAAGGGTTCGTGATGATTGCAGAAAGTGGTTCCAACCAGGCCCGCCCTCGGATTGTGGGAAACGTGGTTCCTACGTGGTCTTGGAAATAACTCAGGTTGGGACACTTCGCTTGACAGCCACAATTGTTAGTGTCCCAAGTTATTTCCAAGACCGCGTGGTTCCCCCAGGGGTTTTAGTTTCGATAGGTTCTGTGGGTCCCACTGCACCCCATCCAGGTCACAGTGTTCCCAACTACGGGAACTGTATTTGGCTTACTGTGCTTTCGATGATGGAAGACGAGACCGGGGGGGGGGGGGGCTTTCAATTGTTTCTGCATCCCGTCCAACCTGGAGCTGTCACAAGGGAAAGCATGTCGTACGCCTTCAGATACGATACAGTGGCACAGCATGATCGAGGTAACAGAATCACGCATCAAGAGGTTATTACGGTGGCTTTTTGAAGTCATGTGTAATCTGTACTGTGAAATACGAACCCCTGACACAGGCGCCGAGGAACCGACATTTGAAGATCATGGCTTTTGTCCCTGAATAACAACCGCCACATGATGACGTGGCTTGAACATGCTCTGATAAATATCAGATCGAAACACCATGTTCGAATCCATTCCCAAAGAATAAATAAAGACTGCACAGCCTCAACAGCGAACACAGTTGTGGATTGATCCGCCTTGGGAACTGCAAGCCAACCGCTGTACATAATGCCGTTTGACGCGTGCCACCGTGCTTCCCCGGTGCCATGGTTTTGTTATTGGCTGAATGAGCCAGGGTTGCTGCAGACCGTTTGACAAAAGAAATGTATGTAGTTGACATGCAGCCGTGTTGTTGCCGTTCTTTACAGCGTATCTTGTCCTTCGTCAATACCGACGGAAATCCCAAACCAATTTAACCCCTCGTCGTAGGGGACTCGAGAGGAAGCCAGGTGATGCTGGTTCATTGCCCCACAACGTCAACCCGCAGTCCTGATCCCTGCAAGTAATCAGAGATCCCAAGTGGGACTTGCGAGTCCTGGACGGATCTCGTGGAGCATTGGATGGAATGACATCTGCTTGCTCCTTTTCTTTATTATTATCTTGACGTCGTCGTCGTTGTTGTTGTTGTTAATAAATCCCGGCTCTGCTGATTGTGTCGATCCCGAACTTGGAAACAAAAAGCCCACCCGTCATACACACCCGCCGTGTTTTGCCGCTCTCGTACCGACCAACCTTGTACCGACCAACTTGTCCCTCCACCAACTTTTCCATTGCGGTGCTTTTTCTTCTTCTGCGCCGCACCAGCTGTTTTACTAGCCTAGGTAGATAAAGGCAGATGCGGTTGCAGCTTTTTTGCTGCTGACCACCGAACACGCACGATGGAAGGTACCTACGGGAATTATCTTCCAGCAAACAGCACAATGTCAGTAGAGTAACATCCTACCCCCTCTACCCCAGACTCATTTCCCTCTTGTGCGCCCATAATCCTAACCATTCCCTCCGAATCAACAGGTCTCCCACCGTACCTTCGACGTCATCGGGAGCCGACCGCTACAAAGTCAATGTTAGCCGCCAAAAGACTCAGAAATGGGCCAACTTCAAACCTCAGAACTATGGAGATGGGTGGGGTGACGATGACGAAGATGAGTGGGATGAGCCAGAACCACCCCCGCCCCAGAAGCCCATGGGCCCACGACAACCCGCGACATTGCCATCGTCCTCCTCCTCTTCGTTCTTGCCTTCCCAGCTACCTCACAGATTAGTTACGGCCACATCGAGTACTGGGTCGCTTGGGTCGCTGCCATCACAATCCCAACATTCCCACGCGAGCCCGGGAGGCTCACTGGCATCGCCAACCAAGTCGCCATTTGTTCGACCAGCAGAAATTTACAAAAGGCTGGAGGAAGAAAAGAGACGATCTTTGGAGGTGAAGAGGCCGAATGTGACCAATCTCGCTAGCGACCTAGACAACGCGCCGGGTGAACCTGCAAGGTACACATTATCTGATTCAGAATCAAGGGCCAGTACTAGCCTTGGAGAAGTTGCCGAGACGAACAAAGGTTTGGGCGTTGGTTTGGCTACCGTCCCAGAGAGAAGGGGCGAATATGGCCTCGAGGGGCTGCTTGACAGCTATGGCATCGAGGAGTCCAAGAATGAACCTTCCCAAGGTCCGCCGCTTTCGCCCTCTGCAGGGACTAATATTCAGGCACCGCAACCCTTTCAACACCCGGATGAGTCTCAGGCCCAAGCTGGTGTCGAGCTACGCCGCTTCTCTTCAAGCCCTCAGCTGCCGCTTGTCGCCCGTCTGTCAGGTTTTGGTGAGGACCTCTTTTCTCCGGATATTGTCTCAGACGACTCAAACAAAAAACAACACCCCAAGGCTCCAACTGGCGGGCCCAAAGAGCAAATGTCTTTCACTACCCATTCGCCCTCGACGATACAAAACGCGGTCTTGGCACGAGCGGTCAATACGGAATCGGAGCCTAGCAAAGAATTCGATGTTTCTAGCGATCTTTCAAAATCCAATGCAGGTCCGACCGCGATCGATTCTAGATCCCCACTGGGTCAACCTGAACAAGCCATTGGGCCGCAGGACGGCTCAACTGCAGCTCAGCCTACCAATAGCTGGACCACCCAGCAGCCAGCCGAGGATCTAGGACGGGAACCAGCATCAAGCGCAAACATAAACAACAAAATTCCAATTCGGCCGTCAATACCGGGAGGTTGGGTCACGGAAACCATCGTCACGCCGGGAGAGCAATTACTTCCTTGGCAAGGCGCACCTGTACAAGCAGAGTCACTTGCAAACGATGCTGATGCTGGATCTTCGGGAATTTCTGGTGCGGATAGATCTCGGCAGCCAAGTCCAGCCATAGTCAGTAATTCGAATGAAAGCACTTCGACACAGCAAGCATCAACACCCCCACCTCTCATCTCGCCCCCTCCGCTTAGGAACTCAAGCTCAGCTACCGATAACGATCTCGACATGCCCAAGGGCCAGAACCCCAAGGAGAGGGGCGCGTCACCCAGGGATACAGGAAACACACTTCCATTTCCACCAAATTCGATCAACGTTTCTCTCCAGAACCGGGATATTACACCAACAGCACCTCTCAACCCTCGACGGGACGCACCAGAGGTGAGCGCAAATGTGCAGTCTGTTCTGTCTCCCCCTTCCAACGGGATTGAGGCAATCTTGGACGCAGAGGCTAGCTCTCCTTTGAAGGAGAGTGATGTATTGAGCGAGGAGATTATCAAGTCTTTAAGCCCTGTACAATCTTCTGAAAACTTTGACAACATCAGTGGAGCGACGCCATCTGCGTATCAAGCTGCAGCAGAAGAAAGAGCAGAAGAGCCAGGTGGGGAAAGCAGCTACCTGGGCGACGTTTATGATGATTACTGGGCGGCTGGCGAGGAAAGAGTGGACAGTTCCAGGCCTGGAAGCAAGCAGACCGAAGAACATGCCGAATCCCCTCTGCCTGCGTATTCGGGTGGTGCTCTAACGGCCGGCCCCATTTCCAGTGTCGAAAAGCCAGCAACTTTAACAAGTCCTTTGCCGAGCACTTCAAATGATACTACGCCAACACTCCAGACAGCCGCGTCACCGGAACCAGGGGATAATCGTAGGCGATTTTCATGGGAGGCTGGGTTTAGCGATCCGGATCCTATGGTCAATCAGTTGGCGGCGGCGCCGCGCCTAGGAGAACAGAAATCGATCAGTTCAGAAATTGGCCAAGGAGCTTCAGTGTCCTCACCAACCAATACTGCAGCATTGGCGATCCCAAACTTGGACGGTTCAGCTCCCAGTCTGGTGTCAAGCTCCGAAACCAAGCCTGATACTCCGCCTGCGTCGGGAGGAATCTCACATCAAGTGTCGCAGACAAGCACGCTTGCAGCCAGGTCAACCAATGCTCCAATCGAACCGCCGTCTCCGATATCTGTGGCATCGGAGCATCAGAAACCTCCTGATCTTGCAGACACCTTGATTGGGGCCTCTCCTTCTCAGATATCAACCGATGACCAGCTGACGCCGAAGGCACTGGTTCCTCGCGCACCGTCACCAAAGTATCATGTCAATATTACCCCCTTCCGGAGTATCCTGGAGATGGGCTCGTCCACAGAGAGGAGTACGCAATTTGATGAGGCCAGATTCCAGTTCGCGGCGATCGATACGGGCTTGGAGGAGTGGCTTGCCACTATGGTAGCTATGCACCCGGAGCATAACAATTCTAGTTTTGGGGCTTCTAGAGAGGCTCTGCAGTCGCTGACAGGCCAGTTTCAACAAGTCGGCCATCTCAGCCCAGCAAACATACCAATGCCACCTCTCCAGCAACATGGCACCGGATTCGGCCATCTTCACGGTAGCAACCAAGTCAATCAAGTTGGCACCAAGAGCAAAGAGCTGCTGATGGCAGCAGGGAAAGCCGGAAAGGGGCTATTCAGCAAGGGACGAAATAAGCTTCGCACGACTGGTGACAAGGTCTTTTCCTAGATCTTGCCATTCTGTCTTACCAAAAGGGCACAGGCGGGATGGTGGTATGAGCAAGACACACAACCGCGACAGGTATTATTCAAGGTTGCACAGTTCATGTTCTTGGTGATTTCCAGATAACGCGAGGCTGTCTGGTTTCGATTGGTGCTTGGCGGATTGTTTTTAATTTTCATTTTCTGTAATCCAGGTTTGTCCGATGGATTGAAGGATGATTCGGTAATACTCTCAGATATATGGGCATGGGGGAGGGAAGCATAATGGCATTTGCATGTTTTTATTTGGCAGTTTTTGCAATAAATTTGGTCTGAGAAACAAAAGACCAATTTGTCCGGCTTCCCAACCGTGCCAACACACATTGTCGAAATTGGGTGAGGGATCTTTGACGTGGGGCTCTTCACTCAGCAGACGTCCATTTGCGGCGCGGACCGAATTAGGGGCTGATAGTTCGAGAAACAACCCCGGCCGGCGATCCATGCCCAGAGCAACGCTCTCAGCCCAGTGGTCCCCAAAATTAAGCACCGTCCACCATTCCCGTTTCTGTGTTTGCCGCTACCAAATCAGCTTTGATGACAGGACGATGAAACGGGCTTGCCCATTGGATGGATACCCGTCAGCACCGTTGTCGTTTGTCGATCCATTCTGTGATTTCTTCAGGGCCATGATCGAGATATGCCCAGTTTGGGGTTTCATATCCTGGTAGACTCATAAGACATGCAATGGATAACATTGAACCGCATCATCGCCATCACCTTCACCATCACCATCACCTTCACCATCACCATCACCTTCACCATCACCAGCGACGGTAGGAGGAGCAGCAGCAGCAGCAGCAGCCACAGCAATATTGTACTGTACATATGTACTGTAGCAAACAACTAGATTGTAGCTTGCTCTCGGCCGTGGTTGGTTCCCAAAATCTCGGCTCTGGAAGCAAGATCAGGCTGCCACTCTTTGCTCCTCCACCGTGAGAGGAGCTGCTCCCCTGTCAGCGGGGGCTGAAAGAGAACGGCGCTGTGTGCTATGTTGACAAGGACCCTGCTCACCAGCAATTTCAACACCTTGTAGCAAGTGCATTTTTGGACGAGGCTTTCGCCGTCTTCAAAAAAAAATCTTCAAGGCGCGTTTTCCCTCATCCAATTTCTTTTCCCATTTCTTCGCGGAAGGTCTCGATCACACACACACCCTCCTCCTCATCTCCATCCACCTCGTCGCCCTGCACCACCCGACTTTAGACCCCACCCCCACAGCTACCCCAACATAGTAGGCATTACTGGCGAATTTAGCCTTACCGCGCAAGAGACAAGCCGCGTTGCGACTGTGAAAGCTGTGGTGAAGCTTACCTACGGATATTCTCCTCACTTTTATTCCCTCTTGCGATCCTCGTTGCTTGACAAACAGCCCAGGAACAGGACACTACGGTTGTAATTTACACAAAAACCACTCTGTCGGGTCCCACCGCACATCAAAGCGGAGTTCAGCCCGGGGTGGCAGCCCATCACCACCAACCTCCCGGTTTAGAAAGACGTGCAAGAGGGCGGTGTCTTTTTAGACGCTATCGAGTGTCCCTCCTTCGGCCGCAGACAATGCATTGGCCTTAAATCGCTCCACAGACGCTGACCTGACCATAACCACGGCCGCGTCCCGGTGGTACTACGACCTCGGCGACGACGACGGAGTGATTTCCAGTAGCACAGGCATATAACGTAGCAGCCACACAGCATCTGCGCCTGCACCAGCCTGCATCCCGTTTGATTCGAGCCATTTATTTCTTTTTCGCAACCCCAAGCAGACATTCATCGACCGCTCCCGATCATGGCGGCCTACAATCCGGCCTACAAGCCGCTGCCGCAGCCAGGCGGGAATTTCCCCCAAGGGTATCACCAGCATCAACACCCTCACTCTCAGTACCTCCAAGCACAACAGCAGCAGCAGCCACAACAACAACAACAACACATCCAGCAGCACCTGCAGCAGCAACACTCACAACCACATCATCAACAACAACAGCAGCAGCAGCACTACCAACACCAGCAACCACAAGGCGGTGGACAGAACGGACCACACAGATCGGGTTCCTTCATTGGTCTCCCAGAGATCCGGCGTGCTTCGACTTTCAGCTCCTCTCTCGGTCTGACAGCAGAACAGTTTATGCCAAGCGACGGGAACAGCAGCAGTAACAATAATCCTAATCACAATCAGCAATTGCAGCAAGCAGGCGCATCGTCGCAAATGGGCCAATTCATGCGCCAACAACAGCCCGGAGGTCAATTCGGCCAGCAGGGTGCAGTGCAAAGCGTCTATCGACCAACGCAGGGCGCACCAGGAGTTGTGCAAGCTCCGGCTTCAACCCAGCAGGCCCAGGGACAGCAAGCAAAATGGCAATTGCCCGGACAAGGAAGTTCCCAGATGGCGCCACGAACGAGTCCACCGGCCGTCAACGGTGCGGGTCCGCAGGGTCCTCAGGGTCCTCAGGGTTCTCAGGGCCCTCAACAGCAACAACAGCAACAACAACAACAACAGCGAGGAGTCCCTCCACATTTGCTGCCAAACAATCTTCTTCAAAGATTCCAACCCCAAGGAGGGTGGAATTTGCAAGAGTCACACCTGTCGGAGCCTCTGCAGCCCACGAGCCGTCACCGTTCATCCCCAAGCAACGCTTCGTCACAGCAGCAGCCCTTCTATGGATACGACAAGGAGACTGGCGACACCCGTCCCGGCGACTACTCACCTGAGCGACAGAGGTCCCCCCAGAATGCATTGCCGTCTCAGCATGTTCAGCAGGGTCAGCAAGGGCAGCAAGGTCAACAGCAATCCCTCCAACATCCTGCCTTTGCTCAACGGCATCCTTCAGGTGGGCTGCCAACCCGTACCGACTTGCCGGCGACGACTCCTCCGCCCACCCAGGCTCTTCCTGCCTTGCCATCAATTCACCACAGCCCAGTGAGTTTTGGCGTCAACGGGGAAGCCGAATCTCGAGGACAGGCTCAGAAGGAAGATCAGCCGCCAGCCAGCATCGGAATCAAGGTTGGGGAGGACGGGCTGATTAAGCGCAACTCGGGTGTGTTCACAGGGCTCAAGGATAGACTGGCGGGCAGCGGCCCGATAGAGCGTCGCGACACTGATCTCTCTTCGCGATTTCAGGGTGCCACTAGCGATGCCGTTTCCGAATCGTCCGTACTGACCGAAGAGATGGGTGCTCAGAAGCGCCGCAATCACCTGTTTGGGGGCAGAAGCGGCGACGGCGACAGCATGATTGCCCATGGGTCTTCTACTCCCCTTGGCGAACGTGTCGGGCCTCCACCTCCCTCCCAGTTCGCGCCTCCGGGGAGAAAGCTGACAACATTTTTCGGTATCGGAGCAACTCCCTCTGGGTCGCAGTCAATGCAATCCATCAAACCCGACATGTCGAGGACATCCACGTCGACCAATGCGACCGAGATGCAAAGCATTGGCGGCGGGCCAAAAAAACGGTTCTCTGCTTTGAAGAACGTCTTCCACCGGTCTGATAACAAAAAGGAGCCTGGCTCGGCCTTCTCAGCCAAGACATCGCCCCAGCCGCAGGGTCAATTTTCAACTTTCGCCCAGGGACAGCCTCCAAAACCGTTCCAGGGCCAATTTCAGGGGCAAGGGCAAATGCTGCCCCAGGGAGCACAGGAACAACAATTTCAGGGCCAACCACAGGGACGATTTGCTGGGCAGGTCCAAGGGCAGCCTCAACCTCAAGGTCAGTTCCAGACACAGCCTCAACTGCAGCAGCCACAGGGACCGCCAGCTCAAGGTCAAGGACAGTTCCAAGGGCAGTTCCAGGGTCAGCCCCAGGGATCGCAAGGTCCCCAGGGGCCCGCTCAAGGACTTCGACAACCCTCTCAGACCTCTCCTCCTGGGCAGTCTCCACCAAACCAAGCTGGACCACAACCAGGTCAGCCATTGCAATCTGGCCAGTTCAATGCGCCCGGGCAGCCTCCCAATGCCCAGGAGCGGCCAGTCACCGGCCTAAGGCAGCCTGGGCACGGTCTACCACCACCTCAAAGCCACCAACTTCCACTGCCATCTCAACAGCAGTCGCACTTCCAACAGCAACCCCAGCAGCAGCAGCAGCAGCAGCAGCAGCAGCAGCAGCAGCAGCAACAGCAGCAACAGCAGCAACAGCAACAGGGTGGATTTGGGGATCAAGGTGGTCGGAAAGCCTCGGGCGGTGGTGTGCTTGGATTTTTGAGGAACGTGGTTGATCCCAAGCACAAAGACAACACCCCTCCATCTGGTCAACAGTACAATGCATATGGGCAGCAACCTCTGCCCAGCCAGATGCAGCAGAACTCGTTCCCTGCTGGTCAAGGTCAGCCGCAGTATGGGATGCGGCCTGCTATTGGTCCTGATGGCAGACCTACCACTTCGAATGGCGAGCAAGATCCTCACCCAGGCCAGCTCGTACAACCATCGCAGCTCATGCGGACTGCAACTCAGAGTAGCCATGAGCAGCGTGAACCCCAGCAGACTGAAGGGGGCAAGCGTCAACCTTTTGGTAATCTCTCACCAGTGCAGGAATCCCAAGGCCCGTCACCTGTGCAGCCTAGGTTGCCGCCGCTTCCACAGCACAGTCAACTATCGTTCCAGAAGGGCCAGAATGAGGAGCTATCAACCCCAGATCGACAGCTTGCATCAACCCCCTTCTTACAACGAGCTGATGACGAAGCGGCTGCCGCCCAGCAAAACCAAACCAGGCTCTTTGGTCCTACCCCGGGAGAATCACCTGTTTCCCAAAAGTCCCAACCGCTCAGCCAAGCTGCCGTATCTCGCCTCGATAACGCATCCCCTCTCAGTTTGAGACAGGATGTAGCCGTCCCAGAACCAGGACCTGGTCAGGCCTTCTCGCAGGCTTCGGCTTCTCGATATCCTGGTGTCACCCCCACACCTCCTGGCCAAGTGCCAGTTGTCCGGAAGCCCCTCCAGTCTTATGATGGGCCTAACGGTAATCAACCGGGTCCAAATGGCTCTGGCGGCATTCATCCCCAGCCAAATGCACCGCTGTCCCAGTTTCCGCGTCCGCTGGGGGCTGAGGGTGAACAGGGAGGAGGCTACTCGGGTCCAACCCCATCACAAACGCCAATCGGCGCTCAATCTCAAGACTTGCTAGATAGCAGAGCACCCTCTAGACAGTCTATCTCTGCCACTTCTCCAAGTGTTGATACGCCATCCGCTGCTACCCCATCCCAGGGACTTCAGCCTGGAGGCGGTTCGATATTACGCCCTCCGAGCCAGCAGTCTTATCAGTCCAGCATTCGGCCTGGCACCAGCCAACAACCGGGACAAGGGGGGCAGCCTGTACCTCCCCAGCCATATGCTGCCGCTGGACAACCGCCATGGGCGGCGGCTCAGACAGGTCCGCAACCTAACAGACAGCCTCTTGGTCCTGGCAATGGCCGTCCGAATGGCAACCAGATGGCCACCCCTCAACCCCAGTACCGGGAGAAGGAGCAAAGCACGATTTCGAAGCTGTTCAAGGGCACCAAGACTGGTCCTGTGATTGTTGTGACCGAGAAGGTCGAGAAAGAGAAGGCAGCCAAGTCCTTTTTGAACGCTTTCAGGGGTAAAACAGGCAAACAGTCGGATTCGCAACCTATTGCTACACCCACCCGCATCCAGGCGTTGCAAAACCAGACGCCTCCCATGCAGCAGCAACCATACTCTCAGCGACCGCCACAGTTTGGACCTCAAGGGCCGGGCGGGCAACAGCAACCGCCGAGGCAGCCTCAGCAAGGACCAATCCAGGCATACAAGCCGGCCCAAGGAGGAGCTCCTGTTCCCCAGTCTGCAGCGCAACAGCAACCTGGTCAACAGATGTCGCCGTTCCAACAGCAACCTGGTCAACAGATGTCGCCTTTTCAACAGCAGCAGGTGCCTCGTCCGGGGCCATCGGAAGAACCAAAGTACGAAAGTGTGCCCATTCCCCAGTCGTACAATTTTGTGCACGCCGAAGGACGCCTTGTTCCCGGTCCGACTGGATTCTATGTTGGACCAGCTCCTCCAGGAAACTTGCCACCAAATGTCGTGCCGGCTGGAGCAGGGCAGTTTGTTAATCCTCCTCAGTTCGCTCCTGGATCTGTTCCTCCGTCGTTGGCTTCTGGACAAGCAGGACCTCGACCTACAGGATGGGGCCAGCCTGCTGGAGCGCAGGGTCCTCAAGGTCCTATTTCTGGATCATCTGTGAGCTCGACGTCTGGCACAGCTCCTGGCATTCAGCGAGAACCTTCTTCTGCTGCCCGATCCCAAGCTACGCCTCCTGGTCAGGTTCATCAACAGCCTACCCAGGCCTCTGGTCCCCAGCAGGCTTCGCCACCTCAGCAAAAAGCTGCTTCCTCGTCTCCTCCTCAAATCCCTCCACTGTCAATAGAAGAGGACCCGGTGAGCCATATAACGCCTCCTGCAGTTATCCAACAACAGCAACCGCTGTATCAACCGGTTAATCCTCCTCAGCTTGGTCAACCGCAGATGGGGCAGCCACAGAATAGTCGTCAGCAGCAGCAGCAGCAGCAACAACAACATCAGCAGCAGCAACAACAACATCAGCAGCAGCAGCAGCAGCAGCAACGGCAACAGGAGCAACGGCAACAGGAGCAACGGCAACAGGAGCAACGGCAACAGGAGCAACGGCAACAGGAGCAATGGCAACAGGAGCAACGGCAACAGGAGCAACGGCAACAGGAACAACGGAAACAGGAGTCAGCACAGCCAGGCCCGGTGGCCGCAATTTCAAGGGGAGCTGATGTCTCCCCTCAATCCTCCACGCCAACTCCTGTACCCCAAGGACCTTCCCCAACCGTGTCTCCTCCTCAGGCGCCGACTCCTCAAGTCTCGCCACCTACTCAAGCTCAGTCACAGCCTCGGCCGCCCCAGACCCGACCCGAACCCACACGATTCTATAGCCAGGATAGTGACACTCTTCCATCTCCGCCTGCTCCTCAGTTCCAGCAGCCCAGATCCCCGCCTGCCCGTTCTTATGGTGCCGTGGAGTCGAATTTGACACCAGGCGCGTTCGCCGTTCATCAACGCCAATTCTCCGCTGGCAATGGGCTCGCCTCACTGCCATCTCAGCAACGTTATCTCCAACAACAGCGTGCTGCCTCCCCCGAAGTGCAGCAGGCCTACCAGGCTGGCCCTCGCTCACCCACCTCGCCACTTAGACAGGGACAACCACCACTAAACGCAGGAGCAAGAGCGGCATCGAGTCCCATTCACATCATTGCCCCTCAAGACTCGTCAACAAGAACAGTCAGCCCAGAGCCATCCACCGCAACAACCATGCATAACCCAACCTCCCCGGCTGCTTCATCTCACCTTCAGACCCCGACAAACGCAAACCCACAAGGTGTTCCAGAAGACAACATCTACGACGCAACTCCTCGCAACTCCCAATTTGCTTCTACTACTACTCGCCAACAGCAACCTCAACCATCCCAGTCCCCTCATGAGCCAACCCCGCACTCAATAATCGTCTCTGAAGATAACACCACCCCTTCTGCTCCTCCTCCTCCTTCTCAATCCGAGCCTCAACCCCAGCAATCCCAACCTCAACAATCCTCTCGTCCGCTCTTACCACCCCTCCAAGCAACATCAGCCACCACTTCGGACGTAGACTCGGACGATTCAGACCTCGAATCGCCCATCATCGCATCGGCCACCGTGGCCACCCTCAAGCCGGCCTCGCCATCAAACAAGACGACGCAGAACGGCACGACGGTGGCCAAGGAAAACATTGCCATCTTTGAGAGGGCAAAGAAGAAGGCGGAGGAAGAAAAGGCCAAAGAGGAGAGGTTGGTGATGGAGGAGAAGATTCCCGTCTTTGACGACGACATGCTTGCCGAGCAGAGCGCGAAGACGGGGGAGGAGAGGGTTGTCATGAGCGCGACTAGTTACCCCGGCCAGGAGTGGAATCCGTATGGTGATGGTGGGTACGAGAGTGATTAAGGCGAGTGCGAGTGGAGGGGGTGTATGTTTGGTGGGTGAGTGACGTCTTGAAGGTTGGACACATATCAACGCGTTTTCTTGGGGGTATTTTTGGTTATGTTTTTTGAGTTGTCTTGATTTTTTTGGAGGGAGGCTTATGGATATGGTATTATTTGAATGGATGTGTTAACAAAGTCGGAGAGGGTCGTGGGTTGTTGTGTGTGGTGAGGGTATATCTGTTTGATGCTGGATTATATTTTGATTTCTGGGATCTCGAGTTCGGATTCTGAGAAAAGAAAAAATAGGAGGGTGAAATAGGAGGGTGTGAAATTGCATATACGCAAAAACGGATATGGGTATTTTTGAAGGAAGCAATATTTTGGAAGCAATTTTGGGAAACATTTTTTGGGGAGTATTTTTTTGGATTTTTTTAATTTTTCTTTTGTAATTGTTTTTATCTTAATCTCTTTTTTTTTTCCTTCTCAGTATCTAGTCCAGCCAGCGAGGCATTTTATTTATTCATCTTTCCCTTTTGCTCCGTTTGCCTATTTGTCTCTCTCCCTGCCTGTTTCTTATATTTGATAATTTCTCGTTATTTAGCGTTTCTCTTTTTCCTTTGTTATTCCACTTGCTTTTTTGTCTCTTCTTTTTCATCTTATCCATCCTCTTATAACTTTCTATTTTGGTTGTCCGTTTCATCGGTTATAATCTGTCTTTTCTTAAGTTTGATGATTTTTTTTCTTGTTCATAACATACCCCACAAAGCACAGAGCGAAAAGCAAAAAGCAAACAGCAAAAGTCAAGCGCGAGAAAAGTTTACTTATAAATATGTGTTTATTCTTCGTTTATTGCTTTTTTTTTTTTTTTTTTTTTTTGGTAGTTATTTTGCTTGTGGCCGTTTCCACTTAGATCGGTATCATTCATCGTTATTTAGCAAGTATCAATTATTGCAGTAAATACAGTACATCAATGGTGGCAAATCACAGTGGGAAACAAAATAGGCAACAAGGAATAAGGTGAATATATATATGTATGTCTTTGGGGAGACGATATTTACAAGAAGCGAAAATATTTATCTGATTGCATCCTTCAATAACTTTGCCATTCCTACTTTACCTGCATGGCATCATTTACTTTATTTGCGTTGCTTGTCCTGTTGACTACTTTGGACCCAGTATCGCGTATCAAGTCTTGTCGAACGTCCTAACTAGAGCACCGAAAGAAGGAACAAAGCCAGCCATGATGGCACGCAAGTTAAAATTCCATACAACTGATCAGAACCACTAAAAATCTATCACAACCTTGAGAACCATCTTGCCCTCGTCATCTTTGAGCCTGGCAGCCATGGCAAATGCGTCCGCAATACTTTCTATCCCCTTAAATCTGTGCGTGATGAGAGGTCCAAAGTTGATTTCCACCCCAGGACTCGAGTTCAACCCGGCAAGCTCGGCCGCAGCCGTCTTGTAGTTGTTTGCGTACCTGAACGAACCCACCAGGTCGACTTCTCGGAGCGCTGCCGCTGAGATGGGTAGGGTCTGAATGGGATTGCCCATGCCGATGAGGACCACCTTGCCGCCGGGTTTTGTAGCCTATCAATGTAACATCAGTCAGCTCGTCTCCTTAATATGGGGTTGAAAAGGAAAGACTTACATATATAGCAGTTTGCAAACAAGACTCGGCACCGGTACACTCGAATGTGGCGTCAACCTCGCCCACTGCGCTCGGCTGATCCACCCACGCCGCCGGCTTTCTCACATTCCCTGGCCACTTGGTTTGTTTGATGGTCGATGACACATCATTCGCAAAGCTGAGCTTCGCCTCGACCGTCTCAACATCCCGGCCTCTCATGGGAACGACAATGTAATGATCGGCAAACCCGTTCTCAACCGCCCACTTGGTCCTGTCCTCGTTGGTATCCGCAATGATCACGAGAGCGTCATAAAGATCTCGGCATTTAGCAGCGCATAACAAGCCGACGACCCCAGCACCGAGCACCAAGATTGTTAGAGGCTTATTACCCGCCGGAGGGAGTGATACCCTCTCTGCTGCGTGGAGAGCAACGGCCAGAGGCTCAACCAGACCGCCGGATTGTGCGAGTGTAGGGTTTATCCTGCGTAGTTCTCTGTCAATATAACCCTTTCAGTCGAAAGATAATTGGGAAGCAAAAGGCATTACTTTTCGCAAAAGACCTCGCTAATGACAATTTCCTCCTGCAAAGTCCCTTGGGCGTGGGGGAATGCCTTTGCCGAGCTTCGAAACCTCATCTCCCTGCAGATGTTGTACCGGCCCTCCAGGCAGAGTTCACACCCGCCGCAAGGCTCGCCGACTTCCATGACCACTGCGTCTCCCAGTTTCAGATCCGGACGTTTTGAGTGAACTTGTGATCCTAGAGCCGTGACTACGCCGACGGACTCGTGGCCCAGAGTCAAGGGCTCACGGACTAGGATGTCCCCATTGCGGTAGTGGTTGTAGTAGTGCAAGTCTGAGCCGCAGATGCCAGTTGATTTGATTGCTACGCGGACATCACGAGGTTCAAGGGGCGGGAGTTGTCGCTCTTGCTGTCGTCGATGTTAACGCTGAGAAGTTCTAGGCGATGTATGTGAAATGTGTGAGGACTTACCACTTGCAAGTCCTTTGGCCCCACGAGGACTGATGCCTTCACCGTTACACTCTCCGCTGACCCCGGTGCTATGCCGGGAACTCCATCCGTGGCCATGGTGGTGGATGGTTCCAAAGGAATCAGGGGAAACAAGTTTGTAGATCACGGGGGGGAGGAACGGTTTAGGTGTAAGGGAAAGGACTCAAGGGAAACAATTGCTTGGAAAGATCGTATTTGTGTTTTTTTTTGTTCTACAATCTGCAGTATCGCCTCCCACAGCCAGTCCCAAGCAAGGAGATATATTATGATAAAATCCCCACTCGCACTCCCACCATCGGGATCGGGGATGGCCCCGAGTAACTGGCCGATATCAGGGGTCAAGGTTTCGTAAACGAAGGAAAATGTACTGATGATCACAAGGACATTCACACCCTGTTGTGACCTAGAATTGGGAAAGGCTCCCGATTTGTGGATGGGGGTTGTGTGGTCTCAAGGATGTATCAATATGCACTGGACCACGTGGGTCATTGTGGGAATGGAACGGTTTCCGATGGCGGCGGGAGGTGCGGGATTGGTTCCTGTCTGCTGGATTCCCAAACTTTGGCGTTTAGTTGTACTGTACATAACTGGGTGATTTACCCCATCTGTTTGATCATCGGAGGCATATGCGTGGCCATACTGCATTCGAAGTAAACCCAGCAGTAATAAGAGATATGTATGTCGATCAGTAATCACCGAACCGTCGATGTGAACGAAGGTCTTTGTGGGACAAATGCAGCTAAGGGACTTTGGATGCGGGGTGAAGTTTTCCCCTCGATGGAGCTTAACGCCATCTGCGGATGAGAGAATAATTTGTGAAAGGTGAGTAATAATCGCTGCTTCGTATTCGAAGGATGTGGTAGGCCGGCTTAAATGAGATAAGAACCGAAGACGGAATGACTGAGGAAGCTTCTGGTGTCGAAATTGAAGAAAGTGACTGAAGAAATTTACCCTCGATAGATGGTTGGTTTCCTCCTGTAAGTCGTGGTTGCCATATTGAGATCTCTTGGCGTGGTATTCGTTTCAGGGGCTCCGCACGCACGGCACTACATCTGTCCTCCCTTCCTTGATCAAATTATCCAAGAAAAGTGTGAATTTTAGCTCGAATTCTAAATCCCAAAAGAGACTCTTTTTGCAAGAAACCAGAAATTAGCACCATGTTCTCCGTCGAAGGCCACACTGCACTCGTCACGGGTGGAACGCGGGGCATTGGGCAAGCCGTCGCCATTGCTCTTGCCGAAGCCGGGGCAGATATCCTTCTCGTCCAGGTACATGTCCTTCACCTCAAATTCATTACATCGCCTTGACTTGTGACTAATCTCATGTCAAACCCCAGAGAGACGAGACTTCCACCACTACGCTCAATGCCATCCGCGACCTCGGCCGCAAGGCCACCATATATACAGCAGATTTGAGCTCAGCCGAAGACGTATCAAAACTCGTACCCAAGATACTCGCAGATGGCCATGAGATTCGTATTCTAGTCAACTGTGCAGGTATCCAAAGACGGCATCCATGTGAAAAGTTCCCGGACTCCGACTTCAACGAGGTAATGTTGCCCACAATCCCCTGTCTATAAACATAAACTAACATATAAGTAGGTCATCCAAGTCAATCTAAACACTGTTTTTTCCCTCTGTCGTGATGTCGGTGCTCACATGCTCGAGCTGGAACCTTCACCAGTAACAGGCCGCAAGGGGTCTATTATCAACTTTGCTTCGCTCCTAACCTTCCAGGGAGGCCTTACCGTACCTGCATATGCGGCATCGAAGGGTGCTGTTGGGCAGCTTACCAAGAGTTTTGCCAATGAGTGGACATCTCGTGGTATTACGGTGAACGCTGTTGCTCCTGGATACATTGAGACCGAGATGAACACGGCTTTGCTCAACAACCCAGAGAGGCTTGCCAGCATCAGCGCAAGGATACCGGCTGGGAGGGTAAGTACATACATCTTCACCTGCAGAATATCCTCAAACGATGGAGTGACTGACTTTGTTTCAGTGGGGGAGTCCCGAAGATTTCAAGGGGACTGCAGTCTATCTGGCAAGCAAGGCGAGTGCCTATGTGAGCGGACACGTTCTTGTGGTTGACGGCGGCTGGATGGGGCGATAATATCTCTATGCCTAAGGAAACCCATCCAATTGCTCTTGACAAGTGGTTTTTGCCTTTTTGGAGAGCAAAGGAGGCAAATGGAGATGTGGATGAGTAAGCCGGTTGTAAGTGATGTATCCAGAAAAAGATACCATCTTCGCTTCCTCCTTCAACACCATGGGTTCCTGACTCGGTTCGACACGCGATATTCTTATTATCCTATTCTCCCGTCGTGAGCCATTTCACGATGTGATCCGGATGAACTTGGTATTCTACATAATTTCTAAGCCTTTGTCTAGTTCATTCTCTTGATTTGCCCCTTTGCAACCCCCTCTTCGAAACCCCTGAAGACAAGTTCACCATCAACCTATTCTTCCACTCTCAAGATCCGTTTTACAAATGTTTCGAGGAGATCTTGCCCTCGGTGACCTCAGATTCCCCATCTACCCCGCGGCCCACCGTTCCGCCCAGATGCCAAGTCTCCTCCACCGGGATGCTTCGCCGGGGCGGTTAAATGGGGATAAATAGGAAATGGGGCCAGACTCTCCTTCTTCCCGACACCCACGCGACCCAGCAATGCGGAGCGTTCCCGGGGAGGGATGGAGAGGAGGCATCATGGCATTTAGTATACCCGGATTTGAACAAGGTAAGAGATGTAATTAGTATATATAGTGGTGTTCAGTGAGTTTGCATCATCACCATCAACTTTACTTCTCTACCCCTCAACACCATCCCAAACATCACCAACCTTGTCTCGCCCCCTCCCCCGCACCCCGCATTATACCAGAACCCCACACTACCCCAAGCCATCACCATGGCGCCCCTCATCACAAATATCTACACGGCCGACCCCTCGGCCCACGTCTTCAACAACAGAGTCTACATCTACCCATCCCACGACCGGGAGACAGACATCCAGTTCAACGACAATGGCGACCAATACGACATGGCAGACTACCATGTCTTTTCCACCGACTCCCTCGACCCAGCCGGACCCGTAAAAGACCACGGTGTAGTCCTCAAAACAGAAGACATCCCCTGGGTTTCGAAGCAGCTCTGGGCACCCGACGCGGCATACAATGCCAAAACCAAGAAATACATCCTCTACTTCCCTGCCCGCGACAAGGAAGGCATCTTCCGCATCGGAGTGGCGTTGTCGGACTCTCCCGAGGGACCATTCACTCCCGACCCGGAACCAATCAAGGGCTCCTACTCGATCGATCCGGCCACCTTTGTAGACGATGACGGCGAGGCGTACCTCTACTTTGGAGGACTCTGGGGCGGGCAGCTGCAGTGCTACCAAAAGGGACACGACGTGTTCGACGCCACCTGGCAGGGACCAAAGGAACCCACCGGTGAGGCGGTCCCGTCCCTCGGCGCCCGCGTGGGAAAACTGGACCACGAGATGAGGCAGTTCACCTCTGAGGGAGTGAAGGACGTCGTCATACTCGCGCCCGAAACTGGGGAGCCCATCCCGGCGGACGACCACGACCGACGGTTCTTCGAGGCGGCTTGGATGCACAAGTACAACGGCAAGTACTACTTTTCTTACTCGACGGGCGATACGCACTACCTCGCGTACGGTATCGGCGACAGTCCGTACGGACCGTTCACTTATGGCGGGAGGATCCTGGAGCCCGTGCTGGGGTGGACTACCCACCACAGCATTGTCGAGTTCCAGGGGCGGTGGTGGCTGTTCCACCACGACTGCGAGCTGAGCAAGGGCGTCGATCACCTGAGGAGCGTCAAGGTCAGGGAGATCTTTTATGACAAGGAGGGCAAGATTGTTACTGAGAAGCCCGAGTAGTAAAATGAGCTTTGTTTTGGTTAGAGAGGGAAATAAGAAATACCACACTTGCAATCTTTTTGTTGAACTATGTATCCGTTATTCCTTTAAAAGTGCTCCCCCAAGTTTCTCAGAACAGAATTCCGATATTATTAAAAACATTGAAATCACGGTATAAAAAAAATACTCGTCATCAAGAAAAAACAAAACCAACAACCCTTCCTTCATCCAACCGTATACACAACCTTTTTAGTTATTTATCGGGTAGTATACGTATACACCTGTCCCTGTCCCTGTCCTCCATAGTTCTCTCCTTCCTCAACCTGAGCCGGGTAATAGTCTTGGTCGATAGGTTGCGGGGCAGCGTGCAGAACCATCGATCCGATAGTGGATGGGGGAAGCCGGGGTTGTTCGGCTGGGTATCCGTACCCAGGTGACTCGCTTGCCATTTCGGGTACTGAGTGCTGTTGTTGTTGTTGTTGCTGCTGTGCGGCGTGTTGTTGTCCGGGAAGCTGCTGGATGGTTGATGGTGTTGGACTTGGAAAACTATATCCCCCCCCACTGGTACTGATGGGCTGGGATTGGGGTTGGTTATGGGCATAGGAGTGGTTGTTATGGGTGTTATGGCTGTAACTGCTTTGCGAAGAGACGAGTTCGCTTATTCCGCTGGCGGTGTTGCCCGTTTCTTGGGGGACGAGCGTAGAAGGAGTGTGTTGCGGTACGAGTGCGGGAGGAGCTTGCTGTGTGTAGATAGTTTGGGATTGCTGTTGAGGGAAAGGGAAAGAAGCCTGAGAAGCAGGATACTGGGTTTGAGCCGGAAACTGAGCCTGAGCTTGGGGGTAGGTTTGGTATTGAGATGGCGTCGGAGCTGGCGCCGGAGCTGGAGCTAGATCTGCTGTGAGTGCGTACTGCGGTGGAGGCCCCAGAGGTCCCTGTCCCTCCTTCCCATAAAGAACCTGTTGCTGTTCCTGTCCGGCAGGGGGAGGAACTTGTTGTTGTTGTTGTTGTTGTTGTTGTTGTTGTTGTTGTTGTTGTTGTTGTTGTTGCTGTTGTTGTTGTTGTTGTTGTTGCTGTTGAGTCTTCTTGTTCTTGCGACGCTTCAACAAGAGACATACCGCCAGGCCAGCAATAAGAATCACGGCTATTCCCACACCGGCTCCGATACCTGCCTTGGCTGCTGTTGATAGTCCGCCACCAGATCCTTGGTCCTCCACGGGGTACCGCATTGACCAGATGATGTTTATCACGGCCGAGGTAGACTTGTCCCTTTTTGCGTTGGTAGCCTCGGCGAGTTTGGCCACCGTCAAGGTTGGAGGATCTACCATGCGGTTCAGGGAAGACCAGCAGGGCGTTTGTCCGCCCACTGCTGATGTGAATGGCCAGTAACCCCTTTTTTTAACTCAAAGTTAGGATGTGCCAGAGAGATGGATAAAGGGGGGATTTAAGAGATAAGCATACACAGGACAACACCCCCCAGAGATGGAGTAATAATCCTTCGCACAACTAGCAAGACGAATTTGCTTGGGATCTACAGGCTGCGGATAGTCGAAACCGAGATTCTTGGGCTTGTCGCCGTCGCTGTTGCTGGCTTCTGTTTGAGCAGCTGCTATGCCCCCTGCTGTTTCTGTGGCAACGGGCCAGGGACAGCATTCTGGTCTGTCTTTGATGCAGCCTACGAAACCGGCGTAATACATTGTGCTTCCTGCATCGACGAGGGTGAAGTCCGTTTGCGTGCATTCGGCATTGAGTAAAGCGCCGGTGCCGTCGTAGATGGGTTGTCCGTTGTAGTCTGGGGTTCCTAGGGTCCCCTCTACAGTGACGACAGCGACAGCTCTGGAGACGGATGATGTTTAGTTGGTTTGTTTTTGTGAAGATGGATTCAAGACTTACTGCAGGGAGAGATAGACGGTTGAGCTGAAGCAGAATGTGAATTAGCTGTGATAATTATAAGCTTGTGTGAGTAAGAGAACTCACGGCGGCTTCATCTTAGCAAATACACTCGGGGGTACAGATCCACAGATGGAAGTGTAGTAAGACATTTGATATTCATTCCAATCAATCCCGCCGAGGTAGTAAGTGGCACATGTCCCCGTAGCGACCTTGTCGAAGAAGCAATCGAGGTACGAGATGCCATGGGTGCACAGGCAAGAGGTGGCGGCCCCGGGATCTGTGGCATACGCGTTCCCTTTGTCGTAGCATCTGGTGAGGATATTCACACACTGGCCAGCTTGGTTCAGGTTCTAATGAAATCATTGAGGGCACGCATTAGCATAATATTTTGGTGTAAGAATTCACTATATAACCGACAGAACTCATACATAACAATCAGCACCGTCGTACCCTCCATAACTAAAGTCGGCTCCATATGTCTGCCGCGGTTGGAGATGAATAGCTCCGTGTATGCTAGGGAGTGTTGCTGTGGGCGTCGGTGACGGGGGCGATGCCGGAGCGAGCAACATTGTTGCGAGTCTTGACGAACAATGACCCAGGTCCGAATAGTGACAGGTAGACGGCACGTGTTTGAATCAGATCTCGCGACTGGCGATGTCATTGGAGAAAAGAGAAAAGAACCTCGCCTTACCCCTCTTGTGCGAATTGGGCACCGATTTGGGGAATGGCGAGGGTGGATAACGCTTTATGAACTGAGGGTGGTCCAAATTCCAATAAATCCAAGAAGATGGCGTCGCGAAATGGATGTGATAGGTTGTATCTTCCGAATCGAGCTGGGGCTGAACTTGTCTAACCACACCCAGATGCCAGCCATGCCGGCATCCGTCCTATTGCATTTCGACGAGAAGTGCCTGCACATGATAAGAAACTTAATCAGATGATCAAGATGAGTTGTCCCCGTTGATGATGATAGCTTCAAAGTTTATGTCATT
This sequence comes from Cladorrhinum sp. PSN259, assembly GCA_033725935.1. Classification (NCBI taxonomy): domain Eukaryota; kingdom Fungi; phylum Ascomycota; class Sordariomycetes; order Sordariales; family Podosporaceae; genus Cladorrhinum; species Cladorrhinum sp. PSN259. The sequence goes on along the minus strand of MU867105.1, from coordinate 98,284 downwards.
CTGCTAGATAGTCGTATTGTGCTCAATGTATCGTCATCTCCGACATACCCAAGAAACAATATCACACCGGTGTGCTCAATTCTTGACCGAATCCATCACCTGTTCCATCCAGGGATAAACAGCCTCATTAGCCTTGGGATACCCCATATGCAGCGCCCCGGTGAAGAACCTCGCCTCCTTGGGACTCCCGTGCTCAAACAACAGCATCGAGTCCTCAATAGGCATCAGTCCGTCCAATGTTCCATTAACCAACAGCAACCTGCAACTCTTCCCCTCCAACACTCCCGTCTCCAACAGACTAAACTTCTTCTGCACCCCCCTCTTGTACCCTTCCACGTCCTGTCCGTACCCGTGCTTCACAGCCATAGCGGGCGTCAACTTGAACGGGTACTCGTGCCCGTCCGCCCTTTCAAGCCACCCCTCATCGTAAAAGTAATGAGCCCCCGCGCCCTGCGCTACGCTGCCCACCAGCCTGTCCCTATGCGTATGCGCGATGCGAATGGCGTAGTATCCGCCGCTCGACAGGCCCCAGACCATCACCCGCTTCGAATCCAGCTGGCTCTGTCCGTCAACCCAGTCGAGAACAGAAGACCACAGCCGATCGGGCGAGGCAGGGTCCGCAGAGTCGGCGGGACAATCCGCCGTTCCCGGGATCTCGACGACGAGCGCCGCCCACCCGCGGGACAAGAACTCGTCGCAGCGGACTGTATTGTCCGGACGGTATCCGTCGAGGCCGGTCATGAGGATGACCGTGGGAAAAGGGCCGGAGCTCTCAGGCGAGGGGGTGCGGAGGTAAACAGGAATACCGGAATCCTTGCGGTCCGATCCGGAGGCGTGAGTGAAAGGGATGGATACTTCCTGCAGGGGGGAAGGAGACCAGAGATTGCCTGCTTTTTTGTAGGTGTCTTTTTGTAGTTCCCTGTTGTTTTTTTAAACTCACACAACAAAATTCAGTTTACACAAATAACAGATGAAAGGAAAAAAAACATGGAGGAAAGGTAAGAAAAGGATTACCATACCATGCTGCCCACTTGTCTTGATCATTGATAGTAGGAAAGGAAGTGATATAAGGGAACCGAGCGATGCGCAAGACGGTACAAGCCCGAAGATAAATGTCGGAAGCCTGGTCGGGGGACTCGGAAGCGAGCGAGTCGGCTTTCGTGATCAAAGATTTGGCGACGGGGATGAAGGCGTTCGTGTACTCGGGCGAGGTGCCGTCGTTGATGTTATTCTCGATCAGGTGCTGGAAGATGGGCTCAAAGTCCTCGAAGGCGCCGTCGTGGAAGGGATACAATGACTTGGTGCACTATTGAAATCACAAGGAAAGAAATACTTCATGGTAAATATTTGTTTTTTTCTCTCTATGCTTTTGCATATTTGACGATACGATCGATGATGTTGATGTTGTGAAGCCCCGCTAATAAAGACAAACTTACAGGAAACTTCCACTTGGTCTCCCACAGGGCCTTGATGCCGTCGTGATGAGGCATGCGAGCCTCGAATGCTTCCTGTCCCATGATCCAATGCTTTGCTGAAATGCCAGAACGCCCTTGACCACCCAACCCGCGAACGCTGTGAGGAGACATGATGAAAAAGACTTGATAACAAATAAAATGATGATACAAAAAGATATCTTCCGAGCGAGCAAAAAGAGTTTAAACAACCCTGACGACCTTTTGCTTGGCGAACTGGAGAGCTCCGTCCTTGGAGCTGACAGCAGTGACAGAGGTGCTTCTTCTGCGGCGAGGTGGAGGAGGAGAGGTTGCGGTAGTTCTCTCACGGACCCTGAAGGAAAGTGTAAGCCAACTTATACTTGAGAAGCGAGTGAAATAGGAAACCTACTGCGACTGAATCAGGGCGATGCGCACACGGGCGACGGTAGCGTTGAGGTCCTCGGCGGCAGACATGTTTGTTGGGTGTATCGGACGTCTTGGGGGAATCTCCGTAGTTTGAGACTGCGCGGTAAAATGTGGTGCTGTGTAAGCCCGGGCCGAGTTGGTCTTATAGCAGGTGAAGTGAATCAGTTGTTGATGTCTGTGTAACAGTAGAGATGATGTATTCGAGGTCTCAAATCAAGGAATGCTCAGTGACGCGAATGAGAGAGAAAAAAAAAAGACATGGACAATGCGGCCTACCTCGGGGGACACATTCTTATAATTATAAAACACCGAGTACAACTACATCCGAAGCAAGCAACACAATTGCACCAGATCCGAGTGGGGACGTCCATCTGACCAAGTTCCCCGAAGCAACGACCTGCCATGTCGGGGATGATCCCATTGTTTTCCAAGGCGAACGGGACCCTGGGGCGTGGCCGGAGAAGCTCAGTTCGTCTGGGTCTCCGAAGTAAGCCAAAGAGGTCGACAGAAAGGCTCTTGTGTTTCACGCAATCCCGTTAGTCCAAACCCTCAGCCGGCGGCGTGCGCGTAGTGGTGCCAGTGAGCGTGCACAGCAGACCCGGAGTAGTCAAGCCCGAAAGGGTGGCATTCAGCCAGCCATTCAGCGCCATCAATTCTCGTCGTTGGCTTGCCAGAAGGTGGTGTTGTGATGTGCAACAGTTCCAGTCTCGGAGAATCACATGCTCAGAGTTATACCCAATTATTGTCCCAGATGAGGAGGGGAACCCCAAGTTCCTGAGCAGGGATACATCGCGTCCGTTCAGGGGTACAAACTGGATGTTAGTCTAACTGCACGGGTGCGAGAGGGCCGCTAACATGGATAATGGGAAAACGGCGGCCTGTTTTCCGCGCAAAGTCGCACCCGTCGACACCATCTCCAATTTAGCGATCGGACATCACTTGCTGCTCAAGACTTTGGACGGCAGCACGGGCATCCCTCCCGACGTCGACCAAGTCGAGAAAATGGAGAACCAATGCGGAACATGGTGTCTAACTTCTATTGTTACGTCACAACGCTACCAGATTCCTGCAACCCGCTGTTCCCCCACGTTTATCCTGTCCAACAAAAGTGTCGATTGTTTCACGCAGAAATCGGCTGATATCAGAGGTTGGCTGTTTCTGTTTTCCAAGCAAAAAATTCAATCAATCGGCGTGTACATATTATTGGCCCGCGAGCTTATTTACTCTTGGGTCCCTCGTGGTAGTGCGCCATCTCGAGGCCAGCTCTCTTGAATCCGCACTTGACATAGAAGCCTTCGTTGTGCTCGCTGCAGTCGAGGATGGTCTTGTAGCAGCCAGTCTTTGCCGCAATAAAGTCGAGTGCTTGGATAATGCGCAGGCCCAGCTTCTTGCCCTGCTGGTCCTTGGCAACGGCGATGTCTTCGATGTGTCCAACCTTTCCGAGATCGTGGATGCTGGTGTGCAACCGGCGTGTTAGTTGGGGGTGGTCCGTGGGATGGGATGACTACTGGCGACACGAGGGAGCACATACAACTTGCGTTCGACGATCAGTGCGCCGGTGCCCACCACCTTGGCCGGGCTGCTGTTGGTGTCCTCGATCACCAGAATAAAGTAGGTGCCATCCTGGTTGGACACCCACTCGTACCGCTCCTGGAATTTCTCCTTGGAGATGTCTCCCACCGTGGTCAACACCCGCAAGCAATCGAGGAAGCCAGTCTCGTAGTCGCTTAATCGGAGGGCTCTCAGTTTGTAACCCTCAGGGAGAGCAGCTTGGACTTCGGGCGAAAGCAACTCGGCCGAGAAGAGGTCTTGTAGGGTGCTCATCTTGATAGTGACAATCAATTGAACTCGTACGAGGGTTTGGGGGGGTGTTGAGGAAGAAGTAATTGCGAAGCGGTCAACAATTGGTATGGAGAGAATCCGAACCCCCATTCAACCTCCCTGTCTGAGACCTGAGGGGCACCCAGCCCCGCTGTGGTGAGCGATGGAAGATTCCGATCAGGCAGCAAAACAGCACCACATCAGCCCTGTTAGAGCACGCTAACCACTGGGAAGCCACCGCATTGTTTGCTGACATGATGCGAGGAACTACTTCTTTATTCCCACAACCTTCAAAGATGGGCACCCACTTCCACCTCGCTGGTGTGTGGTCGACAAAAACCCGAGAGCCCGGGTCTTCGATGATCGGTAAAAGGTGATGTCTCCCAGGCGTCATAACGCTAATGGTAAATGGGACTGTGTACCTCGTTTCTGTCGTTTTCTGTCATCATTAGCAACGTGGTGGATCCACCTGCTGGTCGAAACCCAATCTCTGCCCCTGGGCAAACTTCAACGTGGCGATCTTGCTGCACAGCTGCGAAACGCGGGGTTGGACAGTTCTTTGGCAGTTGGAGTCGGCCGCTACGGAGCAAGTCCTCCCCAAGTGTTGCCCTTAAATCGTCGGCAGATGACCCGATAACCCCTTGGTGGGCGTCATCACATGCTAAATTAGCGTCGAAGCCAAAATAAAACAGTTGAAGAGAGATGGAATGCTGCCAGCGCGCCGGTGGTAACGCATGATTTCACAAAATTTCTTCTTCAAGGCTTACCAACCTTTTTTGGCCCCCTTCCTAAGGTGTCCCTGAATTCATTCCCCGATTCTATCTGTTTATCTCTTTTTTCTCCGTCCATGGCTGCTTGTGCAAGAGGACAACGACAACGGCACTGTTGACGTTGTTACAATGATCTTTGGAAACCATGGCCCCATCAGTGTTGAGCTGGATCACGACGACGATGACAGGCGCATCACTACCCAGCTCCAAGAAATCGTAGTCTCCGATCCGGGCAACACCCTCCTTCCAAGCCCGATAGCAAAAGCCGTCAGTCTCGCAACAAGGTCCACCAGTCTCGCCCTGCGTATGGGCACGGTAATAGGAGGCTATGGACTCGACGCTGCCAAATTCACTACCTTATCCAGCCTGGAACTGGGACGAAACATCCTCGGGACGGTACTCAGCAGGGCAGGCAAAGATGTTGTCTCCGGCTCCCAGTCAGAGCTCGGCAGGGCCGATGCTGAGAATATCCTCGAGAGAAGCCTCGAAAACCTTCACCGCACCATGTCCCAGATCGTCTTCTGGACCACTACCGGCTTCCACATGACGGGCACAACCCTTGCCTTATTCTCTGACAGCTCCCAACTCCTCCTCTCAACCCTCGATCAGTTCTTTGGCTCAACCGACTCCTCCAGAGCCATGGCTAGCATCATCACTCTCATCCGCCGTGAATTTCAGAATCCAGCTACAGGTCAACCGGGGGAAAAGGTTGGGGTTTTGGATCTCATGCTGGGCCTTTGCGGCATGGCCTACCTGCAAAGGTGGTCTCGCCGCTCATTAGAAGAAGAAAGTCGGGCACTTCGTATTGAGGAGGTAATATGGGATGTTGTCGTTTCAAGTGATGGCATACGGGTCGATATACACGATGAGAGTCTCTACGGCGTTCACAACGGTGCATATGCCCAGAGCGACGCCCCAGAAGGCACTCTCATTATGACGGAGAATTTGCCGATACCGACAAACGATGACGACGTCAATGGTATCCCTGCCCTTCAGCTGGAGCGACAGATCATGAGATCCATGCCCGACAACGCCAGAGTGTCGATTACCAGACAGATTAGAACCACCGAGATCATCACAGTCGAGGTTACAGGCGGTTCTGAGGACGTTAGAGTCGAAACACCACCGGGGGTTGAGCTGATTGAAGAGAACTGGGATGGCCGACAAGCTCTTTCGAAATCCTCACTGCGGCCAGGTAGCCGCTCAGACAAGGCCATTCATGATTCTCGTTATGTGTTCCGACATTCTCGCAGCCAAGAAAGACGGACCTCGTTTCAGAAAGAGGATGGTGATATCAGCCAGGTCCCGGGTTATGTTGAACAGCTGGATACAGAGTCGTCCGAAACTTCGGATGCCGAGATGGAAGACCTACCTCCTATTGTTCCGCCAAAGCCATCCAGGGAACGATCCGGTGCGCCGCGTCGACCAAGTTTCTCCGGTTCAGGCCTTCCCATCTCTCCCGACTCAACCTCTCGCTCGTCTCGCATTCCGTCATCGTCCAAATACGGGCATGAAACTACTGCCAACCAAAAACGTCCCCGTATCCCCCCTACTGGCTCCTCGGCCAAAGATAACACCCGCTCAAGCGAGCCTTCTAGAAAGCAATCGTTGAATCGGTATCTCCCCTCCTACAAAACCAAGGAGGAGGCTGGAATATCCAAAAAGAGCAGTGGCTTTAGAAGAGCATTCCAGAGATCGGGGTCCATCTTTAACAAAGATGACTCGAGTTCGGATGCTGGCGCTGGCAAAGCAAAGGGGAAGCACCTCGTAGACAGTCTTGCTAGACCCACGGTTGCTAGCACGCAACGCCAACTAACCAACGGCAGACCATCATTACACCTTTCCGTTCCTGCTCGGCAATCGTCACTCATTCCAAAAAGGGATCCTTTATCATCAGTGCCCACTCACAAAAGCCGGCCGAGCACCGCGGAATCTCGGCGGTCCTCAACTAGATGCGATTCCAGAGCCAGTTATATTTCAGTGCACGAGAGTCGCCGAGACTCTTCCATCTCTCAGACTGAAACTTATCACATCGCAACTGGGGAAGACTATCGGCCGGTGACGCCATATGAGGATAATGCCCCTACTACCAAGAATGCACGCTCAGATAAGGAGCTTGCTAGTGCACTTGGTGGTAGCCCACAGTCAAACCATAGACGCGTAAAGTCTCGCCTCTATCGGCCAAGCATTTATACTCTCAGGACAAACGAGTCTCAGGCGTCATTGATCCCATTCCATGGCTACAGCAGCCGAAGTGCGTTCGACGATGAAGCATTGGGGACTCTTCGGCAAGCTGGCAGACTGGAGGACATTTTCCCTAGAGATCATTTCCTGAACAACATTACCCGGTACATGAGATTTGCCTCGGCATCCTACGGATCCAGCTTTCTTCGAGTTCTCGGTATCGCCAAGGAGATGCCGATATTGAGGGCTCTGGACGATACCCATCATGAGCTTCGTTGCTTCGCTCACCACACCGAATCAGAAGCTGAGAGCATTCTGCTCTGTTCATTTGTTGATACCCAAGGCGGTTCTGATGGCACCGGCTCAACCAACACCGGTGTTCCCCTCGTTCATTACATTTCTCTGGATCACGAATCAAAAGCAGTGGTCCTGGCTTGCCGAGGGACGCTTGGATTTGAGGATGTGCTCGCTGATATGACCTGCGACTATGACGACCTCGTCTGGAGGGGCAAGCCATACAAAGTCCACAAGGGTGTTCACGCATCAGCCAAGCGCCTACTTTACGGCGGCGATGGCAAGGTGCTCAACATCCTCAAGCAAGCTTTGGAAAAGTACACAGACTACGGCCTTGTATTGACGGGCCATTCGCTTGGTGGTGCTGTGACGGCTCTTCTGGGCGTCATGCTTTCAGAACCTGCACCGGGTACCTCGTTTGTCACCTCGGCCGACCCTCACACCAAGTTGCTTGGTGATGGGGTTACTCCTACGACTCCACCCGGGAACATTTGCCTGCCGTCGGGTAGACCAGTCCATGTCTTTGCGTATGGACCGCCTTCTACCATGTCGTCGTCTCTGAGCAAGGCCACCCGCGGATTGATTACCAGCATTGTCAATGGAAATGATCTCGTTCCATATCTCTCGCTCGGTGTCCTCCACGATTTCCAAGCTATCTCGCTTGCTTTCAAAACTGACAATAATCAAGCCAAGGATGAAGTGCGGCAGCGGATTCTCAAAGCTCTGCACGATGGCTTCTCTCATCAGTGGCATGGTAGTGGCCATAAGCCCGCCGATTCCCAACAAGCCGATGACGAGCAGTGGGCCTATGCTGCCCTAAAGGTGCTTCGTGCGAGCATGATGAGCCAGAAGTTGGTACCACCCGGTGAGGTTTTTGTTGTTGAAACCACCAGGGTGTTGAGGAGAGATGCCTTCTTGCTCGATGGGGAGGAGCACTTTGGACGGCCGGCACACAGGGTTGTGCTTAGATATGTGAGAGATGTTGAGAAGAGATTTAGGGAGGTTAGATTTGGGATGAGCATGTTGACTGATCACAGTCCTGGCATGTACGAAGATGCCCTGACTAAATTGAAGGCAGGGGTGATGGAGGCGCCGGTGTGATGTAGAAAATGTGATTTACGAATGGGAACGGAAGGAAAGGAAAGCGATTATTTTCATATGTTTATTTTTGTTATGATTGAACGTTACAATATTTAGCTAGACTTACAAGGTTAGAAATATTAGCTAGAGGAATACACGGAAGATTTAAATTTCTCCCTTATTTTGGATGGAAGAGATCAACAAACCTTGCAAGATTATTTACAAAATAACATAAATGTGATAGGAGTAGTATCACCGTCACTAGATTAGTACACACAGACAGACACTGCATCAACAAAGAATTATGTACCGCAGTTTTGCACTTTCTGTTTCTCTTTAAATAGTAAATAGTTCGGAATTCATGAAGCTTTGCATCCGGATGGATTATCCTTTGTTACCAAAAAAAAAAAAAAAAAAAAAGGTGGTTTATACCTCTCATTTATTTACTTCTAATGTTAAACACCAATCAACTGTTTGGTCTCTTAAAAAGAAAAAAAAGGCTGAGAACTTGCAACTATAATAAATAAATCTGCCTTTTATTAACAATCAATGAGGGAATAACATATTTCTCTTAAAACTTTGTAGTTCGCAATCGCGTTGTGCCCTGAGCAATATATGCACTGTCTGTACATACTCTAGATGTGAAATCGATTTGCATGTATAGGCCGTGCAGGGGGATGGGAAGATTGATATAACTGGAAATTCCGTGGTAAAAGAATGTATAATCCTGTAACAGGGAGCTTGGCTCAGTTGGAAGAGCGCAGGTCTCATATTCGTCGAAATATGATCCAGTTTAACATTGGAGTCATCCTGAGGTCGTGAGTTCGAGCCTCACAGTTCCCATTTCTTTTTATTCTCCCCCCCCCTTTTTTTTTTCTCTCTCTCCCCTTGAATAAGAAATATTTTATTTCTGGTTTTTTCTTTTTTTTTTTCTTTTTTCGCAAAGGTCAAGTTTCGAAAAAATAAATGAGTGTTTTGTTTTAAGTCTACCCTGCCCGCCTGGCGCTTGGTGTTGCATATAGAGTTTCAGACGTTGAGAGAGAGTACATAACCTCAAATAACCCTGTGAAAAAAAAGGTTGCTACGTTACTTCGGTGTTCCAAGATTCACTGGAAAAAAAAGTGATTAAAGTCCATGTTTCTTTTTAAGTATGTTGTGTAGTATTGATCTATTCTGCCCCCATGCAGTTTAACACATTCCCGTCTCCTATTTACTAAAGTGTCGCTATGTATGTACATGTACATACATGCATAGTTACGGTGTTTTACGCAATCCTTCAACCTCCACTGGAACTGGCATTTTTGTTCCAGCTTGTGAGTTCTCTGGGTACAAAATTTGACTTGAGGAGTAAATTTACGGCACGAGAACACAATGGATAACACGAACTTGAACTATGTGTGCTTGCTTTCCAGCGTGAAAAGAACCAAATCTGGAGGCCTATACGCGTTTCCAAGTTGGACGCGGCAAAAAAGGAGTTGAAAGCGGAGGCTGTGCAGAGCTTATCTAGTGCAGCCACAACTTCGGCGAACCTTCCTATTTTAATAAGCCTTTTAATACCAAACTGAATTATTGGCGGAAAGTAGTCAGAGTTAGTAGAGCAATTTGTGAGTCTGGATTTGTTTTTATATAGTATCGGTATGAGGATATATGAAATCCATGGGATGATGATCATACTTAGAACGGTTTACATCAGAGCAACTGGAGAGGAAAGTGCATGAACCAAGCAGGCAATACTGACTCGAAAAGTTTGAGAAAGCTAGTATAATATTGCCCTTGTCCCTGTTTAGCTTGCTGTGGTAGTGTAGTCAAGGTCACAGGGAAAAGATAATGCCGTGCTTTAAAGGCGAGTTTATTCTGGGATACATATATTGTATGGATAACTGCCTCGAATCGATGAAGCTGGGACAAGGTACTCTGCCCAAGGCGAAGTAGTGTACGATTACAAAAACCTACTGGCTGTCTTTGTTGGGGATGGTCGTTTTAGACCTAAACCCCTCGACGACCGCCCAAGACATATTTTGAGCAAGGCTCCTCAAGAAGTTGAGAGAAACCGTCAGAACGACACATTCAGGCAGGAATGCATGACATCAAAGCTCAACAGCCAATATGTGAAAAGTGTCCAATAAGCGGTGAAGAGAGAGAGTCACAAGACTGAAGCTACTGCGGATATGCCGGTAGTCAAGGATTTACTCCATGTGTACGGGCCGCAGACGGGCACATACGGGCCGTGGGGAAACGGAGGCCTTAGATATGGGGAATGACTTCCGAATGGGGGCACGTCCGCTTCCAGCACACCTTGAGATCTTCGGTGTCCGTTTCGGGCCGTCATCCGGAGATGGCTTGAGCAATAGAGTGGCACAGATGAGCCGCATGAGCGGTCAAGGGGTTTTATACGCATGGCTGAGGTCGAGGTCGATGAAAGATTCAGGAGAGAAAGGGGAGAAAGCGCAGAAGATACACGGATAGGGGATGGCTTAGAAAGTGAAGCTGACTGTAGATCGAGATGCGTGCTTTTTCTTTTGATTCAACTTTAACGCCTCTGGATCCTGTGGCTGCCACTTGGTGTCGTGGGGGCTGCCCAAATACCGCACCCGAAGCGGTATCGGACAAATGTGATATTTCGGCTTTGTTGAATGTGTTCAGGATTGACTGGAAGTTTTGGTCTCGAGTGGTTGAAAAAGAAAGGAAGCAAGATCAGATCTTTGCACGAGCTCAGAAAAAGATCAAGTTTTTGAGAATGATAGGCCGAAATCTCGAGACATGACTTGGAGGGGTGACCTGTCCCACACAGTTCCACTTTCCTATTACGGTAATTGTAATTGTCAATGGCGCTCGCAAACATGGCTGCCTACCCCCCCATTTCGTTGCTGGACAAATATCACGTTTGGGCAGCAAATGCTAAATTAGACATCTACGCGCCTATGAGGGTGTAGTGTCTGCAGTTAACAACCTGGAAGCTTGGTCAGTTTGGGCAGATTTCCAGGCTTCTACCCATCTTGGGGGCCACGCCTGCCATATTTGTGCAGAGAACCACAGCAGGAAGGAGCGAATAAGTCAACATCGCCTATTGAATCTTCTGAAAGAGGGTGGGTGGTACGGAGGTATGCCTCAGGCGTTCTTGCTCAGCCCGCTTCACGCACACGGAGGATGGTGGGGTTGCCTGGTAGGCTGGGTCTCTAATTTATTTGCTGAGTCGCCCGGTTCTTGCGGAGGCTTCCTTTCCCAACCGCTGCATTGCAATAATCTAACGGGTGCACACCACCGGTACTTTTCTCCGCTCCAACCTCCAAAGCACAGAGCCTCGCCTACTAGTTTACATTGCTTGCTTTTTTTCTCTTCCCGCTGCAGCCCACGCACATCAAAATATTGCATATATGTGACCAGTCAAGGGATTGTGCAGATCAACCCAGATAGCGGCGAGACATTGGGCTTGTACTTATCGCAACAGTATAGCTTGAATTCTCCCCGATGCCCTGCCTTTGAGCCTTCCGAGGCTCTCTCGAAAAGAGTCCCCTTGGTCCCTCAACTTCTATCCCACATCCCTAGACGTACTCATCCTGACAATGACTGTCGTGAGAGAGCCGTTGGCTCCCACCCCGGATGAAACAACAGACGATGACCAGAGCATGTGCTCCGAGGTTGGGAACGATTCAACCGCACTGCCAAAAATCGACACCAACGGCAATACCTCCCGCACAGAGTACTTCCAGCCCACCAAGGAGTACGGCTATCAATGGAAATGGGATCCTGACGTTCTGGATTACACGAGAATCGATGAAAGTAAGTGCACAACTCACTCTCGCGCCTCTTTTTCGTCTCCAAAAAACTTATGTGAAGCAGATGGCGAGAAGCTCTACTATACCGAGTATCAGAAACAGAAAGATGGCCGTGTCCCGAGTCCGACCAAGACTGATTCGTCGGGAAATGGTTCGCCCCAGGCTCTGGTCAGGCAAGGAACCATATCAGCTCCTAAACGGAGCTCGACATCAGAGTCCAATACATCCATTCCCAGAAATCTTGTCAGGTCACCAGTCGAAAGTGCTCCTCCGTGGGCAGGGCCTTTAGATGAGAGTGAGTTCCGTATCATCATTAACTTGGCTCAAATATTGCCTGTTAACTCGTCTCTGCAGGACTTAAAGTGGTTTCCAAGCCCAAACGCTTCTTCTCCATCGGTCGTATCTTCAAGACAGTGTGGTTTGAACCTGGGTGGAAAGAACCTGGCAGACCACCGCTCACTCCAGACTGGCAGGATACCATCCAAGGGTACTTTCGGGAGAAACCCATTGCAAAGTATAGATGGTTTGTGGTTGTCAGACGGCGTCTCCATCATTCCATCTGCTTCAGCATTGGAACTTACGGAGGCAAGAGCAGCACAAATCCAAACAAGGCGGCTCGGGGGCGCGACATGGACTACGTGGTACTTCACAAAGCCTCGGTTGAGCCTGCTCGCCCATTTCCAGAGGAGAAGATTACGCGTGAGCCAGTCGCTATCATTATTGAGGCTGAAGATCAGTACATCTCACCCATTGCGAGGTTGGACTGCGGGAGGATATATACGGTGGAAGATAATCTCAAGGTGATGAAGGTTGGCCGGGTGCATCCTACTTCGCTCGAGACCTTGGAACAGTATTACAAGGACAGTGTGGCCTGAGGTTGTTGGTTCGGGACGACACAGATTGAAGCTATCGACCAGCTCGTCTGCGTTATTTCAACAGGGAACGTTTCAGAGCACCTCTGGACGTCTGGTTTTTGAGTAAATTGGTCCGTTTGTTCGTTACTTATGGGAGGATTTCTTATGTTCACTTGTCTTCCTTCTTTATTCGTGCTCCGTTTCTATTTTGGATAATATTCTGTTGGATATGCCTGAGGCTTTCAGAGCCTTGTGAGGGGGTGAAAATCGGCAAGAAGCAAAATGCAGCTTTGGGTAAAGGTCTGTTGCAGTCAAGATTGTTTCCGTGGGGTATTCTTACGCGACTTATGCGAGTAGTGGTGTCTTCCCAACGAATCAACCATGTTTTTTTTTATTCATGCTCGTTGGAGATCCCCAGTGCAGTCAGAGCCGCGGAATCCACCCTCCCTGTTTCTGCATGTTTCTTCTCTTCTGCCAATCAGGACTAAAGTTATTTGTGTCAAATACACTGCCACTGAGGAGAAAGTGTTCCAGATTCACGGGCTGAAGGTCTTCTTCCAATTGAAGCCGAAGTACCCGGAATACATGCGGGGGAAAGAAATCAGGTCAACCGTGGGTCGACCGTGGGCCAACCGTCTGCTTCGTCAGCCCATTCACTCGTGATGTCGGGACGGGATGATGATGAAGTCCAGAATCCGAGAGAGGGGGGAGCGTGAGATAATACGGTCCAATCGAGCGAGGTACACAAACTGCAGCGCTTCCCACACCTCGTTCTCGACACCCGTCTGGACAGGAAGGGTTCGGACCTTCAAGCAGTAAACTCTTACGCCACCATTAAGTCACCCCCTTTCAGGTGCTCTTCCACCGGTCTGTTAAGTTACGTACCATTCCTCGATAACCGGCAGAATACCCGTTCCCTTGTGATAGGTAGGTATGAATTGCAGTTCCCAAACCGTCCAAATCCATTCATTTCTCCCGACTCTCACAAAGAAAGTCTTGCAGAATCCACCATCTTCCCAGTCTCAATTACTCCTCAGCGGAAAAGGCCCCCTCCCCCCCCCCCCAAAAAAAACCCCCCCAAAAAAGAAAGAAGGGAAAAAAAAGAAGAATAAAAAACATGAATGAATGAATGAATGAATGAATGAATGAAAAAAAAAGAAAAAGAATAATACAAAATAAAAAAATTAAATTAGCTGGTGAAAGTCTCAGTTTGTTTACTTTGCCCTTTCGAATTCCGTTTTCATCATATCTTCCTACCCACGCGCAACGGACGCAAAACTCGGATTTAGATGAGGGGGAGAACTCATCACTCGAATAATTTTTTTTTCTTGCGTTTATTTTTCATTATTATTGCTTAATCTGATAAATTATAAGTGTTTTCTTCAACTCATTTTAGGGAGTGGATAATCAAGGGAGAGGATGGTCCTCTTACAGCGAGTTCTGTGTGTTTGCGTATGTCTGGAACTTTCTGGAGATTCTTTTCAACTTTTAACTTTCTCTCACTTATCGTGGAAAAAGTTTTGCATTCTCAGGTCGGTATATATGTAGGTGGGTGGTGATGCTCGTTTCAGGGAAATAGTGGGGCTGTTTTATCGCCTCTATCTAAAATCCTCCCCTTCAGGTACATGTGTAAATGTAAAAAGGAAATCCTCAGTCACACGCCTGGTATTCCTTTCCCCTTTACTTTAAACTCATCCGCCTTCAAAAGTCCTGAACTCCAGTCTCCCCTTTTAGTTCTCTTTCCACGTGCATACCTCCACCCCCTTCATCATCGTCATCTTCTTCTTCATCACTTGCCCACCTGGCACTTTCTTGTTCGAACCTATCAAAAGTCAGCATCTTTACTTTTAGCCTTCTCTCTCTGTACTGCCATTTCTTGAGCAAGGACATGCAGACGAGAAAAAAAAAAGAAGAAGAAAAAAGGGGAAGTAAACACACCATTCATCCTCCCTCTCCCTCTCCTCAACAACATCCAAATCCTCCCTTCCGTCCACTTCACCCTGATAGTCAAAGTCGTCGTCTTTTCCTCTTATGAACCTGTCCCTCAGAAACTCCTTCCACTGCTCCTGGCCTTCTTTTTTTGTTTTGGGAGGGGTTATTAGTTCGGCGTTGTGGCTTGCTTCGCCTGTACCTAACGCCTCCTCGTCCTCGTCCTCTTCTTCTTCATTTTCTAATTCTTGATCTTGCTCTTGCTCTTGATTTGCGTCATCCAACACCATTCCATCTCCGTTTTCGCTTTCCGTCTCATTGTTAGCTAGATGGATACTCAAAAAAACAAGCAAAGGGTGCTAAATAAAGGGGAAAGGGAAAAAAGAATAAAAAAATTTACCGATTCGACGACGACGACAACCCGCTGACATTCTGTTCCCTAAGCTTTGCAAGCCTCTCCTCGCCTCTCAGCAAGCTGCCTTCCAAAACGCGAGCGTACCCTTTCGATTTCCCGTCCGCTTCTCTCTCTGCTGGAGTCCAGAACCTCCTGATCAAGCTGTCGTACAGCAGGGGATCTTTGGGAGTATGAGTATAGTTAGCAAATGTACTCGACGGCTATGTAGGTGTAGTCTGTATAACTCTTATTTGATCAAGTGAAATGGGTATAATATGTTATACCCCTCCCCCCCCCCCTTTATTTTTTTAATCTCGCTTGAAATGAAAATGGGTTTTCAGAGAAAATGTGATGAATAAAAGGGTTTTATAATAAAATAAAATAAAAAACGTTTGGTGCACAAAAGGAACATATATATATATATATAACATACCAGCCAACTCATGATCCATGTCACCCCCAAAAAAATACTCGGGATGTCTCTCCAGGTACTCCCTCCGCCTGTTCTGCACCCTGATCCTTTCTACCGTTGCAGGCGACCTCGGCGGGCGCGGCGTCGGTCTGTCCTCTATTAAGCTTAGATTACCAAAGTCGATTGTTGCGTCTCCTGGTTTTGCATCTGCAAGTTGTGACGACGATGAGGCACCGGTGGTTGTGAATCGGGGCGCCATGGTTACGATGAGTTAATTAGGCCGAGAAAGTGATGAATGTGGTCGTCGATGGGTTGTTGATTATGAAAATGGATGTGAAGAGATCAGTTTGTCAATGATTAGATAAAAATTGTTTGTGAGAAATTCCAAGTTTCGCTCAATCTTGGTGGTTACCTATGAAAAAAGCTTGGTGTGTGAATAACAGGGGCATACACTGAAGTACAGGTAACGGCTCGCCGTGGGGCATCTACAGTGAACATTGCTTTACAGCGGCCGAGGCGCTTTGTCATCACAGAACGCACGCCCGACCTGATCAAACTCGCTGGATTTTGCCAGGTTCTCCTGAACCTTACTCAACCTTCACATGGATGAAATGAACTGCGAATTCCCTCTCAACAGGAACCATTAAAAAAAGATATAAACTTTCTGTCTCAATGACTGTTTTACGCACTCCACCCTTTAAACGATAAAAGCCATTTAGGTATCCAGTCCAACAGAAAGAAAAAAAGGCAAAAAGCCAAAGCAGGTATTGAGATTGACTCCTGGTATTTCCATCCCGTCCCATCAGTCCATTAGAACCCAACATAATATTCATAACCCTAGAGTTGCTTGCCCATTCCATCATTAGTTCGCTGAAACCACCAAACCCCTACACAATCGAATCCAATCCGCGTTATTTTCGAACAAACTGAAGAAGACGAAAAAAGAAGACATCTCCAAAATACCCACTTTAAACAAAGAGGAGAAAAAAAACTCAAGTAGCCATAATGCTACGCCCACCATCCTTAGTCGTCCTATTTCTAATCCGAACCTTCAAAACACCATGAGCCAGCCGCCTGACCTCACTAAGCCCAGGCTCGTCGTCATCATTCCCCTTCCTCTTCAAAGAGACAATAGCACTCGGAGCAAACATCAAAGCCTCACCAACCCTCAAGTCCACAATCCTCGAAAACAACTCCAAAGCCGGATCCTCATGACCAAGACTCAACACTGACGCTCCCTGTACTACATCGTCATCATCACCATCACGAGCCTCACTCAACTTCTTCGCCTTCTCCAACAACCGTCCCCCAGAACTAACACCCGCCAAATGTCTCTTCAGCGCGTGCAACCAATCAGGCGACGTAAACCGATGAACGACCGTGACGCTGCACAGATCCAGCAGCTTGGGACTAATCGTGGGCTCCTGAGTCGAAATCAGTATCCTGGCCCCCAAATGCCTCTGCAGTCTGATGGTAGCCAAAAGGGACTCGGTTAGCGTCATGCACTCCTGCGACTCGGTCATGTACTTGTGCGCCTCGTCAAGCGCAATCACCCTGCCCACTTTCGTGCTCTCCTGCTCCAAAAACAACGACAAGCAGATGTTGAAGAGCGAGCAAGCAGTCTCTGCGGAAACGCAAGGACAAGACAAGTCAACAATCGTCAGAGTGCCGTTGCGCGGGGTCCAGTCTGTTCCCTTCGGTTTGCCAACATTCTTTGCCGCCTTCTTGCGGGACGAGTTGAACATGTCGTATTCTTTCGCCTGGGACTCGACCATGAAGGACTCGAGCGTGTCAAGACGCTGCTTCAGCGGCGCGAGCTGCATGTCTGTCAGGTTCTCCAAGGCAAGCTGCTTCTTGAAAGCAGTGTAGTTGAATCCCGTGTTGGTCTGCTGTTGCGTAATGCGCAAATCGCGAAGAATGCGCTGCGCGACGTGCAGGTAAAGGGGCAAGTTACCGCCGGTCGAGACGGCCATGAGATCCAACATTCGCTTGGTGTTCAAGTCGGACTCGTTGAGTCGGAGCTCCTCGACCTGGATCCGGGGAAACCGTTGATATAGCTTCTGCATCGTTCTGAAGTTGGTGGGCGGACAGAGCACCCGAACGTTGATGTCCTTGTTGGAGGACAGCCACGCCACTTCGCAAGGCGAGCCACCAGTGTCAGAAATAAAGGTATCATAATGGAACACAATTCCGGTCAGAGGGCGAGGGAGCACGTTGGCCTTGCAAGGCGCAAGCGCGTTCTCCAACAGACAGGAAAGGGTGTGACTCTTGCCGGAACCCTGGCTGCCGCAGATGAAGAAAGACGACGGAGCGGCGATGTTCCAAAAGATACGGGGGTCGGCCGAAGGGTTCTCGCGGTCGGGACTGATGTCGCCAGCTAGAAGGCCGTATTGACTAAACGGCTTGTCCCCGGCGGTGTGACCTCCTGCCAAAAATATGGCATGCTTTCTGACTGCCTCGGTGAAGATCGGAGTGGTTTTGATCTCGTTCAAGTCATCAAGCCCAGGCTGGTGGTCCAGAAGTCCCAGATGAGTCGAGAGAATGGCTTCACTGCTGGGATCTGTGATGCTGCCGGTGCTGCCGGTGCTGTCGTCGCTGTCAACTTCGGTCTCGCTCCCTGCTTCTCCTTGGTCACTGCTTTCAGACTCGACTGCCGTCTGGATGGTGAGAGCCTTGGCGTTTTTCTTGTTCGGGTTGCCGGTGATGGGCGATGAAGAAGTATCCGGGAAGCTGAAACTCGCCATGCTTTTTGTGAGGTCGTTTACGGCTGGGGATTGGGGTTCGCTCTTGCCAAAGCCAAACATGACAGGCGGTACCGAAGCGCTGCTGAACGAGAATTCCGGCGTTGTAGGTATCCGAGATGAAGAGGTATTGGGTGGTGTTTGCTGGAACATAGAAGCAAAAAATTCGGCACTGGCATCCGTCCCAAAGAGATTTGCACTGCCGCCCTTTCCAAAAATGGATGGAGGGCTCGAAGACTTGTGCGGAACCAAGTCTTGTGAAGGTGAAGGCTGTGAGGCTGCTGCTGGCGTTTGGGGCTTGAAGACGAATTTTTGCGTGCCAAACTCGAAGCTGGGGAAGGACTCCTTGGGGGTATAAGTGGTAGTGTCAGTGACCTGTTTTGGAGCTGGTGAGGCGGGCCTTGAGAGCGCCGTTTGATCCATTTTAGCAAACGAGGATAGTTGCATTGGCAACGGGGATCACGGCAGAAAAAAAAAAAGAGGCAGAGTCAAAGTGGCAATCTAAGGTAGTCAACGAGGGAAGGGGAGCAGAAGGGAGGGGAAACTTTGAGGTAGGTTGCTAGCCGGGGTTTTAACTGGAATGGACGACGCGTCAAACGCAGAGCGTGAGCGAGCGCGACGTGGGGGGTTGAGGACGCGGGTCACAGATCCAATGGTGAATATCTTTTCTTCTTCTTGTTTTTCGGTCTCTTTTTCGGGTGTATTTGCCATGTTTGTATTTACAAGTGGTGTGATCAGCTGCTTCAAGGTCCGGGTCCCAACTGCCCGGGAGCCTGAGCTCAAGGGCGATCCATGCCAAGAGCAGAGCATCTAAAATCGAGGTCTGGGAACGAATACCATGGAGAAGGTTGACATTGGGTTTGGGTTTGGGCTTCTGCATCTCTGGAACAATGGTAAATTTTTATTTTTGGTGGGTGGGTTTTGGATCGCGGAGGAGTTGGAGCCCAAGGCTGCGCTACTGAAGGAAGTGCACGGGCTGGCATGGCATCCAATGGCGGGCAAGAACCTTCTTGCCATCTTTATATTGGAATATTAAGATGACAAGGAAATCTAGAAAATACTTTCAGTCTAACCAACTCAATTCCCATCAGTCGATGGCTGGGGTTGTTTATTAGATCTCCTTGTAACATGCAAAGAAAAGGCTTGTTGTCGTCCTGTCAACATGATTTTTAACTATGCATGTTTTGCGTCGACACTACATGCGTGCATACATAAGTCTGCATATTTATATGTATATGCATCCCGGACAACAGCATGCAGACAGCCTGCAATATTAGTTTTCTTCGCGACGACTAATTACGGAATAGTTACTCAAATCCTCTCTACTCCTTTTACAAGCCAGCTTTCCGCCATTCCCCGACCATCGTGGCAGCGAGGGATTGGAGACACGGATGGTGTTTCCACGGCCAGGCGTTTGCAAGATAATTGACATGTATCATACTATCCGGGAGGCTGCTTATAGCGCCGCATGGGGCCGTCGGATGTTTACATTACCTCGGTGAAGGAGGAAATCATGGGGTTGTAACTTGAAACTTTCTCCCAATATCAAAGGGCCAGATGGCTCGGCGGGAGTGGAACCCAATCCCGTAATGAAACATGCAGCCTCATAACAGACTCGATTATCAATGATCAGGACGAGTTGCAGACATTGCAGAACCGACCATTGTCCCCATTGGACCAGGTGCTGGCTCTCCGCTGCGGGGGATCTCGAATTCGATGGGGGATCGGTCGTTGCCAAGCCCTGTCTTATCGAGCCGTTGGATGGCACTCAAATGGAAGCTCCTAAAACTTCTTGGAGCGATCCCCTTCCTATTCCCGATTGTTGATGCAGAATGCCACCTCCGGGCGTTTTTAATTTCATAAAATCCCGTGGACGGGCTTTGTAGCCACACACATATTCCGTGCACGCCGCTCTCGCTCTGCCCAGAATTTGATACAGAATACCAAAGACCAGAACACCAAACCGTCGACATCGTTCCCTTGCCCTGACCTGCCCTGTCCAGGGCCAGAAAACCTGGAAGCAAGCAGCAGTCGGCGGGGCAGGAGACTGTCTTGGACAGCCTTGGATTGCGGTGAGAGCTGGCGGGTGATGGGAGACCTCAAGTCCAAGCTGCGAGCCAAGTTTCCGCGTCGCCAGTCGGGCGGCATCTTATCGCTGTCATCAGCCAAGAGCAATCACAGCTCCAAGAGCATAAGCAGTTCCAAGAGCGAAGGCGGCCACGACCGGGAGCCGGAATGTGTTGTTGAAGGGGATCGCGCTCACGGTCCCGGTGCCGCAAAAGCCACAGAAGCAGCAGCTGCTCCCGCCTGCTCACCTGCACTGCCAATTGAAACCGGCGGGCGGGAGCTAGGCCCGACTCGTCCCCTGAGACACACAGCAAATCAAAACCAAGGAGAGCACCGCGACACAAGAACACCCACCGACGTCACCAGCAGCAGCAGCAACGGCGGCGATGCACGAAATCTAGGGAGCAAGAGCGCCGGCCCCGAGAGCCCCAAAAATGCCCCCAACGGTCTTTTAATTCCACCTGTAGACGACCCTTCCACCGCCACCCTGGATTCCAGCACCCAGAGCAGCAGCGAACCATTGACACCGCACAAATCAATGGCCCCGAGCAGCGACGGTGCCCACGAACCAAACGGAGTAGATCGCCGCTTCTCAACCGCAAGCAAACCCTCGGCTCTCTCAAGCATCGATGAGATCGCGGCTGCAGATGGCAAACACGACCGCGACACCGAAAACAACGAACCTGCCGTGCGCCGAATCCGTCTCCAAGATCCCGCCGTGAACCACGACGGCAATCAATTGCGCCCTTCCAATTCAGTTTCCAATTCGGTCGCCCGTCCGACTGTGCCTCCTCGACGACAAAGTCTGCTGCCCAGTCGACAGACCACATTAATCCGCACGCTTCTGAACGCCGCCCAAGCCGATGAATTCGACCCTGCTACCTTTGAAAATCTGCTGCCAATTAGCGCAACCATGGTCACCCGCAAGATTTGGGTCAAGAGGCCCGGTGGCTCGCCCACTCTCGTCACTATCAATGAAGAGGATCTGGTTGATGATGTCCGGGACATGATATTGCGCAAATACTCCAATTCGCTAGGTCGCCAATTTGACGCGCCCGACTTGGTCCTCAAAATTGTCCCCAGGGAACAACAGAGACAGGACCGAATCCTGGGGCCCGACGAACCCATGGCTCGCACCTTGGATGCTTACTTCCCGGGAGGACAAACGGTCGAGGAGGCGCTTCTCATTGATGTTCCACAGCGGCGCCTGTCCCCACGATCGTCTCCTCGCAATGGACCACCGCACGCTCAGCACCTCACATCGGTAGTTTGGGGGGAAGATGCCCGGCCGCTAGAAAATGGAACCGATTACTTTGGCCCGGGAGCTATTGCTAACGCGCCGGTTACTGCAGCCGGACCCAACGTGAACGGGACAACGCAAGCTACACATTCAATCTCGGTCTTGAGTACGGGACAGGTACCCCAAATCCCCTCGCCAGGTGGAACGAGAGGAAAGAATTACCGGGACCGACCTGAGAGGCCCCGACTGGGGAGACAACACACATCATCCCCTACCATACTCAATGTCATTGGTGCCTCGGGCCATACCACTACCATTTCTCTCGCCCCCGCGACGACCTCCGCTGTTTCCGGGGCTTCGATTCCTGCTGTTGCCCCCGTTGGGGGTCCTGCCGCCGCCCCAGTTACAGTCCAAGGTACGCAGCTATCAGATATCATGGACCTAGGCCCAAAAACTCATTCAGGTGTTTCAGAACAACCCAATGGCGCACAAATGATTCCCGGACCACCCTCCGCACCTGCCAGCACGACGGGCATGGTCGCAACCGCGCCAATGCCGCCCCTGCCAACAACCCCGGCTTCCGAAGTGGCTCCTGCGGCTCCTGCGAGGGTCAGCACTCCTCCGGCACGGACAGCATCCCCTCGACTCTCTGCCATGTCCAAGGCCAAGAAGAAGAAGGCCGACGGGCCCGCACTACCGGCTGGAATGCTCAGTGGTGGTGTTCCACCCATCAACGTTCTAATTGTTGAGGACAACATCATTAACCTTCGGCTGCTGGAGGCCTTTATCAAACGACTCAAGGTGCGCTGGGCGACTGCTATGAATGGTCGCGAGGCCGTCACCAAATGGCGGAATGGGGGTTTCCATCTGGTGCTCATGGATATCCAATTGCCAATCATGAACGGCCTGGATGCCACGAGGGAGATTCGGCGGCTGGAAAGAATCAATTCGATCGGTGCCTTCTCGGCCGCCTCGGGCAAAGGAAAGTCAGAAATTGATGATAGAGAGGAAACGGAAGATGATATCCTCAAGAACCGAGAGAGGTTCAAGAGTCCTGTGATCATCGTTGCCCTGACGGCCAGCTCTCTTCAGAGCGACAGACACGAGGCATTGGCAGCCGGATGCAACGACTTTCTCACCAAGGTAAGGACCCGTGGTGTCTTGTCCCGCTGACTATGTAAACTAACAACAATTCTTTTGGGCAGCCTGTTACGTACGTGTGGCTCGAGAGAAAGGTGATGGAATGGGGCTGCATGCAAGCATTGATTGACTTTGACGGCTGGCGAAAGTGGAAGACGTACACAGATGACGATACGGCGGCGAAGAAGGCCAAGGCCAAAAAGGAGCGAACAGCGATGGCTAATGGGTTGACGGCCTCGACTTCGTTGACTGCTTCGGCAGCTAAGGCGTATTGAGTTTGGGTGCCCGTGTTTTTCAAATTTTTTCCCCAAAAAAACCCCTTGGATATTCTGAAGTATGGAGTACACGGGACATGCTTCTTGGTTGATTTCCATTTGGCAGTCGGAGCGTCTGGGTAATCTCACAAGATCATACTTGATACCAATTCTCTTTGTTCGTAAGTACCTATTTTGTAGCGCACAGTCCCCTATATACACGAAGGGGGACTTATAAAAATAATAACTATATTTTGCGATATATTTTGGTAAAACGTGATTGGTCGAACCTTGACCCCACGGTTCAAAGTGGGGCCAGAGCTTCGCTTCCCCGGGCGCCGTGTGGTGCCGAAAAAAATGCAACTCCCGAATCTACAGCTCAACAAACTCCTTCCTCCACACGCAAAACCGCTGTTCTCTTTTTTTTTTCTCACCATGCCACCTCGGATAGGCAGCACCCGCTGCCCGCCGAAGCAGCTGCTCAACTGTCTCGAGAACTCCATACCACTGTGGCGGCCGGCCACCGCAGCATGGGCAACCCTTTCGACACATCACCAGCAGTCGCAACAATGCCTCTTCTCCACATCCACCCCGCGTGAGGCCACCAAACCCCAACGCATGTTTCGAGACTGGCTCAAGGGTCCCGGTAAAAGGTATCAGAACCACGAGGTTGTCGGGCCCAATTATGTGAGCAAAGATTCCCGAGCCCTCATGGAAGAGAAGGGTCTTCCGATCGACAGGCCGTTCCCCTCCAATCCCGAGTACGTGAGCGAACCCGTACTTTCAGATTCCGCGCGCGAGACCATCTGGGAGTATGCAACCGTGAGGATGATGCCGCTTAGGGCTCTCTCGGCTCAGTTTGCCGTCGACATTCGCCGCATTGCCGCTGTTCTGCGCATGAAGCATATTGAGAAGAGGATGGAGGCTGCGGTTAGTATTCCCTTTTTTATCTTGAACCCCCCTCCCCCGCTTCTATATGATGATATACAAAATAAATTCGATTAGTCTTGAAGACATACCCCATGGTTAGAATGCTTTGTTTGTTACTGAAACTGGAACTTTCTCTTCCGACTTGTATTTCGTCAATTATGGTCCCTTGGCAGGAAAGCTAATTGGCGCCCCCCCTTGATATAGAACAAGCCTTTGGCCATCCCTTACGCAAAAGCAGTTGAGAGGATGCTGCCTACCGTCAACCTCATGCACGGCGAGGAGCCCTTCGAGCCCATCAACGACATCCACATCCACAGCTACACCATGCAGCAGCTGTTTGTGCCCGTGTCCGAGTCACGCGAGTTCACTCGCGCCGATGCCGCCAAGGCGTTTGGCGACCACATCCTTCCCCCCGACAGCAAGATGCGCATTCCCGAGCTCATCAGGCTGGAGCAGCAGATCGCCAAGGGTGTTTCGCCCCGCATCGCCGAGCAGGATTTTATCGAGTCGACCGCCAAGCACGAGGCTGAGTTTGCTCGTCGCTTGGAGATCAAGGCCATCCAAGAGGAGCAGAACAAGATCCGTGTCCGCTCGCCGAGAGGCTTTGAGTTCCGCTTTGAGAAGATCAATGTTGATAGCGTCGGTCGCGACGGCAGGGCCAGATCTGGTGTCGGCTGGAGATATGGCGTGCCGCATAATGATCGCCGGAGAGGTGCGGTCAAGATTCCCACCAGCGTTGAGTAAGATCCGCTTTGGTTTCGGGGTTAATCGAGACCTATTATTTGTGTAATTTTTTTTTGTATCAGTGACATTTGTGTATATGAGAGAACAGGAGCGAACCGGGGTGTTTTTTTTTTTAAAGGAAAGAGGGCGAGGGGGGATTCATCTGTCTTTTTGTTCAGAAACCCCGAGACCCCTGGTGTACGATGTTAAACTAGAGAAAAAGATATGAGAAAGGGATGTGATAAATTCCCGAATTGTTGTCCCGCATGCTAGAGAAGCGGCGAGGGCCAAATGCATACAAGCAATAAAAACAAGTAAACATAAACACAATTTGATGGCCGAATACTGTGACTGTTATTGTCTGACTGCACCTTTCTCACGGGCCGAGGGGGGTCCTAGAGGAAAGCAAAACAAAGTCATCAGTCTACTTTATGCTGTCAGGTATGCTTGATAACTTTTTTTGGTTTTTAACTCTTCAAATTGATCACCTTTTTTTTTCTTCCATCTTCTGACTCTTGTCAGAGATGAGATGAGATGAGAAGAAGTGGATGGTGTGGTGTATGAATAACATATACACACATACACACATACACACACGGATATATATTATATATACTTTTGGTTTGAGTTGTGGTTTATTTCTGTAAAAGTAGATGAAATACAATTTACTGCTTACACTGAACTTATCTGGATATGATTTATATTTTTGGAACATATCATTTTTTTTAAAAAAAAAAAAAAGATAGCTAGCAGGACCGGCGAACCTTTGACTAAAGGGCAATCGGTAGTACGAAAAAAAAAAAAAAAAAAAAAAAAAAAAAAAAAAAAAAATTTTTAAAAAACCCAATTTCAGAATTTTTAGTTATTTTCCAAGGGGGATCAGTAAAAGTAAGTTTTCTAAAAAAAAAAAAACGGTGTCTGTCTTCTTCTTCTTCTCTACTTAATGTATCTCCTCCCTCCCTTCACATAACCTTATGACTAAACCCGAATGGTTTTTTTTTTTTAAAAAAAAAAAAAAAAAAGTAAGAGTATACCGGGCCAATATTTCTATAGTTCCCTAAACAACACATCATTCTCTCCAATCTAATAATGGTATAAATATTGTTTTTTCCCCCCATAGGATTGAAGATCAAGTGATCAAGTCCAACTTGCTTCCATAAAACGTTACAAGTGTACCTGATGTACCTGAATTTCCCACTTGAGCAGCATCCAGGGACCCGACCCACAGATGAATCAAAAGTGGTGTTACTGGTGATGATTATCATCATCAACAACAAGGTTAGCTCTAATCTTGGCCACTGTCTCGGGTGAAATCCCAAGGTTATTGACGACGTAGGATTCTACCGAGCCGTATTGTTTTCGAATGTGGGACAAGGTTGCGAGGAGGTATTCCTTTCTAAGGGAGGGGTGAGTTATTAGTTTTTTTTTCCCCTAATGTAATTGTGTATAAATTTCAATGAGGAAGGGGTAGTGATGGAGAGCAAAGATGTAAAGGGCTGAAAGGGTGGTTCAGGATATGCCTCAGGCTGTGTGTGCGTGGCATGGATTTTCATAACAAGACGGGTTAGGCAGTCACAGAGAGAAGAAGAGACTTGTGGAAATTGGTGATTTGAAAGTGTCAGTTTTGGACTGGCGAATCCAAGAGTGGCGGTGATGAGAAGGATGCCTGACGCTGAGGTGAAGATACATTGATTGACATTTCGTCATGGGGCATTTTTGCGAGGTTGGAAAAGCATAGCTCAAGGCAAACTGGGGGTATGTACTCACTTCGCAGAGACCATCACCTCCGCCCTGGTCCTGTCCCCGTTAAAGTACGGCAGCAGGTGCTGGACAATTTCCTCCTTCCGGTGAGCGAGTCCCAACTCGGTGAGACCATAATCTTGAGCAACTAGATCGTCTTCTACGCCGCAGAGTGACAATATGAGGGCAACGGCTATTCCTGTTCCTGTTTGTTTTCATGGCCTGTTTAGCATTTCTTGTGGTGGTCTAACAAAACGGTCATCTCCGGGGTACTGGTGGATACGAAGGAAAGGGAAAAAGACATGCGCAATATGACTTCGCCTGTGTTTGAAACAGAGACACTGGGGTTGGTAGACGACAAGGGCGAGAGGGCGGCTAGGGAAGAAGCAAGGAAGAAAGAAAAGAAGCATGTGATAGATGATCTCGGTTCATGTCTGATGGGCAAGAAGACTGAGGCTTGTACTACTCCAGGTTGTGGGCGTGTCTCGCTTGAGATCGATGATGTCAGAACTTTCTCTGCGGCCAAGGATAGAGAAGGCTTTTCCCCTCCCTCACCTGGTCGGAAAATTTTGAGCGTGGTGTGTGGTTGAGAAAGCGAGGGCCTAGGCTCAATACCGCCGAAGCAGTTGCACGCCCATCTCGCTTGGGGCGAGCTGAGAAGGTGTGGCTTCGATTCGGCACCTACCCGAAACACAAAAGCCAGCCACACCATTTGAGTGCCGGAGAGAAGGCAAACAACCAGGGCAGGTGAAAAACGAAAACGTCCAGGGGCTATGCCGGTGTGCCCTATACACAAGGTTGCCCCCTAGCTTCACGGTGCCTAAAGATCGGTGTGATAGGATTTATGATGTACATACTGTCTTTTCCGGCGCTACAGTGAATAAGTACCGGCGAAGGAGGCCCGGTAGATGAGGCGAAGTGGTTCAAGATGGTCTGGAAAGGCATGAATGGGTGACCAGGCTCGGCAGCTTCGCGGAGAATGGCGCTGTACGCTTGCACGAATCCCTGCTTGAAATCATGAATCAGTCATTCCAATCCCAAGGTTGCCTGTCAGGCTCATTGGTAGACGTTTTGAAAGGCCAGCCAGTATATGTAGAATGAAGGCGTAGATGCGGTGTAGTGTGTATGTGTAGGAAAGGCGTTTGTGGCTCAGCGGTACGAAAGAACAACTAAAAAGCTTCCCTCGAGTTACACAAGACACGGGCAAGCGGTTCCCTGCCCGCCTTGCTTGGCGGCTCAAGTGATGACATGTGAGGGTAACTGACCTCTAGCCCGCTGCTGTAATGTCCGAAACGATCGGCAATAGCTTCAGGGCTGTAATCTTTATCGAGAAAGACCGGAACAGGGACCCTCTTGGCACCGGGCCACTCTCTGGGCTGTTCCTTGCCATTGGAGAGCTCCTTGAGAGACCGAAGGTCGAAGATATGGGTTACGCCGAGACGCTGGAGGACCGACACTCCCTCATCATTGAGCTTGGTAGGGTCAGCACCTCTAAAGAGAACACCACGCCGGATAGTTTTGTCCGGCTGCTGGGCAACAGGATATCCGCCAGCGTCTCTCAAATTGGCTATCCCCGGCGCGTGGACAAAAGGAGGCGAGGGCAAGATGGTGGTATCATTGGCAGGTGTGCCGGCCGCCTGATGGGCCGTGGCTTGAACAGATTCTGCAGCCATGGTGGTTGTTTCTCGGCCGCTTTGGGCAATCTGGGGTAAGGGCGGTCAGGGGCCGTAATGCTGTGTGAGCTTTTTTTTTGTTTTTGGAATACCGAAGTATCTATTTAGGCCGTCTCGAGAGTCCGAACCAGGTTTCGTTGGGTGTGACCAAGAGAATGATGCCTTCTTGGTCGTTGACAGTTGGTTCTGGCAGATGGTCAGCCTCTTCTTTTGCCTTGGTCACACTGCACAAGGGTCAGGCACAGATGTGGAGAAGTTGGTTGCGAGATTTCTTGGAGAGCTTGGGGAAGCCGTTAGACAGAAAACTCGTGCCCCCCATCGATCGATCCACCTACCACCTACTTGCATGTTCAGCTTGGGGAGTTTGCTTGGATGGCCGACGGTTCGCGGCCCATCTATTTATGATTGGTCGCCTTGCGCTTCTAAATAAAATATTATTTTTTACTCGAGTCTGCAGCGGCGGTCTGTGGAGTGGGTGGTATGCATGTCAGACGCTGATCTATCTGCACGCACACCACGAAGAAGCTTCCTGTTCGATGTGTGACAAGATGACGGGCCGCCGACATTTTGGCCAAGCTGCAACATATCTTGGTCAGATTAAGAATCGCACAGAGTGTTACGTTCCGTCCAAGTGACAGGCACTCGCCCCCTTGCTGGTGGAATTGCTGGCCAACCTCTCTTGTTCAAGGACTAGATCATGTTGATTGTAGCACCTGTCATGACTTTTATCGTTCATCACCTGGCGCTTTGCCGTCGGCATTTGCGCCATCCGGCCCACCCCCGAACCGGTTCACAGCATCGTGGTGGGTGGTGCCTTTTCGGGAAGAAGTAGGGTGTGTGGGTATAATGCTGAAGAGCCTCGTCTGGTAGTAGAGCCTCGTAGGGTGGCGGTCTAGATATCCCCAAAGAAGCTCATGGTTTTCGGATCCCACGCTGCAATCGCCGATTCAGGAAGGCACTGCTTTAGTACCTCGTGGTGGCGTCTCCAGTGTCTTGCATCGTGCGTCCTGTGCCGTCCTTCGAGGACACTAGGCTTTGCCGGGAGGCCTGACCTTTGGCCAGTGGATGTTGTAGCCGGATGCCTGAGTTTTGTGGACCTCAAACCAGGCATATAAGCTAGCCGTCTCAAGGAGTGGCCGCTGAAGTCGTGACCTTCCAACTCTCACTCCGGTTTGTCGGAATCCAAATGTCGGTGACCGGAACATGGTGACGACTTGTCCGGATCAAGCAGTCCGCGCCCCTCCCCAACGAACGAGCCTTACTTTTCACTTCCCCCTCCATCCGTACTCCCTCTGGCCCTGCTTTCCCTTCCTGGAGAGCGCCGATCTCAGGTTGCGGGAGAAATAAAGTACCCAGCAAACTCCGCCACCCATGATGACTCCTCCTGCAATTTCCCTCATCCCAACAGCATCAACAAGATGTGCCTCGTGGCATCGGACCCTGCCTGACCGTTGTGAGAGATACTGTGAGTTGGAAATTGAAGGTAGTTTGTGTCCCACCGATCCCGGCAAGAAAGGGGCAGACGAGGTGAAATGTCAAATTTGAACAAGATGACAATCCTGTGCTGTACAACCTGAAAAGTGAAAAGCTCGCATCGAAAAGAAGAGAATGATATTCTAAATGGTAAGGTAAAGATGGCTAGCTAATACACTGTGTCGATGGTGTAAATAGAGAAAAGAAACGAAAAGAAATTGGCGATACAAAAATGACAAAAACCAAAATGCCAACATAAATGCGTAAATAAATAGCAAGGTACAAGAAAGGTGGAACAGAAAATCAGAAACCGAGCCAGCCCGGTCTCTTCAAACAGTAACGTATCTATCGAAAGGACAAAAATGAGAGAGTACAAGAGAAATGCAAACAGAAAGCCCTAAAACCTTGGAAATAACAGAACAATGTTGATGATACTGCGTCGCCGCTGAGTCTTCCGCGCAAAATGGAACTGCAAAATGAAACAATAGAGTTGTCTAGGTTCGAAGTCGCTTTGTGCCACCAAAACCAGGGTGGAAATCAGATGGCCGAGCCCAAGAAAATATTGATAGTCTGACGAAGTGGAAATTGTGAACTTGGAACGGTAAAGTACATGATCTTCGAGCCAGGTGACGAACATGTCAACTATCGCTGGTTTTGGCGCTGGTTTTGGCGCTGGTAGTCGCGAACTTCGTGCTCCTCATATTCGCACAGTCGGCAGTAGTCATGCTCGCAATTTTGTCTCAGGCATCTACTCGTGAGGTCCCAGTTGTTGCCTTCGCCGCATACATGGCAAAACCAGAGACGCAGTTTGCTAGTGTAATTTGCGTACGCATACTGCTGCTGCTCTGGATGGTCTCGATGGTGGTGTCCTCGACGGTCCTATATAGATGTCAGCATGAACCCTTTGCCTGAAACTGCGGAGGACGGACTCTGTGACGGCTCGAGGAGCCTGAAGGGCGTGAAGAGTGGGAAGAGTGGGAAGGCATTGTAAAGCGCTTCGACAAAGTCAAAGGGACTGATGATGCGAGTGTGTGACTAGAGATTGTTGGCTGCGGTAGATGATGACTATTTTGACTTCTGACTTCAAGAGGGACAACCTTGAGACCTTTATAGCTTCACGAATAAACGGGCGACAGGTATGGAATACCAGAGAGACACTACCCTTGGGGAGGCTATGAAATGGAATTGATCATACACACGCCCTCCTCCGTGTAAGGTGTACCAAACACGACCAAAAAGGGTAACCGAAGGCTTCTCTTAGGAGCCTACATTTTCCTTTTCATTGCAGTGCCACCATGGAGGTCTGGCGCCAACAAGAGCTCGAAATGTCATTGGAGGATCCTGGCGGAAATGTCGAAATGTGCAAATCTTCAGTGTACGGAAGGTGGAATTCAAGTCCCTCGATGAGACAAGGCAAACCAGAATGCCTTCTTCGGACGGTTCGGAACGCTTGTCGAGTGGTTTGAATGCCACAGAAACCATGCTCGAGAGGGCTGTTTGCTTTGCTGAATGGACAAAAGGTCCCATCGACAACATCCTCCAACCGTGACACCCCATGACCTTCATGCCAACATATGAATGCTGTGGGGGTGGCCCCTTTGCGACCTCCCATGTTGATCGTCAGCTTTGGCTCGTGCGCCGAGTCACGGAAGGTATCCCACAGGATATTGCTGGTACATGGGCGGAGGCTTTGCTGCTTGCCTTGCTTTGCCTGGGCAACAGGACAGACATGCCTCTCCGTTGAAGCGGACAACCCGCAATAGAGTTGAGGTGCGCCCTGGAGCTTGGCGTTTCTCCTTTTGTATTTGCCCATGTTGTCGGATATGAGTCTATGTTTGACAGTCATGATGGTCCCTTTCGGCAGGGCAACCCCGTTGGGTAGGCGAGAGGTCATGGTACGTCACAGGGCGAAGTTCTTAGGTCTTAGCTAGGCACGATTTAGTATCATGATTAAAGGTTTGATGGAATCATATAGCTGAACTTACTCATGTACGAGAAGGATGAGTAAACTATCGGCATCTCTGATATGCACGACCGTTTGAAGATGCTGCTTACGCTAATTAGGCCATGGACTTTTTGCTGGACCACCAATTCTGAGGGAGAGTGACAGCCACTCCCGTCCTTGTGTGACCACTAACCTGCAGCAAGGGAAGGTCATGGGACATTTCCACTCCGGCACCGATGGGGAGAGTGTAAATTGAGCCTTGATCTGAAATTTTAGAAGGACAAAGGTGAGGAAGACTCGGGGGAATTCTCGTCGTAAATTGATGTAAGTTCCCAGATGAGAAGATTTGTCCTTGACAAGGGGCTTTTGTTAACGAGACGGCCAAACTGATTGGCTTCAACCGAACGAGGAGCAACAAGAAGATATCCACATTGACACGGAGTTTCCGGTTGTAGGTAAGATGCCGGGAGGCACCTTTGTCGTCAAAATCCGGTTGGGACCTTGAGGTAGGATATGTTACTGTGAGTCTCGTGTGTGTAAATTTATAAGATTGACAATAACAAACTCTTGAGGTTGCAAGGTGATTTGGTCGCTTTCAAGAAATGGCGGTTTCCACGCGCATTGTCCGGTCCGGCATACATGAAAAGAGCCCGGAATTTGGACGGGTCATCCTGACCTAAATACTCAAGAGCTCCCTTGCTGAAAGATCCCATCCCGAAGAGCCTCATCTCGGTCAGGCACTTGTGCGCCATGTCTTGAAGAACATTTGCCCGACATGAGTTGATATAAGATGCATCCCACTTCCATCGGCATCATACGGTCACCGTGAAGAAGAGGCTACCTGCTGTGCGAAGCCGTCGGCCTTGGTTCTGATGTAAAAGCTATTCCTTGTTGTGATAGCCTTCACCGGACGAGCCTATTAACGCAAACCTTTCGCCGAATTCCGCGCGTAGGTCCCCGAAAAATGCCCAGACCTCATCAAAAGTAAGACATGTCCTTCTCGTCAGGAAATGCGGTGACAACACCAACTAAACAGGGAACCGAAAGACTTGGTCGAGGCGGCTGGGCCGTTGAAGGCTTTCCGGCACTTGGGATGAGGCTCTGCGAGATGTAATGTAAATACAAAGCAGTTTGGACCTAACGCCGACGGATACCCACAGGCCAAATCTCGAGACTAGGGTCCCTGGAGAAGTAGCCCTACGAGGGTCGAAAGATTGGGTTTGATTCATGGTGTATTTCCATTTTTTTTCTCTTTTGAATAGATCGTTCCACGCAACTCCCCAACTGGGGATAGCTGCACCCGATAATCATCGCTGTTGTGTACGGCGTGTGGATGAGTTGGCGGTGTCATTGGATGAGGTTACCGACGTGGAAGATGGAAATGCAAGGGCCAGCTGAACTGTGGAGTGCAACATCCCCGCAGTGTCCACCAAAGAGTCCGTGCACAGCAGAGCGTTCAACCCCTGTTGAGAAACAGCGACTGCCGAGACGCCGAGACAGTGACAGCACCACTCAAATCTTGAAACGATCTACGTACGTCATTGGGCGCTGAGGAGAGATTGGACGATTGCCAGGAGGGAAGCTCTGATTCCTGGGCCAGGCACGTCAAGGCCAACATGGCGGCGCACCCTAGGATCTGTTTCGAACGAGCAAACCATCTTCATCCCCTCAGAAAACCGATCTTGACTTCTAAAGATCCACCACAAGCCGCCAGAAAGCTCCACGCCGATCGCGAGAAGCGTTTTTGACTATCGACCCTTGAAGCGTCTTGGCGCAGAAAACTGTTTTCTTCACCAGCCAGCCAACCAATTTAAGAAGCACGACAAACCCAACCCCTCCGACCGTCGTCACTTTTTCTTCAACATCATTGATTGACAAACGCTCCGAAAAAAACAAACCGTCCAAAATGGCTTTCGGTAGCTACTCCGTTAGCTATATTGCCTTCACCGTCCTTCATTTCTGCCAGTTTGTTTTGGCCATCACTGTCTGCGCTTTATACGGCGTTGAGCTTGATCGTGCGCGCAAGGCGCATGTAGATGGCGATTCGAAATGGGTATGTCTTCTCAATCCAACATGATGACTGGCTACGTTTCTAACACTACTGTACAGATCTATGCTGAAGTCGTTGGTGGTCTCTCGGCCCTGACCGCCATGCTTTACTGCATTCCCTACATTCTCCGATTCGCTGCCACGTGGGTCTGGAACCTAGTCCTCTTCATCCTGTGGATCGTTCTCTTTGGCATCTTTGGAAAGGTATGATTGATGATTTGGCTGAGCGTGTCGTCAATTTTTCCGGCACATGACTGACTTTGTACCTGCAGATGTACATCAACGAGGACCCCGAGGGTAACGGTGACATCACGAGGCTGAAGAACGCCGTCTGGGTTGTGCTCGCCAATGCCATTCTTTGGCTTGTTAGCTTCCTGGCCAACCTTGGTTACTGGTGGAAGCACAAAGATCGCCGCAGCCGTTTCACCAGCCGCGCCAGAGTCTAGGAGACGGAGCCAATTAAGCTTTGGCCTGTCCGTAGGCAATGAGTGGACGAACCGGTTCGCATCATGACTGACTTTTTTTTTTTGAAAGAAGGGATGGTATGACGATTACTTACTTAATGTTGATGATGGATTCGAGGGGTGAAGGTTTGGAAACAAAAGTGTTGGACAGCAAACGACGACGAGAGATACCCCATTTTTTACCCCTTTACCCTAATGTTTATTCTGTTGTCCGGGAGAGTTTTATAGTTAATGGATGGTACAAAATATTACGTCTTTTCAGTTGTGCGTTTTTTTCGTACTTTTACTATTGTCCCAAGAGTGTTTGTTGCAACAAATTGAGTATCACACAGCCAACCATGACCGTTGACGTGCCATCCCATCACTTGCCTTTCAACCCCGGATCTTTGTTACAAAGTTTTCCTGGGACAATGCAACTCAACAATTACTTTCATCTTACAACAACCATGTCAATAACGGTCCCCAACAGCTACGCTGACAGCAGAGGTACCTTGCAACGGGTACATCTCCAGAAAGTCATCCTGTTGTACCCCATCATGGGGTACCACCAACCCTCGTCATTGTCATTGTTGAACAGCGCCGCAAACCCGCCCATGGAAATAGTCAGATGACCAGCCCACACACAACGCACACCGCACAGTCCGACATGGCGAGAGGGAGGGAGGGGAGAATCTCTGGTTTCCTCCTTGCTGTTTCACTCTTCATGACCCGACTAGTACCGAATTGGATTGGATAATTTTTGTACTGTGTCAATCACACAATGTCGGATACAAACATGGATGGGATACCTTTCCCTTCCAGTTATGATAAGTTTGATGGTTTTACACTATGTAACTTTGGCCGTGCTCGTTTGAACAACAGCGAGCGTTGATCTCTCTCTCTCTCTCCGAGCCCCCGCCTTCCCACTCCCACTCCCACAAACCCGAACCCGAACCTAGTCTATATCTCGGATCTTGACGGTTTGATATTTTTCAGTTTCTTACTCTCTCATACAAGGAAGTCGTTGCACAAGGTGTTTCCGAGATGGGGAAGAGGGGAGGCAGCCAGCCAGCTCGTGATTATTGATCGCACAGCCCAATAATCTTTTTCTTATAGAATTGGGTTTTACTTGACACAAATTTTTTTTTTACGCAAAAGCATACATGACTCAAATGACAAAAACTGCTTTCCAATGGTTGGTTACACACGCAAATCGTAACTCTCTCCTATCACACACAATCCGAGGTTGTTATTACAACTAATGTGAATAGTTTAAAAAAAAAAAAAAAAAAAAAAAAAAAAGATGGTGAAGCCTTCTCCTTTTAAACGGAGAAGTGATTCATTCGTATGCATGGAGTTGGTAGTGTCAAACATCTAAACTCTTTTCTTCTTTTTCTTCAAGCAAAACCGGCTTTTTTCCTTCCTCCTAGATACATACTCCCCTCCAGTTCCCTTTTTTCCCCTCCCCTTCTCGGGAATAAAATAAAAAAAAGAAAGATTTTGCTTGAAGATTTGTGGTAGCTTCAACAAGGGGGGTCGAAGTAAACCCGACCCCGCTCAGCGGGATCAAAGATAGATAGATAGCAACGGCGGGACGGCTTGGATATTTATTGACGTCACACAGGACCAAAGAATTTGTGTTTTTTTTTTCTCTCTCTCTCTTGGTAATCCGTAATATTTATTCTCTTCTTCATTTCAAAAGGACTACCACCTCCCTTTCCGTTGTAGAGAGAGAGAGAGAGTGTGTGTGTGGTGTGTGAGAGTGCTTGCATTATCTTTTCTTCTTCTTCTTTTGGAATGTGGGTGGTGGGATGGTTGACTTTTGGCTTTGGTGTTCATTTAAACCCGCCATGGTACAGTACAGTACATCGCTTGCATTTTTGAGGGGAAGGCAACGTTGGAGATGAAGGGAAATGGAGGGAAGGAATGTGATAGCGCAGAGCCAACCACCACCTGGGCAGTATGTGATATGGATGATATATAGTGATATGATATTGATGATATTTTTGTGACAGCTCTGTTTTTTTTTCTCCCGTCGAATGTGTCAGCAGCAGGTTCGTGGCGTGGTAGAGTAGAAGAGCGGGGTGGACTTGTTCGGTCGGTTTCATCCATCCCATCCATCCCATGCATGAAGGCTGCATGCAAGGGCAACGGAAAGGGTGAGGAAGGGACAGGATAGGACAATGGCATGGCATGTGCAATTACTTTATGCGGCTTGTTCCCTTCGAGGAAAGCCGAACAGCAGCTCCGGTCATTGCTTCTTTTTTTGTGTCGTGTAACACACCACCATCGGAACGCTCAAAGGGAAAACGAAATCATCACTCTACTGGTAACCGTTGTGGTCCGACCCATGGAAACAACAGAGGCAGAAAGTTGTTGATGTGACTAGAAGAAAGGAAACAAATGCAGCTAGGCGGTTCCCGAATGTTGTTGTTCAAAGTAGGCAGCGGACATTACACTACATGGAAAGAGACCATCAAGGTGCTCAGCACAACTCCAGCTTCAATCACACCGCTATATAGTACCTATTTGTCAGAGAAAAGAAGGAGAAGAATATACGCAAGCATTTGTTTGGTACACCTGCAGGTCTCTTCGTCTTCGGGAGACGAGGGGTTTGGCTGATGGGTAGCGACAGCATCACCTAGCCGCTTGTGGTTAGGAGCAGAGGAGAAACCCGCTCTGTGAGCCACTGTGCCGGGTTTTCTGTTTGCTTTTCTCTTTTTCTTTCTTTTCGTTCGCTTCCATTGCGATTCCTTTTTAGAAATCCTTCCGGGCTGACAGCCACCATTCACAACCCACCCCTTGTTCCGTGATCCGGATGGTTGCTTACCTGGCGCGTCGTGGCAGTCACAGAGGGAGACAGGACAGCTCGGATTGCGACGGCTTTTCTCTGGCCTCTTTTTGCTTGTGATACTGTGATGAAGGACACTAAGGCCAGCGTGCCGTGTGTGGTGTACTAGGGTCATGAATGTGATACCAAACTTCTTCCAAGATGGATTGAGAAATGTGATGTGGTTTTATTATTCTGGTTAGACCGCTTCACATACTCTTATTACATGGATCTGGGGGGTTTGGATGCTACTTTTGCATTTCCCATCTCGAAAGAAATCAAGGTTTGGGTTGTGCCGTGTTATCCATTCACGCCATTTGCGGACCTTGCGGCCCCATTGAAAGGTGTGAATATTGGAGACCCTGCCACTTGGCAGGAAACCATTGCGGAAAGTTTCCCTGCTTGGCGAATGCAGCTATCCGGATAGTGGTCCACGCCCGAGAAAACCGCTGCCGCTGCCTTGACCTTGATCCCGTCGACCCGTTCTCCTCTTTTCTGGCGACTCTGTTGGAGATTAACGGACGGCATATAGAACCCGCCTTGCTCGTACGAGGTGTGCATGGGATCAACGTTGGACCCCTCACTAGTGAAGGGCTTATCAAGGCAATTCAGGACGATCTCGTAGAGATTTCTCCTGGGTTTCAACCCGCAGGATCTTGAATGCTGTCAATCAGAACGCCACCATGCGTTGTGCTTTTCGAATTCGATCTGCAACACGCACACATGGAAAACAAGGAAGCTCATGGTTCGCTGGCGTTTGCTGATGAGACACATCGACACATTAATTATGGGTATTGCGGAAGAGCCACCTTGTTGCCTTCTTTTTCGTGTGCGGGATCATATATTCAAGGTGCACTGCATAGACCCGATATATCGACGGGTACCAGACCTCTGACGTGATTCCACGCAAACGAAGGAGGGTCAAGTATCCGTGAGACGTTGTCAGGCAGTTGTTGGTGGTGGTGGTGACTGGCTGGTTGATGATAAGGTAGGGACGTACTGTACGCACTGTAACAGTTCGAAGGGGAAAGCCGCAGGAACATCAACCCCCCTTGTCTGATCTGGAGACGGACCCCTAGAGATGCTCTCAGTACCCGTTATCTACCCCCCGCCATCCCGCTTACGGTTGCCGTGGTGCTCCTTGCTCTCTTTTCCTCTCCCTTTTTTCTCTTCATGCAGCTGTTCCACCCGTGAAGCCTTTTTGGTGTTTGGTGAGGGGACGACACCGAGGTGTACGTGTGTTGCAAGCTTCTAGTCTCGAGTGGCCTTCTCGTCAGCAGCGACCCATAATCCCAATGACGGCGAACCGCACGTTCCGAATGTCACCAATAGACAAGTCTATAACATCAGTACTTTTGCCTCTGCTCAGCCATTTTTGACCTCAACCCCAAACAGTCATCAATATCCCACCCAACTTTCAATCTTTTGGGCTTCTTGTTGTTACTAAACAACAACTTATACTTTACTCCCAAGTCCCTCTGGTAGGTGCTATCTCAACTGTTGCTGCGAGGCGTTGTTGAACGTTGCACACTGCAACAATATTGATCTTGACTGACACACCTTGACGCTCATTCTCATAGGCCAATACCCGGGCATCCTTGAATGTAGATCTATCACCATGAAACGGTCCAAGTCCTACCACCCGGGCATGACTGGCTCCTCGGGGAATGGTTTGTGCATGCTGGGACTTAACGACACTCTTCCGGACCAGTTTGATGAACAGACAAGTTATTTCGACTACGAGGAGCCAATAATGGAGGATTTGGAATCCGACTCCAACATGTCGATCAGTTCATCAGAAGAGCAAGTCTTTTCGTATACTTACCATTCACCTACCCATTTCCCACCGAGCCAGGAGCCATTCTCTCGTGGAAGCATGTCTTCTAACGAGGATCTCATATTCGAAATGGGTAAGTCCCATACCTTTCTTCTTCCCGTTAGCCCCCTCTTCAAGCACCGCGCCGTTACCGGGTTGCCGGGTGAGCCGTCACAGACTTCAGTCTCATGGTTGATGTGGTGGCTTGCATCTTTCGTCAATGGTATCTGCGCCGTTTGACGCCACGCTTTGCCATGAGACATTCGTGCTTTAGCGCTGCCAGAGAGCTGGGTTCGGGGGCCCATGAGTCCCGCTGGTGCGGGGCAGCCCAGCGAAAGTTTACACTAGGAACTAGCCGGCGCCGGATGTCGTGCCGTCAGCCCCTGGAACCTTGCCATTGTTCCAACAATTCTTCCATGCAATCACTGCGTCATC
The DNA here is from genome assembly GCA_033725935.1 of Cladorrhinum sp. PSN259. Classification (NCBI taxonomy): domain Eukaryota; kingdom Fungi; phylum Ascomycota; class Sordariomycetes; order Sordariales; family Podosporaceae; genus Cladorrhinum; species Cladorrhinum sp. PSN259. The sequence goes on along the minus strand of MU867105.1, from coordinate 59,412 downwards.
GATGCCAGTCAAGCTTTTGTTCAATGCCCATAGACCCCAGAACTGACCCGATGTGTCTTTATTAGAACTGTATTCTCGGCCACATTCTCCCAATCACGTCCAAGAACTTGGCGACGTGAATCAGATCAGCCCGAGCAGTCAGTCTCGGGCCATAGCGATACCATCGACACGCAGATCCGAACCAAACTCTGTTCCAGCCCTCTCTGCCCGTGGCGATCTTCAGGGGTATGTACTCTGCTACCCCCATCTTTTGACTCCTGTTGTTCATTGTTGACCCCTTTCGTTTATCACAGAGCTTACTTCCCAAGACACGAAGATCCCAACCGCCGCATTACTCCAACTCACCCATTCCAATCCCACGCCGTGATGGCCAGACGCAACTCAATAAAGCAAGCTGCCGCCTCTGCGCGAGCAAAGATCCCCACTACCGCAGAGATTGGGCTTGATGGAAAGCCCAAAATTCCAACGGGCAAATACTACCCCGCGAACTGGGAGAAGGCTCACAACCAGCCGCCCCTCCCTATTCCGGCCGAGCTCCAATCTTTGGTCCAACCATCCATCACCGTCCCTTACAATCCCACTTCTCCCAAGAAGTTCAATCCAGTCTCCTTCAACAAACCCCTCAGTCCCTCCCCTGGAACCCAAATCCCAACCAATGGCAATCACCGGCACAACAGAACGGAATCCGAAGCGCAGCGCCTGGTTCACGCCTACCAAAGAGAGATGGTAATTCAAGCATCAATGGGAATTGTATCGGTTGCCGAGGGTAGCACATACCGTGGCGATTCTTCACCTGCCGCAGGACCCATATCACCCAGACTTGAGCCGCTAGGCAGTCCAATTGGCCCCGTAACGCCAATGTCATTGGAAGATGAGAACGGGGGATATCTCACTCTCGGCCAGCCCATGACGCCTGAGGCTGCCAGCTTCCACTCAGCCGAGGTCAACAGAGCGATTCGAGCTGATCGCGCAAGAAGACAAGAGCAGGGACATAAACACAACAATTCCTCACATTCTCACCCTCATCATCAGCATCAATGGTCGGCATTGAGCGCTGGTTTGTCTTTCTAAAACAACACAAGCACAGAAAACACAACAGTCTTTTTCATTATTTTCCTTCTGTTTTATTCAACTACCGGTTTACGCATTTTCGCTGGATATACAAAAAGAAAACAAATATTATCTGGCCCTCGTCACACAAACGGAAGCACCGCATTTATGATACCCCTCGCCCAACACAATTATTTTCATTAGAACGGAACGGAGACGGGAAATCAAGGCGCACACAACACAATGGGAAACTGCACTTTTTTCTTTCTGGTATGTACTTAGATATTTGGGACAAGCAATAGGGTTTTTTTCGGGCATATCATTTTCTTGTTACTTTATGGCACTCAGGCGCTTGTTCTTTATTCCCCAACTGATGAATACTCTGTTTTTGTTTTTTGGATGGTTTCCTTTTTTTCTTTCTGTCGGTCGGGTGAATTATGGATATCAATATCTCTCCCCTCTCCTCCGTTTTGTCAGGTACCTCAACTCATTTATTGGGCACACTTGAACAATTGGACAACAATGCAAATTGCGTGGCTTTTTTTTTTTTTTTTTTTTTTTTTAAAAATAAAAAAAAATAAAAAATAAAAAATCTCTGTTATTGGATCCTAAGGAATTGAAAGTTTAGGAATATGGAATTTCATTAGTTTTATTTTTTATTTCTTTTATCTCTGTTTTCTTTTCGCCGAGGCTCCTTCTCCTCTTGCCTTTTCAATGATGGTGAAATTTTTTTTTTGAGTGAGTTGAAATAGTTTCTCATACTTTTTTCTGCCCTTTTCCTTTTTTATGAAGGATAGGGAACGAAGCTACGAAATATATGTATTCATTCGTTTTATTGTCCTGTGTGATGTTTGTTAAAAAAAGAGAAAAAGAAAACCCAATTGATATATTTTGGTGCTATTCTTGTGTAAAAAAACAACAAAAAAAAACAAGGGTACATACTCAGAATCATCATGTTCTTAATGGCTAATCTTTCTCTGCTGGAGTTTCCGAAGTTAGGTAGAGGGGTTACTCAAGGAGATTTCTTTGAAAGAGAATGGAGAAGAAAAATAATTGAGAGTACATGGTTGAAGTTGATTGATATATTTTGGTGTGGTTAGGTATAGTCGATGTTATAAAAAAAAAGATTCTTTTATATATATATATTTTTGGTTTCCTCGCTTTGTCATGTTGATACGGGAATTCGTTGAATTTTTTTTAAAATTTTTAAAATTTTTACTTCGCCCCTTGTAACAAACAACAAAAACAACAACAACAAACTACTACTACTATTACTACTACTTCTCAAACAATCTTTGCAATTTTCTTATTAATGTGGCCAAGCATGATGAATTAATTTTTGTCACCTTCGTCTCTTCATATCCTCCAGATTTTTTGGTTCTCAAAAGCGAAAAAAAAAAAAAAAAAAAAAAAAGAAATCCCCTATATTCCCTTTTTCTCCTACACACACATAGTGAAAAAAAATCCCCCATTTCCCAACTACCCAAGTAATCCTTCCATTCGCCTCTTTGCTTACAAAGGCCTACAATAGTTAGCAGGGAAACTCCCCTTCCTTCCGTTCAACTCTCCCTCCCACCAATCCTGGTCCGTATTGGTCTTTGTGACAACCTTGATCTTGTCTCCTTCCTGAAATGACAAATCCCCTCGTCCCTCGCCGACGAACGTATACAGGGCAACGACCCACACCTCCGGTTTGGCGGCCGGGATGAATTTCTTTGCCGGCGGAGGGGGTGGCTTCTTCTTCACAATGCCGTTTACGGTGCTCATGCTGCTTGCTGTCGACGCCGCTGGGGAGATTCCAAGATGGGGACTGGAATTGTTGGGGCTGCGGGAGAAGTATGAGGATGAGGTGGAACGGGGGTTCCCGGGGGACCTGTCACGCGAGCGGTCGACGTTGCCTCCGCCGAGCATCGTCGCGGTGGTGAAGTCTGTTGGGTTTGCCCATTCAGGTTTGGGACGGGTGGCAGGAGGGCCAGGGCTGGGCTGCCGTGCTTCAGGGGAGGGAGCGCGGTTGGATGAGGTTGAAGGAATACGCAAGGCTCGAGGCTGGGGAGCATTGGAGGGGGTTGGGATGAGCCCGGAGTGCGTGCGCTTATATCCGCTTACCGGGGCGGGTTGCGCTATGCTGTGAGCGCGGACGAAACTGATGGTTTCAATTTGAGACTTGATGGGACTGAAGGCTGCATTCCAAGTTGAGATGACGTCGTCCATCGGTGGAGGAGGGGAGGGGAAGTTCCAGTCTTCGCAGTAGGTGTTGAGTGCAGTGTAGTAGAGGCCCAGGAGGCGGTTTTGAATGAGGACAAGGTTGGCGATGAGTGGTGGGACCAGGTTAAAGGTTGCTTCAATTAGGGGTGGGAGGGTTTGCCGGAGGTGGTCGTCGGCTATGCCGAATTCCTGGATAAGGGGTCAGTTTTGCGTGCACCAAGGATGATAAAGGGGATGAGGTATGAAAACTCACCTCGCTGGCACGGGCAACCTCATCCTGAGTTTTGGCAAGGGTAGCTTCCTCTTTCGCGTTTCGGCCTGTCTTTCGATGAAGTTTGATGGCTTTGTCCTGGAGCTTTTCATAATCTAGCCTCTTGTTTTCTCGCTTCTTGATGGTCTTCCTGATAGGGGCGATGAAGTTCCGAGCATCAGTGGCCGGTCTGAGCAGCCGTTCCTCAATTGAATTGATCTCTGAAACGAGATCCGTCCTTAGTTCATGATAGACCTCTTTCAAGGCTAGGGTTCGCTCCAGCAGGAGCTGAGGAGTTGGGGCAGCCTCTCGTCCGTGACCGTCAGTTGCTCCCACGATGGGATCATATAAACCCTCAATTTCCGTCACAATCTGAAGCTGGCTGTTCACCAGAGTGTCCCAGGAATTCCTCCAGAGGTTTCCATTTTCAATGATCTAAATGCGGGATTTTCTGTAAGCATAAGTACCTTAAATGATGGATAATCATTGGTGAGCGTACCTGAGCTAAAACCTTGTCGGCGTCCTCGTAATCGTTGAGGAGGACCGATACCTTGGCGTTGTCACCAGGTCCTTTATTCCACAGCTTACCAAAATTCCTTTGGACGGACTGCATGGCGGATGGGCGAATCGATTCAAACTATTACCGTGGAGAAGGATCCGTCTGGGAACAAGAATAAAACAGGAATCTTCAGAACGTGGCCTTGAGAAGAGCGAGTGAGGGGTGGTTCCGAGCCCGTGTTACGCCACATGCAATTGATCGGGTTCGTACCTTGAGGTGGGCGGATTTCCGGTCAGGTTGGGCAGTGATCAGCGTAAACGAACCAACAGCATTATTGTGTATATCTATACGGTACAGGTTTAACCAATTCAGGGGTAGAGACCAGTCAAATGGAAGCGGGAGAGGAAGTAAAGATATGGCGGATGGGGGAAAATGCGCTAAGGAATGAGAGATGGGCGAATGCAATTTGGGACTTGTCGGGTCCTTTTGGCGGTCTCGGATGCTGCAGGTTGGTTTTGTTGCTCATTCCAACATCATTTTCGAGGCGCAGCTTGCCTGCAGAATTACCGGTACGAATGGAAAATTGAATCAGCAAATTGTGAATGCCACGCAAGTGAAATTCACCCCCTTTTGCTCTGTGCGACCTCACTTGCTCAACCGGTCTCCCCAACTGGTGCGACGCCAGCAGTGGTTGAATCTTGCTGCCTCATGAAACAGGGCATGGCAACTGCCCAGCCAACATGACTGGTTTCAACAGAAGCAGGCAGCTCCCTCGCCTCCACACTCCTCGGAAACTGGTGGACCGTGGGCCAATCACTGTGGGTCTAGGTTTGTGTTTAGGTTTTGTTGAACTGCGGGGTGTTGGGACACTGTACACAAGGTGATCAGCTGATGTCGCGAGCACCAGGACGCGCCTCCCAAATCTAGGCGCGTCACCCAAAGTTTGACCACCTTCCTGAAAATTAGAATTTGCTGTCCATCGGCGCCGGACGGTTAGCGTCTCAACTCACCACAATACATGCTGTCCAATATCGTCATGCGCAGCGACAATGCCATCCTTCCCGTCGTCCGGAGCCAGCATTGCTCGGGGGCAGGATACACCACCTGGCGGAAGCAGTGCACCTGTTCTCGAATTTCTCTGTCTCTTCACCCATGACTTGCGCAGAAAGCAGAAACGATGGCAAGATGGCCGCCTCAAGTTCCACACGTTCAATAAACGGGTCATGGTGTATGATGACCGCGGCAACTTCATCGGCGACATGCACTGGCAGCGCGATTACGACTTTGACGAAGGCGAGGAGGTTCAGCTGGAACGCGGCGGTGTCATTGTTCAAGTATCCGAGTGTGTCGGGCGCCAGAATCAGGATCTGTCTGGATTGCTTGATAAGAGGGCGAGAGAGAAGGAGCAACGCCAGACCCGGACGGTAGCACGACCCATTGGCCCGGCGCCACAAGCACAACCGTTACGGACCCCAATTCCGGCAGCCAGTGTGCGTCTGGAGCACGCTGACCACCCCCAGCCTCTCCACCGACCTCTCCACCAGTCCATTGGTACTCCAACGGGACACTATGGTCGAGCTGTTGTGCCCACCGAATCCCCGTTCGAGCGACGACAACAAGCCAACGAGACCCCCGAGAATGCAAGTGACACGCGGGCAGCAAAGAGAAGGAAATATGATGACACACCTCCCAGCAAAATGGGATATGCGCAAGCTCTGTTTGGCGCACAACTATCCTTGTCCGCGGTGCCTATGAGCTCTGCTCCCGTGCGAAGGCTAGGAAGTAGCATGAACAGGATGCAATCAGACCAGCTTACATCTCAGGAGCAAGACCGTCGTCAAGGGGAGGCATTGGATCAGGTCCGGGAAGTAACAGCGACTTCCGCGGTCAGGGCAGGCCTATCACGCGCAAGCACAATTGCGCCTCTCCTTAAAGCTCCGCCTGAGCCCAGGAAGACTGTGCCTGAAAGGACTAGAAAGCTAGTGGAACCTCGACCGGAGAGAGTAGTGGTAACGCATCCGCAATCTAGGCCTGAGCCTGCTGAGCCCCCTGAACAGCGAGCGCGGAAACCTGAAAAACGGGACCGAGGTCCTGATAACAGACAGTCAGCCACAAGCAAGACCGGAACTGTCCAAGGGAAATCCAAACGACCTGCCTTATCCAGCTCTGTCACTGCAGGGTCAGGGGCCATTAGCCTGGTAGACACTGAAGAGCAGAGTGCCGCTCGCACTCAGTTGAGGGGCCCGCGCTCAAAGAGTATTATCTCTGATGAGGAAATAAGTGATGAAAAGCACAATGGGGTGACTGCTGCCAAATTTCGAGAAAGCACTACCGACGCTCGTATTTCAAAACGTACTGCTCCAGAAGTTCAAAAGCAGAAAACAACCAAGCGGAAACAGGATTCACCTCTGCCTACTTTGCCGCCTTCCGTGCAAGCAACTTCCAAACGGCTACCATCAAAATCTAAAAACGATAGAAAGGAAAAGGAGATAACGCCCGAACAGGAAGAACAAGAAGAACCCCGGGTAGAGTTGCGCATCAAACCCCGGCAGAAGCGTGGTCTATTGATGCTTTCTGATAAAGGGGGTAGTAAGCCTAAGCGTTCCAAAGCACGGCATGAGTCTACTGCAAACCCAGAGATTTCCCCCAAACACCCTAAATCCAAGAGCGGTGATAGCAGTGGAAAACACTCTGTAGCGTCTGCGCAGAGTCCAATGCACATCTCTATATCGGAGAATGGGGACAACTCTGTATCTGCTTCTTCATCCTTTCCCACAGAAGCAGAAATGGAAGCCCCGATATTTGAGATGGAATCCCCGAAGTTGACTTCCCCAGAGAATATGACCGCGGGCCGATCTAAAACGGCCGAATCCATCTATAATTTGCCAGAGAGCAGAAACGACGAGTTCGTCACACGTTCGCCCCCACGTCAAAACAAGGAGGTACCACAAAAACCAGCCAATGAAGCCACAGCTATGCAGTCAGCGACAAATACAAGGAAAAACACACGGCAACCACCTAAGCAACCGAGTACTGTCATGGAAGCTTGTGAAACCAGCCATAACCAGCCGTCTGAGGATGAACTTCCAACCCGCAAGCTGCGAAAGCGAACGACTCTGCCAGTGGAAGACAGCGAAAGCGAAGAAGAAGAGTTGCCACAGGTGCCGGTGGGGCCACGGTTGGCAAGGCTCGGCAGAAAGAGTGTGAAAAGTAGGGAAGTTATTGGGTTTATCCCTTCCAGCTCCCCAGTCCCGCGACCTGTCTTCAATGGTGGCTTATTCCCCCAGCTGCTTCCCATGTATGACAAAGATCCTGCATCTGGAGCAAAGGAATCCGAGGCAGCCCCTGAGATTGAGAGTACAGTCAGGGAAATCGAGAACGAGCCCTCACCGGTGGAGTTCGGTAGTTCTGCTCATGCCAGGCAGCCACCACCATTGGGCCTTGTGAAGGACGCAGAGATACGTGCTGAGGTAGAACCGCCGTCACTCACCCTAAGTGAGAATAGTCTTTACGGCAAGAAGATGACGACGGCTACCTCCAATCTGTCTACCGAGAGCTGTGCCAACGCCCTCAATGAAGAATCTTGCCCTTCAGAGGTTAGAGAAGAGGCGGTTTCCATTAATGCGTTGAGTAAGCATGACCACGCAGCTTCTATTGGGCAATCTGTTCCCTCGAACCGTCCGGCCAACACCGACCTCGCGTATGCGGGAACAGCTGGTAATATGCAGAACAGTGCGGCTCGCGCAAATGACTCTGCACCAAAAACACTGGGTCCTTTTGCTGACACTAGGGCAATACCTGCCGCTGCTACAACGCCGGCGTTGCATCCCAAGTCACACAGAAATGAAGACCTCTCAAACCCGCAGACAACCCCAATAATTTCCCCCCATGACGTCCAAGTTCTCCTCGTTGCAGCGAATGCACCCAAGGACCCGGCCGCGCAACACTCAAGTGCCGGTTCTTCGAATCGCCCCCGTATTGCGAATCCAGCGACTCGAGGCCGCAAGGCAGCACTCAAGTCTGATGCAGCAGGTCAGGTTCCTCAATCTATCTTACCCCCTCCAGAAGCTGTTGTTGTACGACCAAACATTCGTGCGCCTCAGGCAGCACGGACCGATGTCACCGTGAATGAATGTCCCAAGAGGGTCATGAGGTTCCCCGGATTTACCACGGCGAGGGTGGGTGGTGGTCCATGGAGTAGGGAGGCGGATGATCTACTGGAGACGGGCCGGCCTGCCTGAAATTGGGTTTTGAGGCTTAGATGGGATCAAGCGCCTGGGTGCAGTTGCCTTCTTACTATTTGGCTTTTAGATCCATGTTTAGCTGGCTTGTGGAGATGACGTCTTTCAGCTCACCGTCTTCTGAGAGAGGCACAAGTGTTTTTTTGAGCCACCTGGAACAAATATCCAGGAATAGGAGTATCTTGGCACCACCATGTACAATATGTTTGTTTCGCTTGGGCTGATCGCCGTCTATTTCTAGCGCCAGCGTGTCTTATCGTGGATGAATACCAATGTATGGTCTCTGGGTGAGACATTTGCTGTAGCTCGAAAAAAGAAAGAGCAACGATGGTCGTCGTCGACCTGCCTGCCTCAGCCTTGTTGTCCCGATGCCGAGCCTCGGTCCCCCTTTTTGCTCCCTGTAGCGGTGTGGCAGTATTGCTCAGGCCGAGCTTTATTCATTAACCATAGTTGGGCATATTTGGCATATTTTCTGGGCGGATGTCACTTGTCTCGTCGTATATGCAAGCGAAGCAATCTTACAATCAGTCCCTACACTCTTGTTCAACCCCTACATCCCCACAATGTCGGGCAAATAGGCGAGTCCTTGGGTGCATATGGCAACTTTGAAAGATTCTCGCCGGCATTAGAGTCGTGTGGTCATGGTCGACGTCTGGTACAAGCCGTAATATTCTTCTATACTCAGGTCCGGAGGAACCCATCCCATCCATCACGATACGTATACCTCTTTGGGCGATGTTTACCGCGCGCGGCCACAACGACGGCACTCAATGTTTGAAGACACAGTCTAAGCCACGACACAGAACAAGATCCGATGTAATCACGGGGTTGGACATGACGCAGAACGCTGAAACGGGCGGTCGGTCACTAGGCATGCTGTGCAACGGCGGGCTCCCATATGGGCATTCTCTCAAGCAAGCCTGGCGGACGGGAAAAAGTGTGAGGAGTGAAAAACCATGGCAAACGCTTCCATTTGCCAGTCCCCTTCCTCGAAGGTCTAGAATGGACGGCAGTCACGCTTCTTCTGTACAGTTACACAGGATAAGGAAAACAGAAAACGAAGCATGAGTCGTAAAAAAGCTTAATAGGACTCAACACAGCTGCGTCTCAAGTCAGAGCTAATAGCCTCACCTACTCTAAAAGAGTTCTATACAAGGCTCATCCAATACATTGGTGCCGGTCCTCTCCGAAGCTTTTCGGGGGAGTCGCCGTGTGGTAAAAACCAACGAAATTCCTCGGAAAACGAAACCGAATATTTCCTCCAAAGCCGAAAAAAGGCATTGCTCGACAAAACCTCAGCCGCACCATCGTTCACTTGGGAAAAAGGAGGAAACCTAGATCACCGGGATTTCTTGGCATATCCAAGGGAACAACCACACCATCTCACTGGTCGCCCACACATTGTGCGCTTCATGCACTCTTCCATTGGGGAGCAGTATTGTTTCGATTACAATTGAGCAGCTGCACATGGGTCACTTTGATTACGTTCAACTCGAAAATGGTAGGTGGTACGGGGCAAGCAGGCGTCTGCATGGAGCCATAGGGCTGAGATAAAGATGCACTGTGCAGCAAGCAAAACCCCACACAACCCAGCATTTCCCGTGCATCAATCATCATCGAGAGACGACTCCCGGCGTTCCTTCCCTCATCACCCATTCTTGGTTTTCTTCTGTCATCCTTCTCGGGCTTAGCGACGTAAAGGGAATGTCTTCCACGATTGACGATGCAAGAGAAACGAACGGAACAAGTTATTTACCAAAAAGAGCAACGCCACTGGGATGGAAATTACACTGGTAATTATTCTTGTATCGAGTGCACGGCGTAACCACGGGTGTGGCGCTCACGCTAGCTCGTAACATCCTGGGGCAGGCCACATGGGATGGAAGATGACCGCCCGTTGTAACTGTTACGGAAAGCAACAGTTGATGAGCTGGGGGGTTTATTGGCCAATCGCGGAGCAATTCAGGTCCCCGGTCCCCGGTCCCCGGTCCCGGACTGGTGGTTCGTCTCGCTCACACCGTCCCCGCCAAAACTGTACACGCATGGGCACATTAAATAGGTATCTTGTGGTGCGCGAACCACCCCCATCTCTATCACTATCCATTATGTGGCGGTGAAGAGGGAGGGCACTTTCCATCATCATATTTTCCAGGTTTCGTCGCGTTCGTAATCATTATGGCATCCTGTCCCAAACTTTCCATGTTTCCCACATGGACTACCTGCTGATACATCCCATCCTCAGGGTTCGCTTCCTCACTCGCTCTTGTACCGCCCTCTTGGAGGTACGTATGGGGTTAACCGAACCAAACACATACCACACCTCACTAGTAAGCTTTACACCTCTTCAACGTCTTTTTCTTGGTTTGCGGGACCAGGGGTCCTGCGGCACCGAACGGGTCTTGTGTTCGCAGGCTGACGTGTTGGCTCGAGCGTCGTGTTGGGGGTCTGTCACCCTCTTCGCACACCCCTTCTCTCCCACCTTCGCCGTCGGTCCCGCAAGGATCTGGGGCAGTACCTCCTATCAAAGTACTGCAAACCTCGGCTTAGCCTCCCACTGGCCTGGCCTTCCTTGTCACCACTGTTGCCCCGAGGTCCCGCAAAGGCGCTGTTTGGATCTCGCAGTTATTCAGCTTCAGTGAGCCTTGCACCATCATGGAGGTGTGGGGAAGGCTCGGCTTAACGTGGGAGACAAGGAGAGGCGTGTAGGTCTATTGTAAGCCGTCCGCGTTGCTCTCCCACGATATAAGGAAGAAGTCGGTTCTCCGCGTCCCCGTTGTCTTGTTTTCACATATCTGCCTTGCTCCGGGACTCGGAAAGGGCATACATTCCGTTCTCTAGTCCTCAAGTTACTTCATTTGCGTTTCTTGTTCTATTTCATTCACACTGTGACTCTCCCGTTCTGGAACCAAAACATCGATCCCCCTCGTGCCCAACTTTTGTTATGCCTCCTGGAGTGTATGTGAGGTAGGTTGACACCTAAAATACAAGCGCCATCGCCCAGGGCTGACACCACATAGGAAAAACAAAGTGGACTACTCAGTCTACCGTGGCGACAAACCAAAGCCACGCCCGACGCCAACCAAAAAGGACCAACAACTGTACAATAACTGGCGGGATGCCGAGCGACACTATGAGCTGGAGCAAAAGGGTTTTTTGATGGGGCCACTAAAACTCCTCAATCCAAGTCGCAACAAGGGTTGGGTGCTCCCCAGGTCCCGTTCTTCCTCGGCAGAGCGTTTAGAAAAATCTGCGATTGGAAGTCCATCCGGGGAGGACAGCGATGATAAACGCAACTCTCGTGGCGGAAGAACTGGCCCCTTGGTAGCAAAGGCAAGAGCGAAAGCTGCCTTCATGCGTGCACTGGGAGCCTGTGATGTGTGCCGTCACAGGCACGTGGGCGTAAGTTTCACATTTGGCCGCTCAACTTGTTGCCCTTGCTAACTTGCCATCGCAGTGCTTCCGTGAGCATTGGGATCTCACTCTATTCGAAAAGGCGTGGTGTGAACTGCGAGGCTATCTTTACAGGGAGCCTCAACCCGACCCAAAGCCTCAGCCTCGATCGGAACCAGAACCAAGCTTACTCACAGTCGATTCACCAATGGAAACCAGTCCTTCTGTGACAAGGTACGATGGTCCCCTCTGTGCTTTCCCTTGCCCTTCACCCTCCTGCTCCTGCTTCTGCTCCTCCTCCTCCTCCTCCTCCTTTTATGAAATTCCAGCCTCTACAGAGCCATCCAGGTTCACACTGTGCCACAGAGGAATTGAGGACAACGCCAAACCAGTAGTCACCTCGACACTCAACAATATTCCTAACGCTCTTGGTATTCTCGACAGTAACTCTCCGGCCCAGACACCGTTCATGCAATTCCCAGCACCTGACCCTAAAAAACCCCCGAAACGTCGAACACCTATCAAACCAAAAAACAAGGACAAAACCAAGGATATTATCTTTGCCCAGAAACACAATAGACGACTGCATCTGGACAACGTACTCAGCACCATGGATAACATACCCGGTCCAACGTTCGCGACGATCCCCCCTCTACAGTCCCCCAATACCTTGTCTCCTCGCAGTTACAAGCACGTGCTACTCGGTACTCAGCCGAAACCTGAACGAGATGAATGGGCCTGTCTCTGGAACCACGAGGAGGCAGCATCAACTGCCGCATCAGTCGCAGGGGATGGCGGGGCTCCCTGTGCGCGAACTTCCCGCTCACTGACTGCTCACATTTTCCACTTTTACGATAACCATCATCCTTTTGATAGGATGGATTTCCTGCTACGTTGCAAGGCCTGCTCGTTCGGTTGGGCGATGAGTACAAGGCCGCTTGCTTATTGTGCTCCCTGCCCGCGGTGCTCTGAGGTGCCTCCTCACCAGAAGGAATTGTGGGGATCGCTAGTTGAGATGTCGCCTGTTAGAAACGAGCCTCCAAGGTTTATTATGGTGACGGCTGATGAGGGGTCGGACGTGCATCAGCAGCTTGCGTCGCCGTTGGTGCCTGAAGAAATACCGCCCGGGTTTGACTCGGAGATCATGGACGACTCCGAGATGTCGAGTCAACAGGCAAGATCCGACTATGGATCTTCCCCAAGTTTCCCACCGTATCCAGCAATCGGTCTCACTACTCCTCCCATGTCAGTTTCGAGTCCCGAGGACAGCATGTTCGGCGTCGAGGAGCTTTGGAGGTGCCAGGTGGGTGCGTTGGAGTCTGTGATTGAGGAAAGTCAGATTCAGAGTCAAAATTACTTTTCGGGCTATCACCACCAGATTCAGGGAGGAAACTCGTTCAGCAGTGCTGCTGGTGGCTATAGATCCTCTTCAGTGTTCGGGGCCGGGGCTGGGGTTGTTGTGCCTCAGCTTGAGGGGGATGCTGTTCCACTTGCTGCCAGTGAAGACCTGAACATGAATTGGGTGATTGGTATGGATATGTCGAGCTTTGGATGGAACTAGATCAGGTCAAGATGTTGAGGCGTACTGCTTGAGGATTGGCGGATTCTGTCTTGATCTTTTATTCCTGTGACCCCCCTTCCTGTTCGTTCAGTGCATTTACGCTTGCAGACTTTTTCTTTTCGCTTGGTTTTTTTTTTTTTTTTTTTTTTGTCGTCTGGGGGATTTCCCCAAGGTTTCTAGTTGCTGGCTCTCCTCTTGTGTTGTGTTGTGGTTATTTGGTATGTTAGAACAGATCCCAGCTCACGCTCCCCCTTTCCTCTCCTTTGCTTATTCCGCCTCTTTCTCTTTTTCTTTTGGGTCGGCGAATTCAACGGTATATTTATGTCTGCAAAGACACTCGGTTGGCGTGAATACTCCTTGGGCCTTTCTATAGCTTCTGAAAAATGGGAGTTGGGAGCATTTCTGCGTTCTCTATTATTACATGACTGCCGCGAGGCCTCGTTTCTTTTCTAATTAAATCAGGCAAAATTAAATTTTTTTTTTTGGAAGTAGCTTCATCCATCCAATTACATTTCTCTGCCAAAATCGTTCAATCATTGCCTTGGAGAATTTTTTTTTTCAATGTGTTTTTTTATTGCTTTTACTCAGAATTACTACTAATGTGTGTTTGTGGTGCCGATTGATACATCAAGGAAACACTGCCACAGTTGAGGTAGTACAGAAATTTTATTGTGATTGAAACTGCGCCGCCCATTGGAACGAAATACGGATGGGGGCAGTAATCTAGATTATACCATAGTATGCAGAGTGATCGATACCGTTGGTAGTGTAGAGTCGGTAAAAAAGAAAACCGTGTGATCTGCAGAATGTGCGCTCGGATTGGATGGGATGGGATGGGATGGGCTGAGCAACTACAATCTAATGCTTGAACGTTTGTTAGCGCGGTACACGCCCAATTCACACTTTCCTATGCCTATTTCTCTTATTTATACGCCCGTTCAGCTTCTGTTAATGCATTCCTAACTCTTTTCTACGCCTATTCAGCTTTTATTAATGCATTCCTGACTTCTTTTTACGTATATTCAGCTTCTGTTAATGCATTCCTGACTTTTTTCTACGCATACTGGATATCCCGACTCGCATAGGTATCTAAGACCTTACGGTTTGCATCTTTTCTTGGCTTCCATACCTTATTTCTGTTCTTGGTTTAATGGGGCATGTACCGAGCTAACAAACGTTCAAGCATTAGATTGTATAACTCATCAGGGTGTGGGGGGTGGGGACTTTTGAAGGTTTAGTTACACAAAAGTAAAAGTGATGGCAAGTCAAATTCCATTGATGATGGAACGCGGAAAGGCGGAACAGAGAGGGAGAAAAAGAAAAAAAAGAGTCATCGCGCATGCTCAAGACCTTCCTTGGGGGCTGTAGCTGCATCTTCCCACACCGTTTTATATTGGACCATACGTAGCATACAGTATTTGACTCAATTGATGCAAGTCGTTCGGATAAGGGACATCAAGATCGTTATTGAGAAGTCAAGGTGAGGTGTTCCCCACCCCCACAATGACACCAGCCGAGCGGGTGCGCGGGTGCGCTGGGATGATGTTGCAATCGGCGGAACCTGGAATAATCCACTGTTGGCTCTGTGTTGTGTGTGTGTGTGTGTGTGTCTTTCCCCTGCCCAGCCAGATCTATCCTGTCTAGGCTACCACAAATGAACTGGGTCAACCTATTGAGAGAGACTCTATGTAGATAAACTACGAATATAATTCGTTGTCTTCATCTCTATCACCCAGCTTTGGGATATGGCCGGAAACGATGCAACAAGCACAGATTGACATCCCCATCCGACCTGTGCTGGCATAGAGAGAGCATTGGATTGACGAATGACGGGATGGGAGAGACGAAGAAATTAAAACCTGGAAGTTTATCTGATCCTTCGATGAGTCAAACACAGCAAGCTACATGCAGTAAGTAATCTGCAACAGAAACAGCAAGGGCCCCATTCTCCGATCCACCAATTGGTGGCCTGAGGTCGTCGCAGTTCGTATCGTCATCTCATTGCGCTACAAGTGCCGGTCCTTTCCAGTGAACGGCAACACAAGGGAGTTGATGTTGGTTTTCTGGAGGCCACTTTGGTTTGGCGAAGCGGGTTGGTGGGTCCATGAGCGCTCGCCGTGTTCTGCAACCATGCAAGCCACTTTTGCGGTGCGGGTTTGGGGTAGCTGGTACGGAGTTGGGAATAATATTCTGTAACATCTGCGGGGAAAATGGATTGACAGATAGAGTTTGAGACAAGAAATAAGCTGAGCGCAAAGTACCGGTCCCGCGGCTCACAGAGGGCCGCGCTAATCCAGATTCGTCTCGCCGAAATGCTGGGGGGTAACCTTCGCTGCGCCTTGATGACTTGCCCATTCTGAGCGACCAGGCCCCCTTCTTTCGCGGATTGAACCCCAAGTGAAATATCGGCCTGACTCCTTCGGACCTGGAGAGATCTTATTCTTTTTTTTTCTCTTTCTTTCTTCACCGTTCCTGAGGAAAATCGAAGCTATAGCTCTTTCTCAAGCAAGCAACCAAGCTTTTGCAAGCACTACCCCCCTGACGGAAACAATTACCAATCCCGCCAGACTCTCTATAGCGTTTTCTTCAGGCCAACGGACCGGCACCAACGGGATTCCTATTATTCATCCCCCCTGTAAACTGCCTACCCACACCAATTCTTCCAACGTTATCACACACACAGGAAGCACACCAACTTCACCTCACACCTTCAAAGTTTTTGCCGCCATCACAAGCAGCACAAGAACAGTGCCGATTCAAACCGAGCTGTCACACCAGTACCTTCTCAGCTCAACTGACTGCTCAACCAAATCCCTGTTGGTTTTGGAATCACACTCACGAGGTCCTCCTACAAGCCACCACAAGATTCAGTCTCAGTACCAAGACGAATTTCAACCACAATACCAATCTGATTACAGCTTATCACCGTTCTGTGACGTCCTTGCTAGTCCCGATAGTAGGGTCATTCACCCCCAGTACAACACCTTCGATTTGTTACCCTCTGGTTACAACCAGAGAACCGACGACATGGCCAACATGGCCCGACACGGCTCGGCCGGGAACGCCACTTTTAATGGGTTCTCGGTCTTCCAGCCGACTCTCGGCGCAACCCTTCAATGGCTGCCCCAGATCGGCACCCCGGAGCTCGACGACATGATCAATGCCTTCCTCCCCGGCCCTGCTTCCATCGGGGACAAGAGGGCCCACATTGCCATGGACTTCTTCGAGTACTCCCGCCTCACTGGTGAGACCACCAAGTTCTACCCCGTCATGACGCAGGCGACTACACCTGTTGCCTCTCCCTACGACTCGGGATACGGATCCAACTTCAACACCTCTCCGGTCGTCTCTGACCTGAGCTCGTGGACCCAGTCTCCTGTAGCTTTCGCCCCCGTCGAGGACCTATCTGCTCCTCGCACCACCGCCAAGAAGTCAAGCGCCTCGTCGACTGTTGACTTTGCCAGCCACCCTGGCATGCGCATCATGACCAAGGATGGCCGTGACGTTACCAACTCTGCTTCTCGCGGGTGCAAGACCAAGGAGCAGCGCGACCACGCCCACCTCATGCGCATCATCAAGGCTTGCGACGCCTGCAAGCGAAAGAAGATTCGCTGCGACCCCAGCCACAGGAAACGCACCGGCTCTCAGGCTTCTACTTCTCCGACCGAAGCAAAGGTCACCAAGAAGGCCAAGAAGACACAAAAGTCCGCTCCTGTCAACGCAGCACCGCCACCAGCCGACTCCCTCGCCGCCGACGCTTTGATGGCACCCGAGATGACCATTCCCTTCTCCGACTTTGACACCACTTTCAATGCCCAAGAACTCGACGACCTCTGGCGCTTCGTCGACTTTGACCAGTCACAGCCACTTGCTGTTGCCAACGACTTCTCCTTTAATGACTTTGTTTTCGATTCCTTTACCGACACCCAGAGCTTCTCCACCCCGAGCTCTGCTTCTGCCAATTCTCCTTCGCATGTTTTCGCGCAATCACCTGCAGTCGTCTCTGACTTCTCGACTGAGGTATCGACTCAAACCCCTGCTCTTCCCTACATGAACCCCGATGTCGCCCATGGTACCAACTACGTCGACTTCAATCTCTACTCGCCATCCCCAAGCTACTATGATGAGGATCCTGTATTCCTCCAGACCGATGTCAGCAGCCGCCACTCATCAGTCGGCGTAAATAATGCTACTGGCCTGCCTCAGGACCTACCGTCACATGTTCCTAGTGGCTCTGTACCATCATCGCCGGTACCGCTACAGGCAACCGACCAACGCTATGAATACAATGATGGCTCCCCACATGGCAGCGGCCTATATGGCAGGACGAGATACATCGCGCCTGGCTTGGCTTGCGCCCAGCCAACATCGTCTAGCTCCTCGTCTGTTGGCGTTGAGAATGTTGACAGCGCGGTTGCCCGCGACATCCAGTCGTTGGTTAGTCCGAGCACCAACACTCGACCCGGGGTAATTCCGACGGGCGCCCTTGACATTTCACCGACATCTTCATCCTCACGTGGTATAAATGTCGCGGGCGAGCCTCGACACTCTGGCATCTTAAGCTCCGCCATTATTCCTCAATCGTCACAACCATCACCCTCGGTTGCCGACGCCATGGGAGTCGATGGATGCCAGTCAAGACGGGACATCGCTGTCAACAATGTCACTCAGTCCTCCGCCGTTGGACTCGGAACACTGGTTCCGGCCGGTGGAGTGTGCCGCTCTGTACCAAGGCAGCGTACTGCTCTCCAGTGCGCTGTAGAGAACGGACACTGTGCGATGTTGGCGATGATTCGGGCCTGGACCTCCTCGCCGGCACGACGTATCCTGGCCGAGAAGGATGGAAAGGAAGTGCAGTCACTACAACTGTCTCCTGTCCGCAATCTTTCTCAGCTTGTCGTGTTCGGTCTTGTTTCGATGCTTTGCGCGAATTCCTCTGTGAGTCAGATCAACAACAGCAACAACAACAACGCTTTCAACGCGGTGATAGCCATGGCACTCATATCCTTGGTAGTCTCGATGACACTTATACAATGGTGCGTCGGGCCTCCTGGGGCGACTTGTGTCGCCTCGAAGGGCTTGCAAATACCAAAATCCCTAGCGGCTGGAGACTGCTTTCAGTCTCTGGTTGGAAGGAGGGGGAGGGATCTTCTCTCTTCCGCATCATTCTCATCATTCATGGTACGATAGTACTTTGTATGGTTGGTGATGTTTTTGGTATGGGCGAGTTTGCTTTCGAGATATGTTTTGTCTTTTACAAATGGTTTCATCATTGCATTGCGTGTTTGTTTTTATGTTGTTGGTCATCATGATACCCCAGGGATTTTTAACGGAAAGGTTTTTATTCGAAACATGTACTTTTTGGGTCGCATGGTCTCCTCTCTTTTCTTGTATGTGCTGCTTGCCGTGGAACTTATGAACGGGAAGGAGGAGGAAAGGGAGGGGATTGACTCTAGGTGGTTGTGGTTGGACCTTGATGATGATGAAGCCGAGAAAAAGGAAACTGCATCCTTGAACACCGCGGATAGGTTTTTCTTCTTTGTTTTAGCTCTATACTTGACAATATAAGGTTGGCCATGGCCATCGAAATTTTAAAACTGAGGGTCCATCCTGATGGTGATGATGTTGTTGATGTATGGATGTTTCACTGATAAGATGTAATTGATATGCAACTAACCGGATTGCTTCGTCCCATAAAACGGGGCAGGTTTAGAACCTGTAGATTTTTTGCCGCTGACCCACATGTAATAAAGCCCAGGATTGTGCACAAGGAAACACACAGAGTGGGCCCCAAAAAGTCACTGTTCACCAGCAGTTTTGTTGCGTTTTCCCAACTCAAACTCTCCAACATGTCGTCGACTGTTCGTCGGACCCTTTCTTCACGTTTTTCAGTTGTTCTCCCTTCTGAATTAGCGCTTGGAACCGGCTGCAAAGGGGTATCGTCAGCAACAGCAGGAAATCAGCGGGATTGACAAGGGAGGAGTGACAACAAGTGTTGCACTTGCTCAGTGTCAAAGGAATTAATTTTTCACGACGGGTACCTAACTTTGCGGACATCTCACCAACAAACGTCCCGTTTTATTGTTACCACCAGAATTGGGGAAGGCTCGAAGTTCAAGGTTTTTGAACATTCCAGACCAGACCTACGGATACATCTCACGAACGAAGAAGGAGCAACCCCTTCTTGAAACCAGAACATCCAAAGTTCGAAGCTAGGACCTCTTCAGGTCACCCACACGCCATCGTCTTTACCGGCAACGCCTGTTATTTTTTATCTTGCTCTGGTTCTGTTCAGAGAATCGACATCTGGCAGCTCCGGTTGTGACTGCACCAGTTGCGGTGAGGTGTGTTGCAGTTGTGGTGCTTGCTATCTCTCACTCGGTGCGGTGCAGTGCAGTCAAGTGGTGGTGGGTTTGAAGGTGGTGGGGGGTGCCGTCCACGCACTTGGTCCAAAAAAATGGCAGTTGCTTTCTTCAAAGCCCTCTCGGCCGTCGGCCTCAAAGCAGCTGCTTTTGTGCAGTCGCTCTTCTTTTTCCCTGCGGGCATCTTTCGACAGACATTGGCCCTCTTATCTAACGCTCCCGGTCAACCACCCCTTCCCTGCAGCGCTGGTGCGGGAGTTCCGGTCACTTCTTCATCTGATCTCACTTCTGCCTCTTCTACTTCTGATTCGTCCAACTCGCCGTCTACATCTTCTGCCTCCGTCTCTGCCTCCGCATCTGCTTGCTTCCCAGAAACAACACAACAAATTGTTGATGCTGCCAACACTACCGATTTCGACGACAACATGGCTGGTACGACGACCTCCTCCACAGGGAGGGGGAGTGCACCACTGAAGAAGAAAGCCCCGGTGCCGAATATCGTCCCAGCTCTGCCCCGAGTCGCACCTGTCGCGAATAAGGAGAATGATTCGATTTCCAAACCAACCAAGACAAATGGCGATACTTCAACCCAAATTGCCAACGACCTCGCTGCATTGAGCGTCAACGAGAACGGCGGGGCATTGGCCTCTGCCTCTGCGACCAGAGCGCCATCCATGTCGAGTGCGAATCTGGCAAATAGGATTGTCAAAGATGATGTCTTTACAACCCCCGCTAAAGACTCTCTCAGCGTTATTGCAAGCATCGGCAGCAGCCTGGCCACCCAGGAAGTGACCCGGGCGCCTCCCGTTCCCTTGTTGTCTCCAATTTCGCAGACTAGCAAGCTGAAGGAAACTCCGACTATCAAGGAGGGGGAGGAGACTCTCGAGGTTCTACCCATCGATGAGACTCCTGAGCAGGCAGCTGAGAGGGCAATGCATAGCGGGTTTATGAGGGAAGCTTTGGATATGGTAAGCCTTTCCATTTGATCTTGCTTTTCTACGAGACGTTACGGTGGGACCCTGGTCACTGGGTCTGGGGGTGGCTGCATATGCAACGCCTCTTTCTCGATCCACCCATCACCCTCAGCCCTTTGCATCCCGTCAACCGGCAGTTTTTGAGCCTCAGACCCGGGGTTGGGGCTTATTTTGATGACGAGACGTCTGCCGCATTACACAGACCCCTCCCTAGCTCCGTTACACTACCGGTCGTTGGCTGGGGTCCCAATGGTTTCATACTTATGCCACACAATGTCGTCCCACGCTGAATATCAGCCTCGTGTGTAACGAAAGAATTTGCCCCGCTAACTTGTCTTTCCAGGCCCGACTTGCCCTCAAAACCAACGAAACGCCCGTCGGCTGTGTTCTTGTCTATCAGGGACGTGTCATCGCAAGAGGCATGAACGCCACGAATATCAGTCGCAATGGAACGAGACATGCTGAGCTGATGGCTCTCTGCGCTCTGCTTTCGTACACACCTAATTCTGACACTGAACCCGCCAGGCCAACCATGGCCGTCATGCCTCTTGGTGACAAGACGAACCAGGCAAAGCTTCCTGCAGATGAGACAAGCACTTGGGGCGACGTCGATCCTCGCGATGGTCACCTGTATCCCTATGGTCAGAAACTCCACCCAGCCCCTCGAGTCGATCCTTCCGTTATTCACGAATGCACCCTTTACGTCACGGTCGAGCCGTGCGTCATGTGCGCCTCATTGCTTCGCCAGTTCGGTATCAAGAAGGTTTACTTTGGTGCCGTTAATGACAAGTTTGGAGGAACAGGAGGTGTTTTCCGCATCCACAAGAACTCGCCGTACTCCATGGCTTCCGCGCCTCCGTCGCCGGTGCCCCAGAACGGCAAGGGCGTTGCGAGGCCGATTCTTGAGCGGCGTCCTGGTTCCACTGGCGACGTGACCGAGGGACAAGTTCCTCCCCAGGAGATGAGGAACGATAGTGGTCTGATCGATCCCATTGACTCTTCGCATCTTCCTGGTGATGGAGGTAACGTTGAGCGTGGATATGAGGCTGAGGGTGGTTGGGGCCGTGATGAAGCTGTTACGCTCTTGAGACAGTTTTATGTCCAAGAAAATAACAGAGGTATGTTTGTTCTCTCCTGTGAAGAATGAGGTAGACCGCTGACTTCTTGTTTTTTTTTTAATAGCACCTGTGCCCAGAAAGAAGGAAGGACGCGCCGCTCGTCTTGCTGCGATGATGGAGCGTGACGGTAATGCTAGTGGCGCAATGGTCGACAGTTCTGGCGCCAACGAGGAGAACAGCGGAAATACTTCTGATGCCCAATCTCCAACTATCGAGAACTCTGCTGAAGCTGAGGTCGAGGCTATGGGTGCTTGATCTACTGGTTTACGGAGTGGGAGGAGCAAGATATGCCTTGGCTGGTGACCGCCTCGGCAATTTCATATGGCTTTTGCGGAAACACGCAACATCAAGCAGCATCTTACCAAGTTTATTCCAACTATAACTAAGCCAAGGCTGATTCTGGGCTGAAACGGAGGTATGCTGTTGCCTTGATGCAAAGTTCAGTCAGAATTATGCGAGGCATATTGTTTAGCAAGGGTGGATATGGTAAAGAAAGGGGGAGTTGGTAAATCAAGGAAAAGGGGAAAAGCCGGGAAAGCAGAATAAGAGTGGAAAGCATTTTGGCGTGGAGTTGCATGGAGCATGGAGCATGAAGCATGAGGGAGCATTTGCTTTCTTTTCTACTTGGTCATCTCTCAGCATGCGAGGCATTCATTGTTCTTTTTCCTCATTCCGCTTTTTTCTTATCTGTCTTCATGTATTATGGCTGTCTGCTCGTGGGTTATTGGTTTAATGGTCTCTTATCTTAGGGCTAACGGACATGGGGCGAGCATGAGAAAGAAGGGTTCTGAGCATGAGAAAGAAGGGTTCTGAGCATGAGAAAGAAGGGTTCTGAGCATGAGAAAGAAGGGTTCTGAGCATGAAGGAGTAAGGATGTGCCGAGCATGAAGCATGGAAGCATATGCTTCCTTTTCCTTCCATCATCTCTCAGATGCGCTAAGCATGGATTGTGGTTTGACTCTTTCGTTTTATTTCATTGTTTTCTCTGATGTTCATGATCTCATGGTGTCATGGCATCGTGGTCTTAGGGTCATCATGGTTATCATGGTGCAAGCGAGCATGGCGAAGGATGGGAAAAGGGAGCCGAACATGAAAATGTTCACGAGAGAAGTGGGGGGGCGGGGTAGGAAGGAATGGAATGGAGGGCCTTACTGAGCTTGAAGGGGGGGCATATGCTTTCTCTTTTTTGCTTCTTATATCTCGAAGCTGCGAAAGTTACTCATGGCAGCTTTTTCTTCATTTGTCCTTTTTCTTTTTATCTTTTTGCTCATGGGTTATGGTGTTATGGTCATTGCGAAGAGAAACGAAAATTGGGTCTTTCTTTTTCTAAGTATGTTTGTTCATTATCAACCGAGGATGGATTCTAGAAGCATGAGCATGAAGGGCAGAACGTGCGTATCTGGGACTGGAGACGAGACGGGACTCCCTTTACATTATGTTATGTAGGCGGTCTCGTTTTGGCGTTTTTGACCTTGATTCCCTTTGGTGGTTGCATGGATGGTGGTGGTGTTTGGTACTGTTGTATTTCTGTACCCCCATTTTTATGTCTCTGTCTGTCTGCATTAGATATCCACCTAGATGTTTTTTTCTTCTTTGCCTCACGGCTAACTTTTTTATTTTAGTGGGTTGAGATAATTGGAGTTTGTTATTGCAAACCTTTGTGTGTGTCTGTGATATATCAGTATCTGATTTGAGTCTGTGATATAAGCTTGTGGTATAAAGTTGTGTTGAGATTGAGCGCCATATGGGGTATGATGTTTGGATGGCTCCTAGGGATGAACTGGTGAAGGGGGGTATGTAATAAGCAGGTCTAGCTATGATGGACAGAAGAGGATGGGGGTGAGATGGGATGGAATATGTGGATAAAAAATTTGTCTTGGATCGACAAGATGTCAGAGTTTTTATTTACTGACATTAAAAGATGGGGGGGGGGGGGGGGGGGGGTTAAGCAACCCCGGGTGGTGTTGTCTTTCTGCTCTTACATAAGGTTTATTCTCCAAGTGTCCTTCTCTGATGGTTATGCATTCATGGTATAACAAACAACTATTCTGGCTTGGGTTCAACAAGCTACAGCCCTGGTACATACCACTGCATGATCATATAATATATATATCGACTTCGAGGGTGGTCACCTGTTTCGCTGGGCAGAGGAAATAAGTTAAGGTGAAAGGGGGCAGACTAAAATTGAAGCAGGTGTCTGTCAGATGCCAACATTAACAAGCCGAGAGCCGAACCTCAACAGCAAGTAGATCAGATAACAAACAAAACAATGGCAGCTGCAGCTCTTTCTTGCACAACACAAACAAACAAACTTCCGAGATGAATTATCATTCTTTCCCCACTCGTTTCTTTTCCAACTGACTCAAAATTCATTTATTATTACATCATATATTGACTTTTCGTGGAATTTCCAAGATCCCTCCTCATTCAAACTTATCGTATACTAATTCCTTTGGGTATTATTCAATCCACACACAACTTATACAAAACTCCAACCAAACAAACCAACCGATTTTCCCTTACGCAACCTTTTCAGGCTTGACATCAGACTGAATATTACCTTCTTTACCCTCAATTCTCTCCGCGACGCCCTCGGTATCAGAAACAGATGCGGACTGGGTGGTAGTGTGGTCGCGTCTCCAGAAATCCTTCTTGCCCGATGCAAGACGACGCATCCAGGGAGGAGCACCGAAACCGGTGTCGGCGAAGGACCAAGGCTCCTTCTGGTCCTTGTTTGGCGGAACGATGCGGCCACCCGAGACCTTCTCAATGACCCAGACGAGAGTGTTGATGAGGATGTACATGCAGATACCGGCAATGAGGCCATCGGCGATCGAGTAGGTGAAGGGCATGATGGCGATGCAAAGAAAGGCGGGGATCGAGTCACCGAGGTACTTCCAGTTGATTTCGGTTACGGCCTGGACCATCATGGAACCGACGAGGACGAGCACGCAGCCAGTGGCCCAAGGCGGGATAGAGGCGAAAATTGGGGCGAAGAAGATGGAAATGAAGAAGCAAAGACCAGTCATCATGGCGGTCAGACCAGTCTTGCCACCTTCACTAATACCGGCGCCGGATTCGACGAAAGCGGTGACTGGCGGGGTACCGAGGATGGAGCCGATGACGATGGTGAGGGAGTCGACCATGTAGGCGATGGTGGAACCCTCGAAATCCTGAGTAACGGGGTCGACGAGATTGGCGTAGCGAGCCATGGAATAGAGGGTACCAGTAGTGTCGAGAATGTCGACGTACAGGAAGGTGATGAGGGCGAGACCGAATTGCCCACCGACTCCTGCAATGTTGAAGTCCAGGACGTTCAGGGTCTTGCTAATCTGGTGGAAATCGACAACTTTCTTGAAAAAGTCGAAAGCGCTGTCACCAACGGGTGTGTCGGGGAAGTAGGTGACAGGAGTCGAGCGAGGCCAGGAGATGACGGAGACGAGGATAATACCGGCAATGATGGCTCCCTTGACTCTGTAAAGGAGCAACATTGCGGTGAATACACCACCGCAGAAAATGCCCACCCACATCAATGGACTGCGCATCTTGACGCTGGATGGGCAAAGCCCGTCCTTATCCTTATCCGCGGCCAAGCAACCAGCCAGCTCGATGGGGACATCGTTGCCGCCGACAATGAGACCAATACCCTCGGCATAGGTCAATCCAATCAATGTGAGGAAGAGACCGATACCGACGCTAGTTGCCAGCTTGATGCAGCGGGGAATGGCGCGAGCAAGCCATTGACGCATGCCGAGAAGGGCGAGAGCAAAAAAGATCCACCCCTCGATGAATATGGCAGTCAGTGCGGTCTGGAAAGAGACATTGCCGAATCCGTGGAAGCCAACGACAGTGTATGAAAAGTAGGCATTCAAGCCCATACCTGGTGCAATGCCAACAGGTCTGCGAGGTGTCAGTCAGTTATCAGGCCGTGCCTTCTTCACTAAAGCCGAATTCGACGTACAGGTTGGCGAAAAGTCCCATGCAGAAAGTTCCAAGAGCAGAGATGGCGGCAGTAGCAGTGATCAAGTCCTTCTTGACGTCGGCCTTGCAGAGAAGGTAGGTGTCGTCGAGAGCACACTTGGTATCGATATCGTTGCACACGCAGGTGCCTCCGCTATCGGAGACAATGCTGGCGTTGACAGCAATGATGTAACTGGCAGCCAGTGTCAGTATGGTCCTTGAATTCCCCCTTGAGTCTCCAAAACTTACGCCATGGCGAAGAAGGTAGCCAGGCCGGCACGCATCTCAGTAAAAAAGTAAGACCCCTTTCTTTCCTTGGGCTATGATGATCAAGACGAAACAACCTTTAGCAACGCTGCGCAATTCACGGAATTGGTCGACTCGAGGCGGCTCACATGTCCACATCCTTCCAGCTTGAACCAGCGACCAACAACGCTGCGGCCGATGGCCTTGTTGGTGTTTTCCAACCAACCCATCTTGGCTGACGAGGTGCCGTCTATCTGTTGGCGTCCGGTGTTGCGAAGGCCGGAGGAAAAAAACTTTTGGCCGGCGGGTGGGTTCGGACCAAAGGCGCGGTTTTCGACTCGAACCGACAACTGGCGAGCAGATGTCTGTCTGTCTGGGGAGACCGAGGGGTTCGGGTCGCGGGCGAGGAGGCTTGCCGAAGGGAAGCCTTCTTGGGGAGGGGCGTTGAGCTTAAAGACTCAAGAGACTCGAGAGTCACTCGGGAGGAGGATGAGGACGGTGGCGGCGACACATCTTTTTAAGCAAGATCGTGGAACTGGGACCCTTGGTGCAGCGCATGATGTGGGATTTTGGAAAAGTGGGCAACAAAAAACCCGAGAAAAATCCCTTATCTCTCGGAGGCTAGGGCAATGGAGCACGCATCTGGGGACATTCTGGGTTCGGCTGGGATTGTGAGCTCACCATCCCGCTCAGGGTGGCCACTTACACCGGGGCCGGCATGCTTCATAGCGCTTGGCATTGTGGGTTGATGGGCCACCATCCATTGATGGAGCCCCATGCACGCCAATGCATGAGGCAGGCGTGGGTGCACTTGGTATCGTCGCTTTCCCCTCTCTCCCCCACCTTCATACACCTCCCACTGTCCAATCGCCCAGATTTCAGCTCTTGTGCAACAACGGAAGAAGGAAAGAAGGAGCCTGGAAGTCTCCGATTTCTGTGCTGGGTGCTGGGTTGGCGACGGGCGGCGACATCCACTCTCCAAAGTTCGGGCGTCTCCACCCGTCCCGAGTCGATGAACATCATCATCGACGGTGATCAACCAAAGCCCTCCCTCCATGTTTGATCCCAGCATTTGATTTCTGCTAGGACGAACCGCGTCGCGGTCTTGTCATTCGAGCTAGCAATTGCAATTGGGTTTTTCAATCAGGTAAAACCTGACAGGCCACGGACCACTGACCGCTGACGATGTGACCACAACACCACACACAACTGCACTCGACGTTAGGGAAAGCGGGGAATGCCTATCTCTCGCCAAGCAGACTAAACCCAGGTAAAACGGTGCCTCGGTCGCTGTTCCAGATCAGGTGCCACTACATAGTAAACCTTCTTTCCCGTTTCGAGGTTCATCTCTTTTGACGAGACCTAGATAAGATAGGTATTATCGATATCAACCCAATGTGGTCTTGTTTTGCAGGAGCTGAGAAGCCCGGCAAGGTGGTTCTTCGCTCTCGTTCGTCTCATCAATCGTGGGGGGTGAGCATGCGCCGCACTATTTGCGGCATGCAGCTCATCCCTTGGCATCTGATAGGAAGTCGGCGAACTTCCAGGTTCCCCAAGGTTGTTGCTGTCACGGACGCAGGCCGCCATACCCCGAGCTGCTCCCGCAGCTCCCGCATGATCATCACCTCTGCTTGTTGAAGGTGTGGTCTTTCTTCTCTCGACTTTGCATTAACTTTTCTTGATCTGGATTCCAGAACACAGCACAGCACAGCCTACTTGCAGTAAGTGCTCCGTAAATCTCCCGCAAGCCGAGACGGCAGTTTGCTGTGCAGCATCCACCGGTACCTGGAGACACAATCTGGGATGTTCCCAGCAAAAGTACGCGTTGAACGCAAGTGAACTCCCGGTTCGCGTTGGGCCGGTCTTCTCGAGGCATCCGCTCTCCAGGTTTTGTTGAGGGTTCCTGCCTATGATTGATAATTTCCGCGCAATGCCGAAACTCGTGAAATTTGAGAGGCCCAGAAACTTATTGAGCGAGACTTTATTGACGTAAGCGGAAAAGTGCGTATATGGATGTGCGTCGGTGATAACTGGAGATTTTCTGGTTGGAGGTTGGATGGAGGTTTTTTTTGGGGCGGGCGGTCTGGTCTGTTGGCGTGTGCGGCCCGGCGATAATAGTGGGGGCGCACGCACGCGGCAACACAGAGTGCCGCTGCATCCTGCCGCGACCCGTTTCGCTCGGCGGTTCTCGTCGTCTTCGAGAACGCAACGTCCAAGATATGTTTGCCAAGAAGCGGTGTAAAGGGGGAGGCTCACTTGGGGATCGGGATGAATTGATTCGATGGTCTATCAAGGGGCAAGTCCTCGATCGTTGTGATCAGCGATCTTTGTTGTGGAAGGTAAAGTCGGGTGTTTTTGTCTTCTTCTAGTGTCACCTCTTGGATGGGTTCCAGGTTGGCTAGTCATACTGCAACCTATCAAACATTCACAATAACAAGGGAGAGTTTTCTATCTTGCGGAGGGGCACCATAGCTAACCTGTTAGGGTTGAAGACATCCATCCTTCTTCCAAGTAGTGAAACTCATGATTTACTGGAGCTGATGGATAGCACTGCTCCCTGCTCAATATATGCAAGTACGTTCTATTGGTCAATCTTCGATTCCACGTTCTGTTCTGAAACTCAAATTCGTTGTTGTCACTTCCTCTTCCACCGAACGACTCTACAGCACTGCGGCCGGTCACTGCAGACCAGCAACACAGACAGCATCCCGTGAACGAGATCTGCCTTTGATACTATCCTCTAGATTGCCCGCGTAAGCGTTTGCGCTGGGTCTTCTAAGGAAACGATCTTTGCCTTCTGAATTTGACGTTTCAAGAACTAAGTGACAGTACTACCACCACCTTGAGCATCAAGATGGTTGGGAAGGCACAAGGACGAAGAAAGTTAGGTATAATCTTTGGCGATTTCGATACGATATAGAAGGACATAACAGAGATTGGTAACTACGAAAACGTTGATTAACGCGTTTGAAGAAGAGGATGTGGAAGTTAATAAAAATGTCTCAGTGGAAGTGGCAGGTTCTGCTGAACTTGAACCCACTTACCCCTGAGCCTCAACTTGAACAGTAGGGGTTTCAATCAGAACCAGCTCAAGCTCAAGCTCAGGTCTCAGCTCAGGGACAACATGATGCAAAAAGCATAGGTTATCCACCCCCAAATAATAGTCATGATAATTTTGATTTATATATATTTATATATATTTAAAGGCGCAGAAACATGTTTAAATCGATAAAACGGGGATTTATCTGTACACTCATATAGTAGTATTTAATCACGACACGGCTTGCATCCCTTCAACTATAGGTTATATGGGACAAAGCGTCAGTGGTTTAGTGGTAAAATCCATCGTTGCCATCGATGGGCCCCGCGTTCGATTCGCGGCTGACGCAAATCTTTTGTATTTCTCTTTTTAGAGTACTTCCGCCTATTTTTCCACAAGAAAATACAGATTTTTTTGGATTTTTTTTTTTTTTAAAAAAAAAAAAGGTTGTGAGGTTTACCACTGATGTTTGAAATTCGTCGTCAAAACCTTGCAAAATGTAAGTAATAGCGTTAGTAAGTATTCTCTCGTCTCTACTACCAATTATAATACTCTTGAAATCGGTCACTTGTTGAAAACCTATAGAACTAGTTCCTGGATTGTCTTTTTTTTCTGATCGGGCCTTCCAAAGTACAACAATTTCCGAAAATACAGCCAACTCGATATTCATAGGCAGCACTTTGCACAGTCACGGAATGCTTAAGATTCTAAGATTTTAATTCCTTGTTGGCGACCGGACTATCTCCTCAAGGTATTAAACATCATATGTTCCTCATCAAGTGTTTAAAATTCCCACCACAGGAAACATGTCACCTAGAAAGTTCAAATTTGCCACCGCTCCCCGTACCTTGTGCGAACATCACCAAGCAACGATAGACCCTTCTCAAAAATTATCCCATAATTCTGTTTCAGTCCTCCTCAAAGTGTCATGCATAATACCATCCTACTAATTCCGTCCACTCCGACTAGGCCTCAGCGGCTAGGAAGCTGAGATGGCAGGAAGAGCTTGTGGCTCCTAATGATATTTCCGCGCGTGCATGTGGTCATGTCTACAGACAGGTTGCCTGGCTCCTGAGTGTAATCATGTGTCTGTGAACCAACCAATTAGTCACCAAGTCGAAAATACTGTCGCTGCCACTAGAGAGTCTTCTTTCGGAGATCTCATTGACCTGCTTCCACAGAAATAGAAGAACCTCCACGTACCTCGACTCTTTTTGTTTTTACTTTATTTCGCGAGATGTCAAACTCGCAGGAATGAGGATAAAGCCTCAAGGCAGCTTCATCGGGGAACTTCTGGAGCCGTTGCTCAACAAGGTAGCCTAGGCTCAGCTTCACTGACTGGGTTCCGAACTGACACTTCCCGGCTCGTTGGACGACAAATAAGCTCCAGATGCGGCTCTCGTCAAACTTTTTGCACGTCTCTGGCATATGCGCTTCAATAGAGGTGCGTTGTTTGCAGAACGGGCAAATATCCAGATAGCCGTTGCCTCTGCCGACACATTGCTGGCCCTCATGCCCTATTCGCTGGCAGATATTGCAGACCGGCACGAGTTTTTGAATTACAATCTTGTATGTCCCTTCGCCGCGTCGCTCCACTGTGTTGGTAAAAATGTTTGCTATTTCAGCAGAGGAGGCATCCGTCAAGGTTTTCGTCTCAGCTGCGCTGGGTACAATTGATCCCTGAGCAAATGCGGTCAAAGGAGATGAGATTGTCGAGTCGGCGACTCTGCGATCAATTGAGTTCTGGTGAGATGGGTCTGTTTGGACGACCTTGATCTTGGCGGTATTGACGGCTTGAAACGATAACTTTCCAGCTTCTACTGCTTTGAGACGCGGGGGCTCGGCAGCTTTGATCTCGTTAACTTCAAGGCCCTCCGCATTGAGGTCGATGCATGCGGAGTATCGAAACTGTTGCTGAGCAGGCCATTGCCTGTGGCGTTGCGACTCGGGCTCCGGGGATAGATCGTCGCTGGCAGCACGTTTGAGGTGACCTTTAATGCTTTCAGACATGTTTGTCGATGGTGAGGATCGCCTCATTTCGTGTACTCTGCTCCGAAGGGGAAGCGATTCCGAAAATTAGATGGTTTGAGGAGAGGTTTGGGAGATTGTAAGGTTTGGGCTTTAGGTGACAAAATTACGTTTACCCAGGCCAGGAACTCAACAAAACCTGGGAATGGAATATGGGCAATGGGATGCTCTTTCCGCTTCGTTGAATTCTGCACTCCAAAAAAGTTCAAGTTGAAGGAAGGAGCGCCAGAGACCGCACTCTTCCCATGGTCAACTTGGAAGTAGACATCGGGACTCGGAGTTTCAGGTTAAACAATCGAACCCGAAAGGCAGAAAGCTACGCTGCTGCCGGCACCGCGAGTTGCAAGTTCCGACTGGCCGGCCTCCAAACCTGTGTTTTTTTGCATTGGAGATACAATCTTTCCCATTTTGTAGAAAGATATCCAGAATGACGATATCCAGCAGATACTTCTCAATTATTTGCTCTCCTGTTCCAAGAGTCCCCTTCGCCACAACTCCATCTCTTTCATTGCCAACTTATACCCCACAGACTGCTTGATCGGCAAAAACCAATCATCCATTTCATCAATCAACCCGCTTATTTTCTCCTGTCCTTCCCGGAATGCCTTATTTTCTCCCTGCTCCATCTCATCAAGAGCATATACTTCGTACTTCTTTTTAGTAGGTGATGCCGCTTCGTCCTCGTCACTGCTTACCAGCGAGTTCGAGTGAAGGGAAAGTACATCATCGACATGTTCGATCCCTCGTGCTGTGATTTCGTCACCGCTTAGTTTCCGAAATTCCATCTCCCTTGATGATGGCTCTGGCGTCATGATGTTTAGTACACCCTCTTCTACTTTTTGGAGAGATGCTGCTGCGCTGGAGGGGAGATGCGAAGATGCCAATGATGCGAGTGATGATAATGTTCCCGGCACAGAATGGGAAGTCGAATCCAGGGTTGAGGGTCTGGGCACGGTTTTGGATTCAGCCACTGCGGTGGGTTTCTGAGCCACTGATATTGAAGGTATTTGGTTGGTGATCATGGCTCCGGTCGTGGCTACTGTCAAGCGGGCTGCAGTTTTGGCGGCGGTGGTTAGGTGATTGCTCCTAGCTCTAAGCCAATCTGTAAACTTTCCGGAATTCATCGTTGAGATGTTTACGTTCGTCTGCATGTCTCGTTAGTACCATGATATCATTGGTTCCAATTGGCTGAACTCACTGGTTGTCGGCAGAGTCAGAAGCGGTATCGAATCTCTATAAGCGGCTGTCACGAGCTGATCGAGGTGGTAGTTATCAGTGACAATGGTGTACGGGTCTGTCGCAGTCAGAGAAAAAAGTAGAAGAGGATGGAGATAATCGAAAACCGTTAAAGTGCGGAGACAAGCCATGGTTGCGAATAGTGGCTGTAAATAAGGTTCGTCTCGATATCAATGGTGGGACAATGTCAGCAAACCTTGAGTCATCTCAATTGACATTGAAGATAGGTGTTCAACTATAATATCCAAAAACTACTGGCGAGAACTAGAAGGCTGTTATGCTGTGCGAATAGTCTTTGTCTTCCAGCCGAACTGAATCTAGCAGTCACTGTTGAATGCCTTTGTCTTTTTGAACAGCAAAGCGTGGTGCAGGGTTATAATTGAATTCTCTTGTGAGTCAATATGCTTTGTTTCAAACATGTGCTAATTTCTGTTTTCTCACGCATGTAGAATATGGATGGGCAAGCCTGAAGGACTGCAACATATATATATATGTGACCGTACAAACATATCTGAACTGCCACCCCTGCTCACTCATTTCGGAACTAAGATATATATATATCTACAGACTTTCTATACTCCACAGCCTTGGTGTCTAGAATCAAGATGCCAAACTCCCCAGCTGAGAAGCCAGTAACCTCGAGCTCGGCCTCGATGATGCTACTGCAGCCACCTACCAGCCATACACACATTCGGCCAAAACTGGTGATTACAAGACCATGGGTCCAGACCACTTCAAGAATCTCGCAGCCCAGCTGAAAACGAGACAATCCGGTTAGCAGATGAAGCAAAAGGAGTTAACTGCGCGACGTGCCTCCACGCTCCTGGAACTTGAGAGGTCTCAGTGAATGTTCGAAAACATTGAGCCCGAGGGATATAAAATGATAGGTTTCAAAGTCCGCTTACTAGCTGCAGCAAAGCGAACGGGGGCTATGATGAAAAGTTTTGTATTTTTGGTTTTAAATAAAAAAAGATTTTAGTTCTCGTGTGGTTGGTCACAAGTGAGTCCTGATCCTCAATCATGTGAGTGAGTATCCAGAGTCCAATTTCATCTCGATTTCTACTGGCAAGTTTTCACTTTAATACATACAACATGTTTGAGTCAAGAAGCAGTCACACCGATGATTCAAACTATTGGGATGAGGAAATCTTCTCACATCAACTTGTGAAGTGTTGCGCAATTTGGTGATTGTCCTTGTTGCCCACGCAAATGAGCCGCTCTGGCGGCTCACCAAATCATTCACCATAACTAACAGGCAACTTGGCCGAGTGGTCTAAGGCGACGCACTCAAGGAGTATATATCCTTCTCTTTCCCAAGAAAGAGTGTATTGCGTTCTCGCGAGAGGCGTGAGTTCGAATCTCACAGTTGTCAATTGACTTTTTGCCGGATTCCAGTTACACATTCACCGTTTGTGGAGCCATACACCCTCCCCCCCTTTTTGTTTGTTTATTTGTTGGATCATTTTGGCGAATCTGTTATTCATGTCGAATATCAATAAAAATATGCGCTTGGTCTGAATCAGAAGTACAAGAACCGTTCAAAATGTCCCATCTAAAACTCAACTACTTTATCCAAGTCTATCTCTTCAACATCCGTGCCCAGTTCGGTGACTTCAACCTGTTCCCCATCAGAATCGACCCCGACAGCGAAGCCGACAGTGGGCTGGTCAGGGCTAATCTCCTCCCTAGAAGAAAGATACGAGCTGACCAGCGGGGCTTTCACTTCTTGGTCGATGGTGTTGATGATGCTTCGTGCGCCCAGCTCCTCGACATACCCCTGAGCGGCAAGCGCCTTGCAGACAGAATAACCCCGCTTGATGTCCAGATTGATGTTTCCGACGGGGCGGTAGAGCTTCTCATCGTCTGAGTCGTCAATGGGTTTTGTGAGCTCGCCGCCCAAGTCACTGAGGTACATATCTGCGACGGCGGCTTGTTCGACTGCGGAGAAGGTGAGAAAGGGAATGAATTCTTTGATTCTTCCAGTTAGAGGTGCCTACGAAGAAAAGTCAGCAGATGGTATAAATGATGCAAGGGCAGTGACTACATCAGAGGGATTGAACTTACGCCAAACCTTCCAATGCACTCCTTCCGTATCTTCCTAGATAGCTTCTGCCCCAGGTCTTTGAGCGTTTCTTGAGACTTCTTGGAGTTGTCATTCGCAAAAAGTTGGTCGTAGTAGCGGGCACAAAAGCTGTGAATTGTCGCATCAAACGCATTTGTCGCAAGTACCCATATCGTCTTGGAGCAGTCGACCGTGGTCAAATATCTTCGATCCGTATACTCCCCTGAATCCGACCAAAATGAAGACGCACCCAGGATTAGCGAGAATATGAATGACTGGGGTAGAAAGTCTTACCGTTTTGAAACGGAATCAGAAGCGACTGTCTGACCCCCTGATTTGTCTTTTCAAACTCGTCCAAGAAGATAATTGACCGTGCTCCATCCTGGCCAGCAAGGAAGTTGTTGGTGGCCGACCCTTCCTGATGCCCCCAATAAGGAGCACGAGGACCGAATAAATCCGTCTCGTGAGCAAGACCGGTACAGTCAACGTTATGAAGGTTAAGCGTGAGTAGCTCCCCCAGCCTTCGAGCTAACTCGGTCTTTCCATGTCCACTTGGGCCAGCAAATAGCAGTACAAGAGGGCCCTTTGACGGCATGGCAAGGTGACTTGATTGTCAGCAAATGTGTAATTTTTGGTTGTTTGCTGAGTACCTACTTGATGAACTTCTCCACCAAAAGCCGACAAGCCAGCCTTTGACCAATGAGAAAATACGGTATGCCCAGAATGCCGATACTTTTTAGTTTTTTGGCCACCTGCTTCATGGCTCCGGAGACTTTCTCTGCCCCTGATGCGTAGTGAAGATCGTAACGGATGGTGAAGCTAAAATTGAGAGCGCGAGCTACCCGTCTTCGAGCGGAAGGAACACACCATGCCTTGTTGTCGTCGTCCAGGTCGTCAAGCTCGTCGTCTGCGGGACCAGAGTCTGGGAGGTCACGGTCCAGAGGGGTGTAAAACGCCCGGGGAATGGCGTCCACGGAAGCACCAGTGCTGAGCAATATTTTGACAATCATGACTGTATGCTTCTGGAACGACCTGCAGAGGCCAATTGCGAACACGATAAGAGGCACACCGAGGTGAGTGACGTTGACGTCGGCGCCGTAGGATGCCCAAAGTTTGACCATGTCAACCTTTCCGCTCTCGACAATGTAGAAGAATGCAGGGATGCCTTTCACATTAGAATTGAGATGGTCTTGGAGTTCCTTTGCAGTGAGTTGTTCTCGGTAGTGAGTGAGGTAGTTTCGGATGATCTCGCAGGTGTAACCGCCTTGGATGGCCCCCACAACCGAGGGAATCGAGATGCTGCCTAGGGTTTTCCGGGAGCCATATGGCGTCAAGCCGTAGTCGTCGGTGTCGTCATCCTCGTTGCATGCAGAGTCAGCAGTATGGTTCAGCCGGGCTGGCACAGGTATCTCGGGCAGAACATAGTCCCACTGTGCTGCTTGGGTTACGCGCAATTTCGAATTTCGCCATTTGTTCTGCTTTGTAGGTGTCTTCATGGCGGCCATCTCGATTGAATCAAATGTGAGGCTATATTTCGAACCGGGACACCAAAGATAGAGCCAGAATGATTCCAGGGGTTGCGTCTCATATTGTCCTCAACCTTTGCGGCGTTTGTCTTCAGCAATGTGCAGTTCTGGGCGGAAGGCCTCAGTGCTGCAGAGCCTGCAACCAATGTCACCAGCCGATGAAACTTGCATTGCTATTGGTAGAAGGTTGGAGGATGAGGCTGAACAAGGGAGAAACGGTTTCTCTTTTGATTGGGACTTGCCCAGAGAGGTGGGGGTTGAACATTTCCCATCGTATCAGAAAGTCTACAGACCCGACATCCACCTGGAGATGCGCCTGCAGGATGTCCGCTGTACCATAGTAGCTCTATTACGTGGCCACAGGCCGGAGGTTTCGCACCCTGACACGTGGTCCTGGAAAAGACTTGTGAGTTGTAACGGTTTGTTAGGGATTTCTTAGGATGTTGCGCAAGTCTTTTCCAGCACAAACGTGCCTGATACGGAAATTTCAACCCTGACAGGACCCTTTACACTAAGTTATGCAGCCAAGGCACTCTGTCAGTGCAATACGGCACCATTAGCCCATTTGTCTCCAGTGTGAGATGATGTCACCAACTGCCTGGCATGACTGCTGATTGGCCGACTGGGTCATTTTTTCGACTTCCAGAATCTTGATTCGAGAATCTCGATCCAGTGCCAAGCGACCCCGAGACAGAAACAGGTCCACGAGCGGCAAAGGCCGGACGGGGTATATTTTCTTCGGGACGTTGTCCACCCCTTCCCATTCGCGGTTTCACCGTTATTGGTCCCAGAACTCCCTTCAACCACTTTATACTCGTACCGAAAATGCCTTTTCAAAACATTGCGCCAGCGCCCAGGGCGTCACCGGATTCAAACGAAGGTTCATCAAGCTCGCCAACCGCTCATATCACCACCAACTTACCCAAGCGGCGCGACGTGGTCCGGAAAGCCTGCATCCCGTGCAGGACAAAGAAGATCAAGTGCAGTAGCGGACAACCGTGCAGGCAATGCATCTCTCGGGACAAGGCTCCGGCCGACTGCATCTACGCATTGGCGCCCGAGGAGAGCCTCCGGCTGGATAATGAACGACTGGAAAAGCTGGTCAGGGAGCTGCAGGAGCGACTGGCCGAGGTCCAAAGCAGAGCGATCGATATTGCACACCTCTCGACGCTTGAGCCTGTCTCGCCGCAGCCCTTTGCGGATCTGCTTCCCAGCGAGCACGATGGCTACGGTAGCCTGGTGTACGTTGAAGGCTTTGATTGCACCAACACTGATAGATGTACAATACCAAGCTCTTATTTCGTCGACGAACAGCCCCACTTGTCCATGTCATGGGTCTTGTGCATCGCAAACTCTTTGCCGTTGTTAATGCCAAACTAGTTTCCCAACTCGAACTACTCACCCGTTGTTCCTCTCAACAGCAAGCCCGTCGCCGGCTAGCACCGGGAGTGGTATAGACCTCCCTCAGACCGTCAGTCCAAATTTATTGCTGAGTTCATCGACAAAACCGCCACCCAGTGTTCTTCCGCTGCTCTCGACCAGCTTGTCCCGCCTCGATAGAGAAGTCATGCTCTTACCGCTGCCCCAAAACAGTCTTGCGTACGAGTTGTCGATACGCTGTATGTACCCCGTTTGGAGATGTACGACAGCTGAATGACGAGTAACAAGTGAAATAGACCCCTCTGTGTGCCCTGCCCTCACGCCGCCCGATGGAGAGTTGCTTGGGCTGCAAGTATTGTTTGACGCAACGTTGGTTGAAAGCCAGATTGACTTGATCCATTCAATGAAGCCGCCCGCTATTGGCCTAGGTATGAGACTATGTGATCAGAGACTAGGGGGGTTGGAGTTGTTTGACCGATGGACCAACGTCGCAATCGATCATGGCCTTGCCGCTGAGCTTATCTCTAGGTATCTCGAGACTGATCACCCGATACTTGGCCCCTTCGACGCCGATCTATTCCTCAACGATCTCGTTACCTCTGGAACGGACTATTGTTCACCACTACTGGTGTCTGCCATCCTTTCTTGGGCATGTGTAAGCTATCAATCTCTAACCATGGCTGGTGGCAAAACGGGTCTAACCGAGGAAACAGCAAGCATATGCCGACCAGTACCCCGATTTACACCTGCAAGACTTTGCAGTTTTATTCAACTCGGAGGCGCAACATTTGTTTTGGCAGCCTGAGAATCTCCACCACATAACCTCCGTGTCCGCAGCCGTTTTTCTTGAAGTTTGTGCCAATTCCTCTGGTCGGATTGAGGAAGGTGCCAAGTACAAGGCAGCAGGTCTCGCCATCAGCGAAGAACTGGGCCTTTTGGGAGGATTGGTTCCGGTTGAGCAGCAAGAACAGTTATGGACTACTTTCACAACAGACCAACTACGTGCGAGGTCTCACGCTGCCTGGGGCTTATTTGCGCTCCGCATGTATGCAGCCTTTTGTGTATCCCTCACCATCATGAGTACCTATTGAGTGCTGACAAGGACGAATTTTAGTCACTTCGATCTGCTTCATTGCTCTTGCTCAGTTCCAGGACCGCCATCGGTTCCTCTACTTGGGCGAGATACTTACACAGGCGCTGACGGACTGCCTAAATCTCTTCTTTATCCTCTCCATGTCGGCCCTTCGTTTGTGGCAGACCACGAGCTGGCAGTCCTGATACACGAAGCAACCAAAAAAATGTATGGCGATACCGGCAACCGAAAACAGCACATTCTGAGCCTCGAACAAGTCGAATCTCTATTTCGCCGGTTCCTGGCATGGTCTAGTGCCATACCACTTGAGTGCGCAAGAGGGGATCGAAATACACCGGCGATCCTGAGGATGCACATGCACTTTCATGGTGCTGTGATTGCCCTCTTTCAACCATTTGTCTCTGGGCCGCTTCAGCGTCTCCGCTTGCAAACATTCATCACTAAAGGGTCAGTCATGTGCACCTTTAACTCGTCAGTTGATCAGCTGAAACGGCTTGTCATGATATACCGCAGGACTTTTGAAAAACAGGCGCATGACACGTATTTGATTATGTTTGGACCGTTGATCCTTGCCAGCGTTCTGTGCCAGCTGGGACCGTCAAAAGAGCGAAACGACGTGTTGGAACGACGCCACTACTTTGCAGTCTGCGTTGGAGGTATGCTTAATTGGCTCTCGCGATTCTCAGTCATGAAGACAATTATCCTCGGGTTGATCTCGGTGGGTCTCTCGACCCAAACTATCACGACCGAGTACGCCAAAACTGTAATGGCGGAGGTCTCCCAACGCAGAGGGTGGCAGGATTTGCTTGGTGACGAGTCCCCGGGCACCTGTGAGGTGGTCGTTGATTTTCAGTTAGCATTGATTGATCGGTTGTCGGCGACTGCGGGCAAGGCTTCAGAAAAGCTCAGGGATATCAATGACTTGATCAGGGATGAATCTCCGTCGAAGATTACCACCATGAGCGGAGGAGACGGCGAAATGTGCTGAAGAGATGCGGATCCGACAGCAAGTGCGATGACGGCAGACGAAAAAGCATGTGCAGGTTATTGAAGCGAGGTGTTGAAACGTCTTTTTTCCTCCAATGACTTATCAGCATGCCAGCCGTTGAGGTGGAGATCTCGATACTACTATAAGTGTCGCTAAACCCATTGTTTCCAGCGGCAGCTATGGAGCCGGATACCCAGGCGGCATTTGACGTCCCGTTTTGACGATTCATCCGAGAAATGTGGTGCTTGTGGAATCTGGGGAAGTCTTGGAGTTGCTCCTTTAGCCGCGGCGACATGGATATAGGTGGTACTCTTTACAGCTGTCTGTTCGAGAACACGACAGTGAACGGAAGTTTATGGGTTAGTGGATCGCAAACCGGGGTTATGCGGACTGGATGAGGGACGGAACTGCAACATCGTTGGGGCGCTTCAACGGAATATCTTGAAATCACTACCGACTTGGGAGGGTATGCTCCCTTGGACCGGGCAGATGGGATTTAGAGCCATCGCATATATGAGCCAAACGCCGCCTACTTTCCCAACTTGATCTTCGTCCCACCTCTTCCATCGCTCAGCCACTTCAATACCCTCGCCATCACAATGCATCTTCAACTCCTCTCCGTCGCCCTCGCGGCATCATCTGTTACCGCCACCCCTCTCAACACTCGGCAAAGCTCCCCCAAGGTTTACCTCGCAGGTGATTCGACCATGGCTCGCACCAACTCGCCACTCAACGGTTGGGGCGAGTACCTCTCGAAATACATCACCCTCCCTGTCGTTAACAAAGCTATTTCGGGTCGTTCTGCCCGCTCGTACACCAACGAAGGTCGCTTCACGGAGATTGAGAAGCTTGTGGTGGCGAATGACATTGTTGTCATTGCCTTTGGCCACAACGACGGCGGATCACCCAACTCTGCTTCGGACAATGGTCGTTCAGCTTGCCCTGGCACCGGCTCTGAAGTGTGCACCTCTGGAAAGACGGGCGAGAAGGTGTATACCTACAACTATTACATGGAGCAAGCCACCCGGAAACTCATCGCCAAGGGCGCCAAGGTGGTCATTTCCTCCCAAACTACCAAGAACCCCTGGCAGAATGGCGTGTGGAGTGGGAACTCTGCTCCCCCCAGGTTCGTGGATTACGCAAAGAACGCGGCGAGGAATGTGGGCGGAAATAATGTTGGATTTGTGGATCATTATCAGTCTGTTGTGAAGGCGTATCAGAGGCTGGGAAGTGCGGCGGTCAATGCTTTTTACCCGCAAGACTATACGCATACCAGCCCTGCGGGGGCTGATGTTGTTGCGCAGGCTTTTGTGCAGGCTGTTGCGAGGGATTTTAATGGAACCACTGCGCTGAAGAGTTATGTCAAGAACCCGGCGCCCAGTGTTTGGTAAAAAAAAAAAAAGAGAATGAGAATTCGGGGTTTTCAAGGGATAGCATGAGGGAGATGGCGTAATTGTCAAATCATACGGATGAATAGAAAATGAGACGATGAGGAAAAGATTTCCTCTTCATACAGCGAAAGCAACATGACATAAATTTCAAGCTTCCACCAGTTGAGTGTATCAATCATGACAGCGATATCGTGGAATCTTGTTGGGCCCGGCCGGCGTAAGTACTGTGTACATATGTACATGGACATGCAGATCCGTGTTTGTATGATTTACTGCTTTCAACTGTTATTTCGTACGAGCTAAGGAAACATACCCAGAGCAGTAGGCCGGGGCCGGGGGCCACACACACACAAACACACACACACACAGGGGTTTTTGAACCTCGAAAGGGGGATAGATTATGTTCAAGACAATCAAAAGCAACACAAAAAAAAAATAGATTGATGCCTACAAAGGGCAAGGAAAAGGGGAGTAAAGTGAGCCGGAAAGTTAGGGTAGTCAGTAGCGTTGGTCTAGGGCGAATCCTTCTAATACCCTGCTTTTTTTGCGTCGTCGTCGTCCGGGGTAAAACGTAAAGAGTGTTGCGTACCCCCCCCCCCTGCACTTCCCCCTTTCGAAAGTTCCTGATCATATTCCGCAGTGTAGGGGAAAATTCTGGAATATAATGATCACCGTCGGCACCGGCACAGGATGGATAGATGGATGGATGGATGTACATAGTGCCCTTAGCCGCATGGGGAAACGGGGGGAAGGGGAGAAAGGGGGGAAAGTGGTTGTCTGGGAAAACTCCATGTCTGTCAATAGATAAATGGTTCGGAATCTAAGTTCCGTCAGAAAACTGTTGCCGGAAAATACATGTACATCATGTTGTGCAAGACCTGGACATGACGCCAGCCTGGTGCAAGATGACCGTATCGAAATGGAAATGGTTCTAGCAAATACCTAAAAATGCTGCCTATTACAAGGTGTTTCTAGGTATTCTTTAAAAGAAAAATGACAAAATAATATCCCTTAACAGAGATTCAACCGATCTGAACATAAAGTTGTAAGCTTGTCAGTAGTAAAAGAGTGGCAACGGACTGGCAAACCGAATAATCATACACCTGGCGAAAGGCATTGTGATGATTTCCTAAACGGGCAACTTCGGGAATAAGAAGTATTTGTTTCCCTGGATCTCAGGCTGGACTGTATGTTTGGTTCATTTTTCTCTGTTAGTAGAGACGCAACAGACTGTTGACATGCTAGCCTGGACCTAAGTACTTTCTACTCCGCCCCAAATGTTGAACGACGAGGCTGTTGATCAGTTTGTGTTGGTGAACTCCTTCGGCATCTGGTTTATTATGATCCTCGTACCTTAACCAAGTCTCAGACTTTTGGAAAGAGGTTGAGAAGGAAACCTGGGAGCTTCTTAACTTCGCTTTTGAGGTCTCGTCTCTGTGCGGGGCAATAGACAGAATCGGTCACGAGTTGCTTCGGTTGAATATACCCTACATCAAGTATGTTTTTCGCCGGGGATAAACCGTTCGTGGGGATCTTGACTTGATAGTACTGACCATAATAGGCAAACTGCGCGTGAACAGGGCATGAAGTACCGCTGTTGAAGCAAACAAGTGACAAGCATTATGCCAGTGAAATTCCTCAACTCCATTAACATCCACCTTATCAGCTGCGCGATTTTTTTAGTCAACCCAAAGTATCAAGCGCCCCAAAATGGTGTTGGGTTTCATGCTAATCACCCTCCCACCTGCCTGTTAGGAAGAGTCCTAGCGATCTTTGTGGCAGATTATGCATGGCCAAGATAAGTGATACACTAGAAATCGATGACGAACGTCAGCAAACCTCCAACTCCTGAGCCCGCGAGCTACATTATTGGCGGCTGTGTACCGGGCCGCTCCCGGAATCAGGATGTGAACGGTACGCTAGACTTTATTCTTGTACTTATGTGGCGCTCCCAGTAATGCCGAGCTTGTTTCTAGAGGCTTCTGGGGTAGGTGATACAGAGTAACATCCAGACGATTAGAAATCATCACAGTTTCATTGACATTGCGCGTCCTGGTCCCGACAAAACGATCTTCCCAGCATTCCTAGCCGAGATATCGTGATGTGGCTGCCAGGTTAGGGGCTGCCAGGCTTTCGGGACCGAAGAACCTTGTCGCTGTCCAGGAATGAACTCCGGCGACGGGCAGTGGCGGCGCACAGACATACAGCGACATTATCACACTCTCTGGTGAGACATCACAGCTAGCCAGATGAAGTGGTGCTGCAAATTATGGTTCTATGCCGACATTTCAGCCGATCAGTCCAGACTCCACGGCCAGTCCACGGCGATGGTATATCCTGTATGGCTGCCAGAGTTAAATGTATGCTTTTGTAATCGATCTCATGACAAATGAGTGATCGAATAGATCACTGTTAAGATCGATATGTTGTTGATGCTCCTGCTCCTACTGCTGCTGTTGATGATGATGTTGCCGAACAGGCAGGTTTTAAGGTTACAATATGTCTTTAACTCCGAGACCGGCCAAGACACCGAGAACGCCGACCCAAGTGCCATGGCGTCGGTCGTTCCGGATCATGCTGTTGGCGTTCGGTGACAATGCCGGAAGGTCTTTCGAGACGTCAACAAGGCAGTCTTGGCTTCTTGTAGTAGTGAAGGAAGTCAAGAGGAGGAGGATGCGCTTAGCGATGTGACGGTTGTCGGCTTTCCAATTTCCAGGTGTAGAATCATGTGGCCATCGAGATAGCATCTCAGCTCCTAAAGTGGCTGCTACGACGGCGATTCCGAAGTTCAGGTTCCAATCCAAGGCCTGAACGTCACGGCCCGTTTGTTGGCGGAGAGTGTGCTCGGCGTAGATGGCAGTTATCTCGTTAGAAGACAATGGCTTGATATGGCTCCTGAAGGATGACTTAGTTTCATCTAGTCCCCAGAAGCGTTGCAATTGCAGAGCACTAATGCATCAGGGATCTAATGATCGACAGATCCCTGTTGCATACTGGGGTCTGGCCGTCCCAGAACAACTTTAAACGACATGGCCAACAGTATACTCACCTGGTGATCAGGAGCGCTCCCTGGCGTGCTTAATAGATTCTAAAATGAAGAGAAGTTGTAAGAAGTCTCATCAAGAGGCAAGAATGCCCTCTTGCCTTTTGGTTGCGTTGGGTTGCTGTTCCTTTTTGCCAGATAGTGAGTTGATGACGATTTGAGGTATGTACACTGTATCCAATTGCCGGAACTGAGGAGCCGAGAACTCTTGGAAACATGATAAAAAACTCCAAGGACTGGCCGTCTCGACAATTTGGAATGCCTCATGAGGAAGCCTGATTTGGAAACATGTGTCTCCAAAGGGTTTAGTGAATGGGGATCGGATGCAACCTTGAATAAGCACCATGCTGAGATTTTGGAATCCGTGCCGTCAGAGCAACAGAGCACCCCTGCTGGCAGAACCCTGCAGCAGTGTCTAATTCGCTGTAGGGAACACCGCCCCAGACTGTAAAACTTCCATGGATCGAAGAGCAACCAACAGACCCGAACGAGGAGTCCACTTAGTAGGGAGGGACGCTCGCTGGTGTTCAGGCAGAAAAATAACAAGGCACAGGTGGATGCCATGAATGACAAAAATGCCGGGTTTAGGATGTAACTTGGGAAAACCGGTTGGGAATCGACGAGATGCAGACTAATTGCGAAAGGGGGATCCGGGCCGCGACGTTGAGAGTGTAGCAATAGGGATGTGAAATGCCAGCGTCCGGGCATAAAGCAGATACTCTAAATATCAAGCGGAAGGAAGACTCTTGTCGAGAAAAATGAAACCGAAAAGAGCATCCATCCCTTCCAGGCCGCGCTGCACAGTCGCACTTTCCAGGTTCAAAATGGACAAGGGCAGCCCAGACCCAGGCCAATCTTTTGAATTCTCCATAACGACAGTCAATCCTTCCTCATCCACACCCATCTCCCAAAACGCCGCCGAAAGGTCCCGGAACTTAAGTTTTGTACAAAAGAAGCGACGTCTCCGGGAGTCCAAGAAACCCGCCGAAAAATGGACCCAATACAGCTCGTGCATGCTGCTCGATCAACCT
Source organism: Cladorrhinum sp. PSN259 (assembly GCA_033725935.1). Taxonomy (NCBI): domain Eukaryota; kingdom Fungi; phylum Ascomycota; class Sordariomycetes; order Sordariales; family Podosporaceae; genus Cladorrhinum; species Cladorrhinum sp. PSN259. Next base: position 14,738 of record MU867105.1, on the reverse strand, counting down.
TCCAGCGCGCATACCTCCCCTAGTCCACCCCCGAGCTCGTCATCGTTTACTTCATCATCCCGCCCACTAGCGGGGACAAATACCGACGGAAGTTCATTCAATGCAGCCAACGTCGTATCTGGAACCGTTCAGCTGCCTTGGGCAGGGCTGACCTCCCCAAGTGCTGGCTTCGAAAATGTGGCTCTCGCTGCCCGCTTCTCATCGACATTTTCTACCGGTACCATGACCTCGGAAGAGTACATGAGAACCCTTCTTCGTTTCGCTACCAAGTCACCGCAAGCCGCATTTCTTGCAGAGGCCTTCGCTCCGCCCTCAGTAGCCACCACTCGGCGGCTTGTCAGACACAGCGTCATATTGGAGGAAAGACAGCGGCGATTTGTTGAGGATTCGGCATTCCGATTTTCGACCCTTGCATATGCCTCTAGCTGTTTGGCCTGGTCGGCTGGGATCTTGGACAAGGGCAAACCGCCGGAGCACTTCCTCGACCTTGCCCTGCGGTCGGTCCGCGAGCGATTTTCCAGTCACCAACACACGATTGACGATTGGGCCCTGCTCTCTGTATTCACCTTGGTTATCGTTCAGTCCTGGAATGAAATACCGCAAATGTGGACACTATGCCCTACCGAATACGTCACTGCCATGAAGGGCAAAGGAGGCCCCAACTCTTCGCCCATGATGCATCTGCGAGCGCTCCTTGACATGGTCAATCAAGCTGGTGGATGGACCAAGTTCGATCCTTACCTGCTGGAAAGTTGCATTCTCGCCGACAAATATGGAGCAATAAGAGACAATAGAATGCCCTTGCTTGATACAGCATGGGATCCTGGCGCTGTTCCTCCACATATGTTTGGCATTGATTCACGACTGCAAACTTCCAGCCTTCCCAGACTCGGCGAGAACCTGTTGCAAGTACCAATGTCATCACAAATCCGGAGCGTTCTTGAGGAAACGATCGATTATATTCGCATCGCACACGATGCATGGCGACACGATGCCAGTGTGGGCAGAGACCTTGAATCATGGCTCTTCCTCAGGCTTCACGCTGTTGTATTTCGCTTTATGTCTCTTTCAGACCTTTTGGGGCAAGACGAATGCATCCGACTCGCCACTGTGATATCTCTTCAAAACGCCAAGTCTGAACACTCTGCTCAGGTGGCAGCACAATTCCTCGCAGAGCGTCTGCGCGCGGCTCTCATTTCTTCCTCGTTATTGGATGAATCTTTTGGACAGGATGATTTACGGTTCTGGCTTCTCTGCACAGGCGCCATGACTGCCCATCATTCTCCCACTCGGGATTGGTTTCTCATCATGCTTGACCTCAAGTTTCCTGGCCTTGAGATGACCCAGCCTGCTTTTAGCGACAGACTTGAGACATTCTTATACCTTTCCGACAGACACGCCGGCAAGCTTCAGGATATGGTCAACAATTTGTCATCTTTCAGGCTGTAAATTCGAAGAAAGTAGCAAATAGGGAGGCCGCCCCTCGAGGAAAGGCCATTGTATGTATAGTGTTCAATTAGCTAGCGTAGCGCTTTCAGTCATATTTCCCTTCTAGTGAAGTACACGGAACATTAGATGCTATCTTTTTTTCAATAAAAGAATATGAACATAGACAAAATCTCCTGGCCTCTTCACAGCCTCCGTAAATGTCTCAGCTATACAGATCCTTACTCTATCGTCCGCGTCTCGTTACTATGGACCATGTCTATCTTTTATTCACAACCTTCTAAACCTTGGTTTTGTATCTTTCTAATCTACAAAGAAATTGGTTGTCTCGCGCGTGGGAATTTGACCAAGTCCAATTCAATCCGAAGAAAATTCGAAATGGTTCGACCTGCTTCGACATAATCTGTTACCGCCAGTTTCAGCCGGTCACTAGATGACTGCGTTGGCGAGTGGGATGTGGTCGGCAAGCGAAGACTCAAAATCCAGATATGTGTCATCTAGTCTAGGTTCTCACTTCTGCAGCATTTTTGGTATGGTTTTTTAGTCCTTGGTTATTTGCCTTTTTTTGTTCTTTTTTTTTTTTTTCAGGTATAATTAATTACCTGCGTGCACGCGGAGTTTCTGGTATTCTGCGAGTCAAAGTGTGGGTTTGTTTAATAGAAAGGCAGAGAGAGTAGGTACATAGCATGGTAGATTTGGTGCTAACTAAGGGAATTGACTGTCTTGGTTGCTAATTGGTTGGTTCTGTAGGTGTGGTTTTACATATACCCGTTCACGCCGTTCAGTGGTGAGATTGGGAAGGTGTTATCACCACAGGATTGCAATACGCTTCTAGTCATAGTGGACACACTTTTTTTTTTTTTTTTTTTTCATATTCTCGACACACCAGTATCTGTTCGGACTGAAATAAGTATTTCTTCATCTTTGTGGAAGATTCTGAAATCAGAGTTCGGCAATCAAGAAAAACTTGAATTCTGTAATGGCACGAGGAGGTGCTGCATGATCTAACCGGGGTATGTGGGAGGCACAGTTGCCGATTACTATTAGTTGATTGGTCGGCATTTCGTCCTCGCTCCTGTGGCTGAGCTGCTTTCAAGGTTGGCTCTTGCCGTGGCAGTCTCAACAAATACACACAATTGCGTCTGCCCCGCCTATCCTTCCTCACTGGCCATCGGTCATCCTGATTCTTTTATTCAACTCGGAACAATGGCCAACACGGCGTACGAATACTCACCTATCGACCTCAGCACTGATGCAATCCGACTCATTCGGCTGTATAGGGGCTATGAAGATAATCATGTCCGATGTGAAATATTTCAAACTTTCCTCCACAAAATCGAAGGAGTTCCATACGAAGCACTTTCTTACACCTGGGGCAGTGAGGATGAGTACGCTGAAATCACTGTTTCCGATCGGAAAATGACCATCAGAAAGAACCTGTACATGGCTCTTCGCCATCTCATGAAGCCAGATGAGGACCAGATCCTGTGGGTAGATGCGATCTGTATCGACCAAAAAAATGATAATGAAAAAGGACATCAAGGTATGCGGCTGGGAGCGACGGGCTTCAGATTTAAATATATTGAGCGAGATCTAACAAGAGAGGACAGTTGGATATATGAGTCAAATATACGACAAAGCAGAACAGGTGCATATTTGGCTAGGGCCTGCAACTGAGAACGCCGAGCTTCTCATGGATCTCATGATACAGCTCGACAAACGAGTCATTGAAAGATCGGATTACAGAAGAGACTCGCCTGAAGCCTGGTTCAAGGAGTGGCCGTGCCTGCTCGAAGACATGGGGGTGCGAGACCTCAATAGCGATGACCAAATGAAGCAACTCCGCGACGTACTCGGCGACTTTCTGGGTAATCCCTGGTTTCAGCGGGTCTGGATCATTCAAGAAGTCTTCAACGCCAAGAGGGCAGTCATTCGATGTGGCCGAAACACGATTTCAACACGCACATTTGTCCTAATTCCCTGGCTTATGCAAGTCGAAATCGACAGCCATATCCAAGCAGTCTTGGATATTATGCCAGGGTACCTGAGAACGACCTCCTGGTGGCGCGACAAGCCCAGCCTCCGCACACTACTCGTCAAGTTTCACGAAAGCAAAGCAACTGATCGCCGGGATAAAATTTACGCTCTGGTTGGGATCTCATCAGACACTGCATCCCGAAGCATTCTGAAACAGGACGCCTATAGACTTACTTGGGGCGAGGTAGTCCAAGGCACTTTACAGTACTTGTTATTCGGACAAGCGCCCAGTGGCGGGCTCGTTCTTCCGCCCTGGAGTTTGATGGAATTCTTCCACAATCTGAAAATGAACCAGCTTCCCACAGCGACTCTCGATTGGGCGCTACACGCTCGTCAAGACTTGACGGCAGCCAAAATCTTGACTACTATCACAGCGATCGATGTGAACAAGGGCTTGCTTACCATTGAAAGTCCACCGTTGATATTCTTGGCCCGGAATATCAGGGGTTCCAGCTTTGGAGCTACGGTTAAAGCTATATTATCTCGCAATGATGTTGACGTAAACATCAGGGATGAATTGGGCGATAATGATACTCCCCTATGCATAGCAGCAAGAAAAGGGAACCGGATGATGACTGTGCTTCTATTAAGTCATCCGGACATCAAACTAAACCAAAGGGAACTCATTCAAGAACAGCCTTCTGCAAACACTCGGCAGAACATCCTAACTCCTTTGTACCATGCTGCCCGAAACAATTTTCTCGACATAGCCCGACTTCTCCTGGACAAGGGTGTTGATATTGAAGATGAAAATGGCAAGTATGGCGAGACTGCTCTCTATATTGCTTCGAAATCAGGGCACGCCGAGATTGTAGAGTTACTTCTCGCTCGGGGCGCAGACTTCAATACCACGAACACTCGAGGCATATCCGCCCTCTGGATTGCGTCATTCCACAATAACGCTTCCATTGTGCAGCTCCTTCTTGCTAGAGGTGCGGACTTGACGGCCAGGGCAATGTTCCGATACGATGAAGCTTCCGAGCCAAAAAGTCTCACTCCAATGGGCATTGCAGAGCATTTTGAGTACAGGGCAGTTATGGAGTTGCTGCACGAGGCAGAGAGGCAGCAGGCAACATCACGAGAAACTGTGGCAGAACCTCAACATGAACAAATCCTGGCTCTGGATCAGCGTCCCGAGAGTCTCTGGAAGAGGTCAAGGGCGAAGCTACGGGTTGCTGTCCATGTCCTGACCAAGGTCTCGTCCAAAGAGCAACCAAGTGGTTCTGGCCAGCATTGATGTCACAATTCCCAAAGACTCACTTTTCCTTCAACAAGTATCTCGATCTCATTTTTTTTAGGTCCACAGCCAACCTTGAAACCAGACACTGGCAACTCCTTTCTCAGCCATTCCCATGTTTTTTCACTCAAACATCACGTTCGTCACCTATTTAGAAGAGGAAAATAGTTTTCAGGACAGTCATACTCGCATTTCTCTCCTCCCTTCTCTCACTCGTTCTCTCCGTTTCCCCCTATTTTGCTTTTCTACGAATACATTTTTTTGCTGGTTGAGTCAAGCGTTATCGGGCATAACCGGAAGTTCTATAAATGCATAAATCCATTAGAAAAGCCAATTATATCAAAAAGAACTTTTCTTGAAAAAAAGGAAAAGAAAAAGCCAAATCAATATCATGAATACACACTCAAAAAAACAAAATAAATAAATTGAAAAAAAGACCTTCTTTTTCCCTTCCGATTTCCTGCTTTTTCCTAAGCTGGTTCCTTTCCTTTTTCCCACAAGACATTGTCCCCCCTAACTCCTACTTTTTAAATTGTCCTGAACCCCATTTTCTTTTTCTCCCATTAGTTGTTTCCCCTTCATGTCATGTCGTTTCGGTTTTTTACCATGTTACTGTTCACAGAATCTAGTACCAGTTGGAAACCTGAGTGGCACGCTGGTTGAGCGTCTTGGTGGTGGCCTTGTCGGTCTCGACAATGGTCTTCCTGGTCGTCAGGGTAATGACGGTTGGCTTGCGGGTGGTGGTCTTGATGGTGGTGGTCGGGACGCGGGTGGTGATGGTGGTTGGCATGCGAGTGATCACGACCGTGGGCTTAAGAGTGGCCTGGGTGGTAGGGTTCGAAGTAATGAGAGTGGTAGGCTTGAGCGTAATGCCAGTGGTGGGCTTGAGAGAAGTAATAGGCGTAGGCTTGAGAGAAGTAACAGTGGTAGGCTTGAGAGTAATGGCAGTGGTAGGCTTAAGCGTAATCTTGGTGGTTGGCTTCAAAGAAGTAACAGTTGTCGGCTTCAGCGTGACCTTGGTGGTAGGCTTGAGAGTAATGACAGTAGTGGGCTTGAGTGTAACTTTGGTGGTGGGCTCAAGAGTGACCTTGGTGGTAGGTTTGAGAGTGACGACGGTGGTGGGCTTAAGAGAAGTGACAGTGGTGGGTTTAAGAGAAGTGAGAGTGGTAGGCTTAAGAGTAACCTTGGTGGTGGGCTTGAGAGTAACTTTGGTAGTGGGTTTAAGAGAAGTGAAAGTGGTAGGCTTGAGCGTGACCTTGGTGGTAGGCTTAAGAGAAGTGACAGTGGTAGGGTTGAGCGTAACCTTGGTTGTTGGCTTGAACGAAGTAACAGTTATCGGCTTAAGAGTGACCTTGGTGGTGAGCTTAAAGGTGACAATAGTGGTGTCCTTGCCGGTGACCGTGGTGGGCTCAAGGGAGGTAACAGTAGTAGGCTTAAGAGAAGTGACAGTGGTAGGTTCGAGAGTCACCTTAGCAGTAGGCTTGAGGGAGGTGACGGTGGTAGGCGTAAGGGTTACCTCGGTAGTAGGCTTCAACGAGGTAACGGTCGTAGGCTTCAGCGAAGTGACGGTCGTAGGATTAAGCGAGGTGATGGTAGTAGGCGTAAGGGTCAACCTGGTAGTAGGCTTGAGAGAGGTGACGGTAGTAGGCGTAAGGGTCACCTTGGTGGTAGGCTTCAGCGAGGTGACGGTCGTAGGCTTAAGCGTCACCTCGGTGGTTGGCTTTAGAGAGGTGACGGTGGTAGGCGTGAGGGTTACCTGGGTGGTAGGCTTCAGCGAGGTAATGGTCGTAGGCTCAAGAGTCACCTCGGTGGTGGGCTTAAGCGAGGTGACGGTGGTAGGCTTCAGCGAGGTGATGGTCGTAGGCTTAAGGCTAGGGACGGTGGTGGGCTTGGGCGAGGTGAGGGTACCCTTGCCGGTTGCAATCGTCTCCTTGGTGATGGGAGGAAGAGTCTTGGTAGCCGTGGTGCTGCAGGTACGGTAGTACTGATCATCCAGGATATAACCCCAGCCATCACGCATGTGCATCTCGTCCTTGCCGCGCTGCTCGCCACGGTTGGTGGCATACGATTGGTCGTAGCTACGACTGTACATGGAGCAGAAAAGACCCTGAGGCTCGTCATTCTCAAAGAGAACGTAGGCAAGGAAGAATCTCTGTGTGGTCTAATTAAATTGCTGCTCTGATGAAGTCGGGAACAGGTGGGCTACTTACGCAGGTCATGTACTCCCCATTAGGGTCGGGGTGCCTCTTGTTGTAGCTGGTTGTGCTAACACAGTAGGCAGCGCACAGCTGGGGGATGTAACTCTCGGGGAAGAACTTGAAACCCATGTAGGTGTCCTTGCCATTCTCATCAAGGGGCGCGTTGATGGTGGCATTGCCATACTCGATGGGGCCGACGAAGCCATCGATAGCATCAGGCTTGTCGAAGCGAACGGCGCGGCCAAGAGCGGTGCCGGAGAGCGAGAGCCCCGCAAGCAGGGCAGACAGCTTGCCTCTCATGATGGTCGATAGTGAAGTTCGGACAGTAAAAGACTGGCAGTGACGGCTGAGTCGCTTGTTCTATCCAAAAAGAGACCGTGTTGAAAGAGGCAAAAGCTGATAGCGCTTGCAAGATGCGATGCTATGCGATGTGATGCTTCTTTTCTAGGCCCCTGAGCAAGGCAAGACTGTGACGATGTTGCTGCTGAGGGAGAAAAAAAAGGGAAGGAGGATTGTAGGAGAATTATCAAGTATCTATAACTCTCAGGAAAAGAAGCTACCCATCGACTCCACGTCAAGTCGCATCCCCCAGGACCCGGTCCGATTCCCAGAGTTCAGCATGGGTCTCACGTCTTCCACATCATAAGCTTTCGGTTTCTGTGGGTCGAACCGGATTACAACGAATGAAGAAAGTTCCATAAATGTTTTGCCCGAGATCTTGTGCGGTTCGAAGGCTGGAGCTTGGCTGTGTTGCTGTGGTGCCAGGTGCCTGGTATCCTTCCTGAACGTTACTGTACTGATGGTTGCCTCGTGATGAGTTACGCGCCAGCCTGGAGAGCCGCAATTTGTTGAAGGCAAGATGTAGATATGCACATGAGCTAGTCCTATTCATAAACGGGCAGTGTCAGAGCGTTCCGGACACCAAGTTCATCTGCCAATAGCAGAGATTCCAAGCCTGTTCTGATCTTCCCATGACCTAGGGCAACTACCGCTAAACTCCTCTTTGCGTTTGTTTAATTTCAGGGGCCGTGCTTCCGACAGTTAAACAACTGCCAAACAGACGCATAACCACCATATCGTGGGGAGCTGGCGGAGAATAGCAGTGGCTGCGACCCGTCCCTGCGGACTGACTGCTTGTCCTTTACATGACGGTGCTTGCAGTTGAGGAACGCCATGCCAGCATCACCACTGCCATTGGCTTTTGCAACCAGCCAAGTAAGCTTTGGGGCGTCGAATTAAGGTTATACGTCCCAGGGTTGAACCAACCCAGGCGAGGTCGACATGTTGGCGTTTACTGAGTAAATGTGCATCTTCTCGGACTGCCTACGGGAAGGATCGATGTCGATGTCGATCAGTTACTATTCAAGGGTTAGAAACGAAGCATGTAGTGAATTAGTCCGAGAGCAAACCCGCGGAGAGCCACCAAGTCGCTTAATCTAAGCGCCGGAGTGGTTGAAGGGCAGCCCGGATACGGTAAGCCACCACTCTCAACAGAAGTCTCACTCTTCACGGCAGCGGGTCGGCCCCAAGTAGTGTGGGGCGCTCCAGATTTTCGTACCTTCCGGGCAGGAAGCCATTGTACCATTATGCGACACAATGAATCCCGCGAGGCAGCTAGTCAAGTCCGGACCCAGGTCCGTGATGACGATCGGAGCCAGAAGCAGATCAAAAGAGCGACCTTCTTTCTACTACTCAATCCCTAGATATTTTTTGAGGGGCCATTTGCATCACTGAACTTGGCGAGGGTGTAAACTGAGAACATGAACCGTGGGTAACGACGCAGACTGCGGCATAGTTGGCGACGTCCGATGCCTCTGCCCCTATCGCAGCTCGGAGCTTCCCGACTTGCATCCATAGGGCAAAGACCAAAGTTCCACCTGGCCCATTACTGAGAAAACTCGCAACAGAAGAAAAAGCCAGCAACGTCAACAAGCAGGTGTCACCATATCAGGCTGCTTACGCCGCTTGCTAGCTCCTTGATGATGTTCGGATGCCCGCAACCCATCGCGGAGGTTAAATTGGACTAGAATCTTGATGGTCTCGTAGAGTTTCAACCCATGTCAAGAGAAATATTTCCATGCGCTGAGAAGCAGTGTTTTCTGATAACTGACGTCAAGACCGGCAGACAAGAATTCACCCTTCTGTCGCATCCCAAGACGTCCAAAAACAAAGATTGTCGCCCATTCCGGATTCGCATAACCACGGGGAAAAAAAGCGAAGCCACACCTTTTACCTGTTTGAAGTGAGTGTTCAACCATAACTCCTAGCCGGAAACCAAACCATCATCAAACAACAGCATACCGTCGTCGGCTGCCTATACTCCAGCGGGAAAAAAATCGCCAAGACGACATCAAGACGGACGAGCCCAAAATCGAACGTGACATCTCCTGTTCCATATTCAGACGCGTTGCCACGGTCTAGTCATCGATCCAATGAAACGCCCCTCCATCTCAGCACCCGATTCCTCCGTTCAACCCCTCCACTAGTCATCCGGTCGCTTCCAGCACAAAGTTGTAGAGGCCCTCACATAGAAAGACAAAATCCATGCACGCACCAGTTTTGTATTGTATCAGATAACCAGAAGCATAAAGAACAAGAAAGATAGAAAAAGGGGGGCAGGAATATTTTTGTTTTCTTCAAGTTTCCCATCGCTGCCAGGGAGAGACAGAAAAACGTATCCTTTACCAGACAGGAAATTATCCTTCCACCCCCGCCCACCGTAGAAGCCAACCGTTTTGATCCTACAACCCAATTACTCTCAATGCCTCACCCACACGTGTTGGAACAGAGCTTGTGTCGGAACGGGAAGGGAGAGGGCCACCAGAACAACAAGATAAATGTGGACGTTTGATAATAGATATTTGTTGGTGATCGCAAAAGAGGTATCAAATTCAAATGCTCCTAAACGCCCATAGACTTCTTTTTGCTCGCCCTGCGTTCCCAAATGTGTGACCAAGGTGCTAGTTTATTCCTTCTTGAATGGGCCAGCCCTTTTCTACAATGACATCCCACACCAGCTTGACTGATCCCGTTCGTTCCGTGTCCCTTGCCCACCTTCACCGACCTTCAACACCCGCGCCATTTTGCAACAAATGCAGGAATCGAGAGCAAACAAAGGTGCTAATGCTCACTCACTCAACCTGCTTTTCGCACCCTATCCGCCCGAGAAGCTCCTTCCGGTCACTGTGACTTGGAAGACTGACCCCAGTTGCCGTGGTCGCAGCGGCCGGTCTCTTAGCACGCGTCCTCCTCTCCCAGTTCTTGAGATCAATCTCATCTGCTCCAACCTCCTGTTCAAGCGGCTGAGCCTGCTCGTAGACAAACTCATCCTCGTCCTCGACTTCATCCTCGTCGTCGCTTCGAGTATCCTCGGCACCACCTCCTCTGATGACTTTGACGGCGACCCGAATAATCATGCAGAACCACATAATGGTGAGACCCTGCAAGAATAGAAGCAAGGCCAAAAAGGAGTATTGGACCGGCTCGTTGAAGCAAACTGGCGCTTCGTTGTCCCAAAGCGGCTCCAAGTATACCTTGAAGCCCCTTTCCGTTGGTGGTGAGAATGGGCCCCTCAGCTGTCCTTCTGTGTTGTAATAGCACCCAAAGGTGAAAACTTTCTCCATGTGTTCCCAGATGGACCAGCACACTAACATGTAAAGGATATGCCTTGCAATGACCCACGAAAGCATGAAAAGAGCAAAAGCAACATCGCAGAGTTTGGTGAAGCCCATGTACTTGAGGCACTTGGCAACCTAAAGTTCTGGTTAGCCTGGTGTCTTGGGAGGCGCAAGGCTGGTGTAGGCAAAACTCACAGGAAGAAAGATATCTACGACATCCATCAACACCAAGATCAGATTTCCTACACGGACAAATCCCTGTCTGTAGGCAGCATAGATCAAGGTAATAGTAACGATATGATGCGAAAACATCTGCCAGTGGTCCTTTCTTCTGTCCTCAATATGGATGACAATCAACTGCTGGAGCCAGAACGCAAGCTGGGCGAGGATGTAACCCTTCAAGAGGGCCGGGAGTTCGCGGTTGGGCCAGCTCGTCCACAATTCCATTAGGTTCAGGTATGAGGGTGAGTTGCGGTAGAGGTACTGCGAAGATCGTGTTAGCTACGTGCGAGGAAACAGACAGCCTGTAGAAAGCACCCACCATGCCCAGGGGCCAGAAAACCAGGTAATAAATAAGCAGCCAAGCTTGCTCAGTAAACCTGGTGACATCCTTCCGCTTTGAGATTCCCCAGGATCTGGCAAACGGTGCCAGGATGTAGTCCATGGTTGAGGCACGCAGCAGAGTAAAAAGCACAATGAAGAACGAAATCAGATAGCTGTCCTTTGCACCCAGCCCATACTCCCCGGTCTTTGCATTGTAATACGAAAGCGTAAAATATTTTGCCGTATGTTCTCGGGCTCGAGGCATACAGTGAGTGAGGAAGAGCAGGGCGAGAAGGTTAAAGGAGAGACCTGGAAAGTGACTGTGTTAGTGGTAGGACAATACAGCTCAGCAGTGGAAGCTCAAACCTACCGATCTGATGCTTGACGAACCATCGGGCAAAATTCTTCATGGGCCTGTCGTCTTTCCTTTTTGAACGCCGTACGAGTATGACATTGTTTGTCCCTTGCTGGTACGAGGGCCCATTCATATGTGCGGGCTTTCCAATGCGTTGTGGTGTTCTTTGAGGTGCGGAGGTGGACGAAGGAGCATTCTTTGCCGGCTGTGATCCATTGCTGGAGACAGGTGTCGAGGAGCTGCTCATGATGGGTTCGGACAACTGGCAGTGGGCCAATTGACCGGGCGGTTCGTCAAAGAATACTGGTTGTTGGTGGTTGCGGAGCTGTTGTGAGCAATCGCAATTGGGGGACGGCGGGTCGGAGGTGTTGACACTCGTGATCGAGCAAGAGCGCTGGAGCTGGTCTAGGTCCCACTATCCACTCCAGCTGATCCAATTGCTGCAGTAACCGTGGAGAGCAGGCACGAGTGAGGTTGAGCAAAATGTTCGAGGACTAAAAAGGAAAGAAAAAAAAAGATCGAAAGCTGCTGAACGAAAATAAGAAAGAAAAAAAGTCAACAAAAAAACAGGCTAACGGGAAACGATGGGATGGCGGACGATGGGTCTCAACAGCTAAGAGAAACGAGCGACGAGCTGCCTCCTCTTCTGAACTCCAACAATTACCCGGCCCTACCCAGTTCTAATCCAATTCAAAAGCAACAGAAAACGGGCAACAAACACAGGTGATGCAACTGACCGCAGGGAAGTTCCACAATCCACACCTGTCTTTTCTGGCAGCTTGGGCCGAAATGTTAAAATGGTTGGAGATTGGCCCACACCAGGTGCGAGATCGAGACCACTCAGGCTTGTTGAGAGTGCTGGCCACAGGAACCACAGTGGTACATGTGGTGGCGTACAACAGCTGTCCTGCATCCCCATACGCTCCCATTCGAGCTGGACTGCTGAACGAGGGCAGGGAAGCGGCCGCAAATCTTAACCCTTGACAGTGGGCTTGTTCCAATTGTGGAAAGGCGGGGAAAGGGTGTGGACAGGGGCCGCACGAGCCCAGGTTTCCATGCAGGTGCTGTGGTGCGTTCACTTCTCCTTTTTTTCTCCTCACTTTCCTTTTCAGTATTCACCAATGAGGACCATGTTGCACCACATGTCCGCTCAAGCCACCAGGAGATTGGGTGCACAATCTTGTTGGCAACTTGCAGACGCCCCTTTTCTCCCGTCCGCTTTATTTTCCCTTCGTATAACAAGACACACAAGAAACATTTATCAGAGACAGCGAGGAATTGCGCAATCCTCCGAGTTTCAATAATTGACTTTCCACCAAACCCCGCCTCGCCTACAACTCCAAGCTGAGGCGCGGGGCTGCTGTTTGCCTGCAGGAGTCTGGCAGGGTCTGGAACCCAACATGGCGGTCTGATGATTGTTGGAGGCGAGGTGTGGGAGAAACTGTGCGCCAAGATTCGGAGGCCTGCCTGCAGCTGGCAGATAGTTAACACAGAAATAATCGCACGAAAACCGACCCCTGAGAAACTGTAGAGATGCAATAACTTGATAAATTGATCGTCATTGACACCAAGCTGTCGACCAAACAGAAAAAGGGGAAAGGAGATGAAACTCGCAACATGCAGGGTACATACCAAGCTTGCGAAAATTAGTGGGGTAATTAGCTTATTCTAACCCTAACCCGATTGGACCCCTAATCACATGTGTCTCAAGGGAATTGCCAAGCTCAGAGAGCTTGGACCTTGGATCTGTCGTTCTTTGCAGCCTTGTGAATCTCGAGCTTGGAGGCAAAAGCCTCAGCCTTCTCGATCTTGGATTCCTCACCACCACTAACAACAACAAAAGCTTGAAGACAAAGGCTTGGGTCCCCGGTCGTCGCCATGAACCAAATACGCGCAATCCAAGCGCTCAACAAACGAGAAATCGAAAATGGCGTCCCGCCCGAAGCATCCTGGCACACGGACTACCGCGACACGGCTTTCATCAACTTTGGCGGTATGCCCTACGACCTGACCGAAGGCGACATCATCACAATCTTCAGCCAGTTTGGTGAGCCGACTTTTCTGAAACTGGTTCGCGACAAGGAAACAGGCAAAAGCAAGGGGTTTGGATGGTTGAAATACGAAGACCAGCGCAGCACCGATTTGGCGGTGGACAACCTCGGCGGCGCAGAGATTGGGGGCCGCCTGATCCGCGTCGATCACGCCAGGTACAAAATGCGCGACGATGAAGATATCGAAGAGTTCAAGATTGGCTGGGAGGATATGCAGCGCCGGGAACGACTCGAAAAAGGATTACCGAGTGGGGATGAGACAGATCAAGAAGAGGAGGAAGATAAACCGCGTCGGCCTATGCTTAAAGAAGAAAGAGAACTGCAGTTGTTGATACAGAATCACGATGATGATGATCCGATGAAGGAGTTCTTGATCGAGGAGAAGAAGAAGGAGGTTGAAGAAGCGCTAAGAAAGGAAAAGAGGAGAGAGGAGAAGAAGCACAGTAGCAGGAGACATCATAGGGATAAGGATAGGGAGAGACACCACCATCGCGCATCACACAAGTCTAGCAGGGATGAAGAAAAAGAGGAAGATCGCAGCCACGACAGATATAAGGGCCGAGATGATAAACACTCGGATAGGAAAAGCATTGAGGACAGGCGGGACGACCGGAGTAAAAAGCCTCGGGATTCTCGCGACAGAGATCGTGACTCTGGTCGTAGTGCACGGAGGGATAGGGACCGCGAAAGAGGGGACACGCGTAGGCACAGAGATGATGACCGCGAGCGGGACGACCGTGGAAAAGATCATGACAGACATATCCGCTCTACCCGTGAAGAGTCGGTGACCAAGGGTGACCGAAAACATCGCGATGATGATGATCGAAGGCGGAGAGATAGAGACAGAAGCCGGAGCAGATCACCGCGAAGACATAGAGACTAGACGGTGCTCTATCAGCGTTCCCTTCACACATGAGAATATCCAACGTATTATATTGAAGCTTGCACGATACCCAAGGCATATTTGTCAAGACCTAGCTAGCCTATTTAAAAACAGATACCAGTCCATGGAAGTCTATCAATAATATTACAGCGAGAAAACACAGAGACGTAAACCCGCAACTTCTGTCCATAAAGACTCCGGAAAATCGGCGCACCAACTCTGTTCCTCCGTTGTTATCATGTCGCGAGATCCATACTCCTACCATGAAAAAAACGAGAATTCTGATCCCGGGCCCCCCCGCCCGGGGGGGGGCGGGGGGGGGGGGGGGGCGGGGGGGGGGGGGGGGCGGGGGGGGGGGCGCGGGGGGGGGC